>BLKR01001836.1:0-244697 GCA_011170035.1 Teleogryllus occipitalis | reverse complement strand
CCAGCGTGTGAAATTGTAATGTGAATTGTACGGTTGTATTAAAAATTAAATACCGTGTTTTGCGCGTACACATTTATTGCTGCTTTCCCCACCGTCTCATTGTAAGAATATACTGTTCACTGACCTTTTCAAACGTATTCTATTTTTCGGTATCAGATCGTGGTATTAAATACATAGTCGCTGTGTCAATTTCTGCCCTCTCCATAGGGAGAGGAAATGCATTAGATGAGTGCAAGTTGTGTCCATTACACTGACACGGATGCGAAAAATGTGATTAGAAATGAAGCAGCAGAGGAAAATTCTGTGAAGGGCCGAAACATGATAATTAGTATGACAGTGACCTAAGGTCTTAGGCCGTGTCCTGCGTGAGCTACAACCGGCGGCGGCGACAAGCGATGGCTTGCGTCAGCTTCAAGCGACAAGTTGCGATGCCGCGCGTCAGAGCGCGTGGTGTCCTACGTAAGCGACAGGAGGCTGCGACAGCGACAGTCGAAATGTTTCAAAGAAAACTTTCGAGATTTTTGTTATGTTTAACGAACTCTCCAAAGATATTCACTCTGCCAGTTAGTAATAGGTTTAATTCACCCTCAACAGAAGTCCGTGAAACAAGACAGACTATTTGCAGTTATTTCAATAGCCCTGCCGGTTTGGTTACAATTACAATAGAAACCTAACCTCATTTACGTCTACAGGAATACTGGTATATAATACATTGTGATTTATGTACTAGGCAATATAATTAGCATCTGAAAATTCACTAAGAATAATACAAATTAACATAATTTAATCAATAAAAAACAAACTTATTTGTTATTTTCAGTGCATTCGTCACTTCCTTTCACAATTCTAATGTGGTAGTTATTCAATCTCTTGTTCCACAATTCCCTTGTATTTTTCACATCTTCAGTTAAACATTTCGTTATATCGCCATTCGACATCTTTGAAATGGGAAATTGAAGACCAAAACAGCGAAACTATACGCGCGACACAGCGACAAGCGGCGACAAGTAGCGACAAGATTCAAACACGTTTGAATCTCGGACGCCGCCGCTTGTAGCGCTTTCGTCGCTTCGTCGCGGAGGTCGCCAACGCAGGACGGGCACATAAGATACTGTGAGTTTGAAATTTGTCGCTTGAAGCTGTCGCGTGTCGCTGCCGCAAGATGTAGCTCACGCAGGACACGGCCTTACACACTTAAGCATATTATTACTGTAGCGGTAGAGAGTATAATAAGCATATTCATATCATGGTTTGCTCTCCATTCTGCATTCTATCAAATGCCGTGAATTTTCCGCCTTTGCCGTCACGGGCTTCTTTCGCCGCTCGGGACGTCCTTGCCGGCCCCGCCCCCGCCGTCAGCCCTCCCGCCCTGCCCATCGGCGTGTAAATCACTGACCCGCCCCCGGGCCGTCAACGCCGCCCCCCCTCCATTGCCCGCCGGCGGAGGCACAATGCCGGCGAGCGCCGCACTGGAAAGTTTGTTTTCGCCGAGCGGGCCCCGACTTTTTGAATTTCCGTTTTGTCTAAATCACGCCGTAACGTTTCCTTTCGCGAGGCCCCCTGTGCCTCTTCTAAAAACGCCAGGAATCCCGGAATGGAGGGGCCCGTCCCGTCCGTTGTTCTGTGTGTTCCGAAACCGGGCAAAATAGGCTCGTGCCTGCGACGGGTGAATGCGTATAAATATTCGATGCGCGTCGAAGGATTTATGAGGGTGTTTGGCATAATTGTGCCACGGGAGGAGGGACAAGAAAGCTAGGGCGGCGGTGATGGAGGTGGCGATGGGGGAGGTGATATTTTTGTTGTAGCGGTGGCAGCTATGGCGGCAGTGGCGAAGTGAGACGATAGTAAGCTATGACCACGCTTGTAATTATACAAGTGATGGTAATTAAGCGGATGGATGTAGAAATGGTGCAATGACGGGGGCGGGATGATAGCGATGGTGATAGTAATTGTACGGGTGGTAATGCTTCTCGCGTTGATAGTGGCTGCAGTGTTTGTAATTGCTTTGGGGGTACCGAAGGTTGTGATGTTTAGTGGTGATGATAGCTATTGGTCTGTCGGCGGTGGTGAACTTCTGCTAGCGGTAGCGGTGGCAAGATTTTCGACACTAGCTAGTTAGCTAGGTCGAATTCAGTCGCTGTCTGGAAGAGAATTCTAGCGGCCGGCTCCTATGATCGGTAATTTTTCGTGGTTTCTCCGATCAACACCAGGCGTATGTTGGAGCAGAACCCTACCAAATGGGCCACAGACCGCGCGTGATCTTTCATTCCTATTCCTTGTTGTATCCTCACCCCTTATTTACATTAACTTACATGCACTGCACTACCACACATGCCGGGAGGCCAGTCGAGAGCTTAGAGCTTGTCCCGGCTGAGGCGGTGCTCTGCTGGTGGGAGATACATGGACAGTGGAAAATCCGCGCAAACCGACATGCAGTGAGTCGGCGCCTGATAACACCAGCCAGTGGGGGAACACTACCGCCACCTCTCGAAGAAAATCTGCGCTACACTTACGGGACTAATGTCTTTAGCAGTTGACGCGCCTGGAAACTAATCAATCAAACAATCATAGCGGCTTCTACGAATGTGTTGGCGAGTGTGGTGATTGTGCAGGCGCCATTTTTGGTCGGCAGTTGGCCACTGTATCGAGTCAACAACGTGGCCCACAGCTGTGTTTGCGGGGGCGGACCGCGGCGTTTGTGGGAGTCGCCGAAAAGCGTTTAGGGCGGTGAGTGACAGTTCAAGGCACGTCGGTCCGTTCGGCCCTGTTTTTGTAAACCGCTCGGAAACAAAAGGAGCCGGGGTGGGCGGTCGCTCATAGGACAGGCATGAGGGTTTAGTTGACGATGTGTCTGTCAAGGGATCCCGTGGACAATAAGTGGATTTTGCCTCTGCACTCAAGTTGTTAGTTCTTGTACTCCAAAATGCGAAGAGCTGCAATGAGTGCTCTGAGATTTTTAGACATAGTTTTTACTTGTAATGTTACGGGTAAAATAACTTTATGTTCATACCAGATACGAATATTCAGCCTCAAAATATACGTTTATGTTTTCAATTGAGTGCAATTAGTTTCTGTTTTTATAAGTTTCACTTATAAAATAATACTTCATGTAGAATGTCGCGAAGGTTATGATGAATGAAGTAAATTAGTTAAAACGGCCCGATTAATTGCGGATGTGGTTTATAACTATAATTTTGGATAATTGTTGAATGCAAATGATGAAAGATAATTACACGATTCTCCCAACCGACGGCTGTACTTTTATAAATGTACCAAACTTTAGAAATCGGATATCACGCACGTCAGCTGTAAGAATAACGCATAATTTCATTACAAAGAATTTCCTCTCCCCCCGCCTCGCCATCGCAAAAACCGAATTTCAGCACGCACATTTCGAATTGTAATGACCCCTAAAGAATAGCCTCTCGCCGTCCGAGGGGTCCTGGCGGACGGATGGTAAAAATGTAATACACGTATAAAATTGAGTGGTTAGCCGCATTCTAACCGAGAAGCAAATTCGACTCACATAAAGCAAACGTGTTAAGGCTCCAACAGACCGGCGCGGTAAATCCGCAGCGGGTGCGGCGCGGAAAGTTCCGAGCTAGACGCGGCCGCGGAATTCGCGGGACCGTTCACACCGGAGCGTCAATGACGAGTCAGCGTTTGGTGACGGTTGGCAAGGCCGCTCGACCCAAAGGAGAGGGAAGACTCCCGAACACGGGCGGACTTCCACGAAACTCCAGCTGCAGTGGAAGAAAGGCGTCTGACTGCGTTACAAATTTCGCCGCCGATTGAACGCTGCTAATCCGTTGCTCGCCTGCCGCGCATGTCTGAACATGCTTATAACATAAGGCAACACGTGACGCGAAACTTTCGCTGCGGCCAATCCGCATAGGTTGCGAATCTTCCGCGTCGGTCTGTGGTAGATGGATTGTGGTAGTCTTTATGTAGATGAATCCCGTCGCGCCGTTCGGTTCAGCCTGCTCGGACGGCGCCGGTCACGGTTCACTTCCTGCGCCCCGAGCGCGCCATGCCTCGCGGAGCCGCATTGATAGCGGAGAAACGAAGAAGCGGCGAGGGGCGAATCGCGAGCTGAGCGCCATCTGGCGCGAAAGGCGTAATGAGCGCTGCCTTTTGTACCGGGCCTCTCCTCTCCGCTCCTCTCTCCGCTCCGCTCCGCTCGCGATGCCCCAGCAGATGATACACGGCCGCTGACCGCTCGCCCGCGCGGCCGCGGCCTGCACGAATGGAATCGCTCTCGGTTCTTGAATGCGCAGACGCTACGGGGCGAAAGGGGCTACAGCCTCGTGGGAAGGTGATTTTGCGGTTGCGTAATTGTTACTCGTTTTATTATTTTTTAAATGCACGCAATGGAAGTGAAAAACGAAGGAAAATCCATTCATCTCGATCTGCGGTTCTTTTTACAATCGGGGCGGTTTACTACTGTGGATTTAATTGTCTTTATATCTGCTTTGAATGTGGTTTCTCTCCTCTCGTAGTACTAGTAGCCGCATGTCAAAAGGCTAGAGGAATGCTACAGTTAGTAGTGAACGGAGGGGTCACAAAGTCGATAAATGGTTTTACTACGAGGGTTGAGACCTAAGTCATGGCACCTTTTTTTTTGTTGTGAGAATACGGCCACGGGTGGAAAACGGGAAAACACACATGAAAGAACAAGGTATGGACTAGGTGCAAGGACGCTTAACGACACTCCAAAAGTGAGTTTCACTTTCTTATTAAGGTATTTGAAATGACAGTACTGATTTGATGTTCCAAAGTATTTAGCATGCGTGGGGTAACAACTTTCCACAAGCACTTCCCGTTCTAAGGTCCGATTAGACAGATGCTCTATTACTACATGTGCCACACCGGTCCCTTCATTCACAGGTCGTCATGTGTATTGTCGATCACTGGTTGCTACGCATCCTCGCAGAAACTCTCCTGCCCTTCTCGCGACTTTCCGGTATAGAAGGACATTATTTCCAAGACCAATTCTCTATGATATTCTCGGGCATTTCTCCCACGGGGAAAGACTGTTTTGGAGTGTGATCGCTGCTCGAAAGATGTTACATTCATCTTGCACACCGGCATTCTGACAACTAGTTTCACATTTTTCTTTTTGCTAATAGTGATTCAGGGCCATCTGTTGTGGACAAACATTAGTACAACAATTCTTTGACGCCACAAATAGAATTGTGCGATTTGATAACCTTTCTTTTAGAAAACAATAGATGCCATGACTTCTGCCCCAATCAATGAATTTATATCATATAGCCTTAAGGTTATTTTCATATGTCGCAAATCTACAACATGGAACTAACAGCTTTAAACAGCCCTTACGCGCTATTGAGTCTGACTTGCAGAGTTTCTGAATGCCACCACTGTATTCTTTTCGTAGTCTCCTTTTTGGAACAATGCGATGGTGACATATTTACAACTGCTTGCTCGTGTATGCTGACCTTTACACTCTCCAAAGGGTGATGGGCAAAGCATTTCTTTCGCTCAAAAATCCAAGGATTCTATCGGGATAACACATCTTCGAATTATTCCTAAGATTGGACACCAGGCGATTAGATTCAGATTTCACATGGAAGATAAAAGCAACTGGCATTTCCTGAATTAATAGTGTCACATTCAATCAAAATATGATGCTTAATTTACTTTTGCATTCCCTTGTAAATTTCTTGCTAGTGCTGTCTCTTAGAAGTGGGTTGCCTCAAAAGTTTCGTACGTGAATAAAATGTATGTTCCTTCCATTCATTCTAGCTTAGATGTTTCTCATTTCCTACACGCGCCGTATTACGTATTCATTGGCGCCAGAGCAGTGAGCTCCAGTCACCTCGGGAATTGACGACAGGTGCGGGGCTGGAAAATTTCATCATCGGAAAGTTGTCAGCCTTGATCTGTGCCTTTTTATCTGTGGGATCGGAAATCGGATTACAGCGGAATGAAAGAAGGGAGTACCAAGATGAGTTTTTTTTATTCCAGTTTTTACTCCTCGACATCAGTGCATGATTCCATAAACCTAGTTATAGCACTGAAGGTTATGCGTTCTTTTATTCCCGCTGTATTATGGAACCCCCGAGAGCTTATTGTAAAGAGGCCGGTTGTGGAACGAGTGGCGTTTTACAACTGGACGTGACGTACTCGCAAATGCGCGCGTACTTCCGTGGGATGAACCGAGGACACAAAATCATAAAACGGCTGGTGGCGGTCATTGCAAGAATGTGCATGGTTTGAGTGTTGGGGAAAATGGCGGTGTTGAGAGCCGCGCGTCTGTGAAGAGAGTACGAATGAAAGCATCCGTCCGTTTCCCCGAAGTGGCGGGGAAAATATTCCCCAGAAGTATAGGCCTTCCATTATGAATTCAGTATTTCGAAGTATTTTGTGTGTAATTTTTATAAGAAAAAAATGTAACCCTCAACAATCCACCAAATGTTTTGCTGATCAGTATTCATTTATTCTTGTGTCATTTATCAAGCAAATCGATGAGTATTGGAAATGGTTTCTTGTCTTGTACCCAACTACCCGTGAACGTTGCGAAACATATAATTTATACCACGAATAGTATCAACAAAAATTGAATGTAATGAAAATATCCATCAAGCATGAGCTCATAATGTGAATTGTGGTGAAACAGTTCAAATGGCGCTTTCTTCCTAAAAGCTACAATTACAGGCAATTTTTTGTATATTGCAGTGTGTAAAACAATGATTGGAATGACCCCTTTTAAAGCTATCGAATTATTGTTTCGTAAATGACAAATTGGTCGAATCTCTTGCATTCGTAACGATTCAATTGCAAATTGTTTCATCACTGATATTCCGTGATTCAGATACGGGTCGATAAACGACTCCCCTGTTTCACAATCATATTAAGGAAAGGAAATATGTCTGCAAATACATTCCTAGCAGTATTCTCTCTGCTGTAAATTTTCAGGAAGATAATTATCAGCCAATTATGAACTGCAAGTAACAATTGTTAATTGCTCCAACTGGACGTGGTAATAATAACCTTGCAGAATATGCGTAACAAGGACTTCTCAGAATACTCACCCAATTATGCACATGCGACAATACACGGCCGTATGTCACGTCGACCGCTCTCGCAACTCACTCGAAACTATGGTACAATGCTATTTAGCGTTGAACATGTAAATAACGAGATCACTTCATCATTCACAATTAACTAAAACTTTCGTTTCTAAGTTAATTGCAATGGTATCTATACTGCAAATGCTTTACTATGCATTTTTTTTTTTTTTTTTTTTTTTTTTTTTTTTTTTTTTGCGCTATTATGCAAATCGGGCCTTACATCGGCAGCTGCATATTCGCAGTACAACATGATTATTTCGAGGTTATGAGGGAGGGGCCGTTTGAGATGGCAGGTGAATACATCTAAACACCGTAACGACCCTACAGGCGGGATCTCACATGCGGTTTTCGGCTAGCACCCAGCGAATGTTCGCCGAATTCCGAGAAGTAGGAGCTTTCTGTTCCTGTGTTCGCCGTACATGCCGGATGTCGGTCCTCTGTGGCACGTCGAAAACAGCGAATATTCGCCCGGCACCTCGAACGCTGCAGCATCCAGCTGGATTGACGGGAGGAACTCTCAGAAACGACCGACCAAGAACATACAGCGTCTAGAATTCATTTCTAGGCATTAGTGATGCCCGACTCACCTGCTTAGGAGATATCGTTATGTTTTAGAATAAATAATTCAGTATAAGAGTATCCCCTCTGAGATCTTAAATTATTCACAAGTTAAAAATTTTTGTTCATTTTATTTAGTAAACTCGTTCTGTGAAAGTTATAATTTATTAAGATGCATGACATTAGTTTTAATATTGCTCAGTTTTGGGAAAAAATGTTTTATTAAAATAGTAGGACGTTTCTTATGTCTGTCACCCACCACCGTCTGGACCCTGAATCTAAAATTTTCCGTTCTACGAAGCCTTCTCATCTGCAAATTGGCAACATACACCCTAAAAATGGGCGCATCTGCAGATGCGATAGCATGCTATCGGCTTCATTGCTCGTTTGTGGATCAAAGGCATTCTAAAACTGGCGCGACGCAGGTTCGTCAAGCTTGGCTTGCACGTGATGGGCCGCAGATTGTATCATTTATTCCGAACCGATTGCTAACTAAATCAGTGGTTGATCTCGCAAGCCTCAACTTGCACGTGGCGTCGGGTATGCGGGTTAATGCGACGCGGGATCGTCAAGCCTGGCTTGCCTGTGAATGGGCCGCTGAATGCAGATTGTATCATTTACTTCGAACCAAATCATTGGTTGATCTCGTAGCCGTTAACTTGCACGTGGCGCCGAGTGTAGAGGTTCATGACGCCACCGTGCGTTTCCCCGCTGCAGCCAGCCGCGCGCACGCACCGTGCTCCGTGCGTGCGGGCGCGCGCGGCGGAGAGGAAAGCGGGGCACCGGGCGACGAGGGCGCGGCGCGGCGCGGCGCGTGAGCGCGTCACTTTCGATTTTGGCCCCGCGGGCAATTTCTCCCGCGCTGCCGCCTCTGCCGCTGGCTCAGCGCACGTCGCCCCGCCCCGCCGCTTCTGTTGCAACCTCCGCCGCCGCCGCGGCCACTTCCTCCTACCACTGTCACCACCACTACCAAAAGAGGAATTGGATAGAGTATTGAAAAGCCGCCTTTGGCATATTTACATAATTTTATTGGGGTTTAGGAGCCTTTCAACCCCTAAGATCTTTGTGACTCATGTTAGCGACCACAAATGTGGTGATGATATTAGAGGCAGGGCAAACCGATTGATTGATTGATGATTCCGGGTATAGTAACTACGAATGTTCATTAGTCCCGTAAGTGTGGTGCTGCTTTTGCTCGGGAGGTGGCGGTGTAGTCTTCCCCCGCTGGATGGCGAGATCCGGCGCCGACGTATCGTCAGCTAACGGGGTTTTCCCCAGCAGGAATCTCCCACCAGCGGGGCACCGCCCCAGCCGTGACATGTTCTAAGTCCCCGACCGCTTTCCCGGCATGTTTGGTAGTGTAGTGCATATTAGTGTAGGTGTATATATGTAAGGGGTGAGAATAAGACAAGGAAGAGATAGGCGGTCCGTGGCCCGTTTGTTAGGATACTTCTCCAGCATTCTCCTGGTGTTGATCGGAGAAACCACGCAAAATTACCGATCAGAGCAGCCGGCTGCTAGAATTCTCCTCCAGACAGCGACTGAATTGGACCTAGCTGAAGAGCTAGTATCGAAAATCCTGCAGCTGTCGAGACTCGAACGTACGAGCTCCCGGTCTGAAGTGCTGCAGTGACATCACTTGACGCACTGAGCCACCGCTCCCGGTAGAGCCAGCCGAGAACCGCGAGACCACTTGCCGAGTGGTTGCTTTGTCCCACGCATTTTCCACGTGGATTGACCAGTCATCAAACCCCGGACCCAGGGGTGGCAGGCGCTGGGGCAAGCCATTGCACCACTCGCGCGTTGAGTCCTCTTCACATTGAGGTTACCGCCTTCTCCAACCGCCGTGCCATCGCCGTTGCCGCCGCCATCGCCACCGCCGCGATCACCGAGGGCGTCTCCGCCCGGGTAATGAGACGGCGCACCACAAAGAGAGGGCCGCGAGGCGCGCGGGGCGGATGGTCACGCAGCGAAAGTGAATGGGTTTCCCTCGCCCCGGATCCGGTGCCACTCCCCCACATTGCGTTGCGCCCATGGGAACAGCCCTGCTGTGGAACCTGGATGACGGAAATATCAATATCTCCATCTCCACTGTGTCTCGAATGTTCCCCTTCGTTTTCGTTAAATGTGCGTTAGGCTGTTTTCTGAGGAAGTACAGGTTTAACGTGAAATCCTAATCCTTCTTCTCCACACTTTAGATTTGAGATATCGAGATGTTTCAGTAGTTTTATTCTCAGTCTTTTCAAGAACTGACAAAACGACGTAAATTGGATTAGAAAAAAAAAAACTTTTAGTGAACACGAATGTATTTTGACCATGACTCGTAATTTGCTATACGCAATTGATATTAAACTCTTTGCAAGGAAACTAATTTGTGTTAGCGAAACGTACTGGAAATGTTTGAAAATTATCTATTAACGAATTCCGATCTCACATTCGATTCACTAGACTTCATTATTTGAAACGCTTTTCCTGTGGTGTAGGGACACATGATGGGTTAGTATAATAAAAAGGAAGAAGAGCGTTTATATGAAGCACATGTAGATGGGACAGCCCTAATCAATTTTAGTGAAGTGGGCGCTTTCACTTGCGTTAGGCGGTAGCGGCGGCGTAACCGCTCCGGATTCACTTTTAGCTCCCGCGTGGTGGAAACCGGTATTGGTTCGCTCCGCAGGAGATCAACGACCACGCCCCCGTAACGCCTTTGTCGTCGGCGGCTGTGACAGTGGCGTCGCTCTGTGGTCCGCATGGGAAAGAAAGCCAGACAAAAATATTTCCTTCAGTAAAATGAAATTCACGCCGACCTGGATGGCCGAGGTGGCTAAGAGCGAGTACTGACTCAGCGCTTCGGTCCGAAGGGTCGCGGGTTCGAGTCCCGCCTTGGGCATGGCTGTTTGTCCCTTGACTTTGTGTGTGTTGTCGCGGAGGGCCTCGCGTTCTGCTGTCCCCAGATCAGAGGAGCCCGCAAGTGTTTGTCTCGTGTATGGTCGAATATGCGTCCCTTCGTGACGTAAAGGGCAACCGGCTGTCGGCTGGATAAAAGCCCTAGGAAAAAAATGGAATTCACGCCTGGAGCTTTGTAGACGGGGAGGCCTAAGTTCAAGTCACGAGGTTGGCGGATAGCAGTCTTCGATTTCACTGAAATGGCTGGGCCGAAGCCAAATACGGCCTGAATAAGAATTGTACTGCCCATGTTCCTCGGTGGTTCTTGAAAAGCGTAAGTCGGAGCAGTACTTTTAACAAGTCAACTGGGCGTAATTCTTACTTTTCTGCAATTCTAATCTGCACTTCTGTTTTAAGAGTTAATTCCAAATTATTTGTTTGGCGAGAGTATGTAATCACAGTTTTAGTTGTGTCAGATTTTACTTAAAAAAGTATACAACCAATATGAATGTAAAAAGTATCGATGAAATTAAGATGAGTAAGGGGTGGAGAAACACAATGAATGTAAACCATTAAGAAAGTGGATCACAAAATCGGGCGAATTTATTTCTGTCCTTGTTCGTAAAAAATGTTGCTGCCTTTCTTGACAATAATGGACAAAAAATAAGAAAAGATAATAGGGAACATAAAGAACTGGGTATTTCAATAGGACAATTTTGAAGAGAATAGAGGAAGCATTTGGACAATCACGTCCAGCGAAGACATATAATTGTAAAACCGAACGTCTGGGCATGTCTGGGGGCAGATGATAATTATCTTTGTAGTTTTAAGGCTTTCTTCAATTACTATGGTAATTGACACCCGGAAATAAGGAGGATAGGAAGGTGAGATCTCGCGCGGTCCGTGACTCATTGTGTAGGACGCTGCCCTGGTAAACATCTGGAAGTACTCAACAAAACCCCTGATCGTAGAAAGTGCCCTACGAATTGGAATCCCGTCTGATGCCACCAACTTAGTAATGTTTCAACCCAAACAAATCCCCGGCGCTTAGCCGAATCGCCTCCCCAACCGACCAGTCGGTACGTTCTCTTGGGAATAATTTTGAGTACCAACAATTGAATGTTGTTGACTTTGTATAAGCAATGAATATGTAAATAATTAACGTCGTGATGTTTTATTATTTTAAATATATTAAAGAATAGAAATATAATATAATAAATCAACTCAAAAATGGGTAGCAGAGGTCCGTGGTAATTTTAAACCAAACAATTGAATGTAGTTGATTTTGTGTAAGCAATTCATGTGTTAACAAAATTACATTGTGATGTTACGATCGGATTTATTCCTTAAAATGTGTTAAATAATAGATTAATAAATAAATCGCCGACCTGGATGGCCGAGGTGGCTAAGAGCGAGTACCGACTCAGCGCTTCGGTCCGAAGGGTCGCGGGTTCGAGTCCCGCCTTGGGCATGGCTGTTTGTCCCTTGACTTTGTGTGTGTGTTGTCGCGGAGGGCCTCGCGTTCTGCTGACCCCAGATCAGAGGAGCCTGCTAGAGTGTTTGTCTAGTGTATGGTCGAATATGCGTCCCTTCGGGAGGTAAAGGGCAACCGGCTGTCGGCTGGATAAAATCCCTAGGAAAAAAAAAAAAATCAGCTCATGACGTTCGACCATAACGACCATTGCCAAACGCTCTGGCCGCGGAAGCTGGCGACTCCACTTGTTGAATGTTGTCTGCTTTCCCCGCCGACCGGGCCATAGTGCGGCGGTGGAGGACGAGGGCGACGACGACGGCAGCGTCTGTCTGCCGCCGTGCCATCGCCGGTGCTGTCTCCAGGGGCCGCCCGGCCCCACTTTCTCCGCGGCCGTGGCTGGCTGCCTGGTGGGCGGACCGTCACACGCCGCGGGAAATGGGATGCGCGCGCGCGCGTGTTTCGTAAACCTTTGTGACGAGCGCCGCCCACCATTCTGGCGCTCGGCGCTCTCCACCTCGCCCACTGGCCTCTTTCACTTTCCATCCGCCCCGCCCCGCACCTTTCGGCCCGTCTGCTCGTCTCGTGCACGCCGCTTCCATGCGATGCAACCAGCATGTGGCTGGCCTGGAACTAAAGTGGTCTATGCTTCGAATTGTGACTTAGACCTCTTAAGAAGTGACTAATATTAAAACCATCTACCAATACTAAACTGGTACGTTTATTATGCGGCAGCAACAACAAATGACACATTAGCCACTTTAGAATGTATGGATGCTCACCTGATCAGACCAAATTTACTATAATATAGATTTTACCCAAAATGTACTATAATACTTTTAATTTTAATAATTATACTACTATAATATGGATTTAAACCAAACCTATTTTTTGGCATTATTGGAATGTTAAACTTGTGTTACAATGTGCTGGAAAATGTTACTGCTGGTAAAATGAATACAAATTGATATTTTAGTCTCTTTAAAGTATTCGTCGAAATACCAAAAAAATCACCGAAAAGTTAAGTTTGTGCTCTATTCTTTATGATATTACACAGTGATCTATTGTCATATTCAATAAATTTTTAGTAATATTACTAGGAGATGATGTCGACGTGGCTACATACGTTGCATATTTTCTACACTTGTCGTTCGTCGATCTAAGGTCAAAACAACGAAGAGAAAGTGAACGTATGTCGATTCTACTCACTGAGGGGAAGATAAGTGGACATTAGTTTTTAGTCCCGTTAGTACACGTTTCGCGAGTCTTCCACTTGCCGTTCGGTTGAACGTCCTCTAGCATTCACTTCCTTCGGCTCCGCAGTGCAGTGATCGCCATTGACCTGTTCTGTTCTACTCCACCTCGCCCTGACCTGACCTGACCTGGCGTGCCGTGTCGTGCACAGTGGAACCCTGACCTATCTAGCGCGGCCCAATGCATCCACTCCCATCCCAAGTGGGCTCTGCCCCGCCCGGCCTTTGCCCCGCGCCGCGCCTCGCTGCGCCGCCGCGTGCCGGGCGGGCGCGTGCAGTGGTCGCCACCGCCGCCGCCGCCACCGCCGCCGCCGCCGCCACCGCCGCCGCCGCCGCCGCCGCCGCGACCGCCGACATCGCCGCCGCCATCGCCGCCTTCGCCGCCGCCGCCGCCGCCGCCGCCGCCGCGAAGTGGGTCGGCCAGCGAGCGGACCCCGGCGTTGACCCAGTGACAGTGAGAGAGGGGGCCGCTGCCGCCGCGGCGAAGCTCCGACGAGCACCACTTTCACTGATGAGGCAACTCCCGCCGCCGCCGCCGCCGCCGCCGCCTCCGAGGGGCGCGGCGCGTGGGGAAAAGTGTAACGCCGCCGCCGGAGCTCTTCTTCCGTGACTGTCCGATCACGCCCTCCACCCACGCATCAAAGCCCGCCGACCCGTGTCCGCCGACGAGTGATTGACATTTGGAGCCCTGGTTGAGAGAGGTGTTGGGATGGAAATACCAGTCCGGGACCTTTAACGTAACGAGTGGTGTAGCGAGTGGGACGTTAAAATTGCGTGGCCCGACTTCTGAACTACCGGTCTCTAGAGAACGTTTTGCTAATGGGGCCGCTTTCGTTTGTGTAAAGACTCTAAAGGCCCCCTACGCACGAACAAGTCGCGCTCGCGAGCCTGACTTATGCGTTGTAAATATGTCGGCACCGCATTGTTTCTCGTTTTACGAACAATAAATCAAGTACCGACGACAGATTTACAATGGACACGAGGCAGGCTCGTCAAGTAAGGCTTGCCCGGTGCTGTGCTTAACGCCGGTGCGTGTTGATGTACCGGGGAGACATTGTTGGCAATAAACAATGACTGATGTCGCCTTTTCCAGTTTTTTGTATTCATTATATAAACATAATTTGATGTCTAAACCATAAAAATCAGATGTACCGCAAGGAAGTGAAAATGCAAACTAATATTTTTATAACTTCTGATAATTGAATCTTCATTTTTTGGCTGAAGATCGTGTTTTTGATGACTCAGCTATCAAAAACTGCATAACTAATAGATCAGAAACATCTCCTATGTATTCTTTTGCGAGATTTCTTATCTGTGTCTGCAGGTGTGAGAACAAGAAAATCACACAAAGTCTCTGGAGAAGCAGGAAATAAAAGTGACAATACACATGTTAGTTTTGTCGCTTAGGTGTACATATTGAGTGTGTCTTAACTCCCAAATAGAGTTAAATAAAAGGTGTGGTATGTGGCCTGTAAAACAAAGAGGACATTAATCATTGTCATTAATTTCGTAAGGTCAGATACCTATAGTGGGATTACCTTCTTTCTTGATTTTTCTGTAACTATAAAAGGTGCCGTTATAAATGTGCATGCATACTAGTTTATACCACTAGTTTAATTGCCTCGGAAGTTACAATGCAATGTCATTGCTGAATCGAACTTTCCATGGATTAGCTTTTCTAGATTCGCTCGTAAGGCTTCCAAGGCTCCGTATTACACGCACGCACAGTCTCCGAGATTCCTTGCCAAGGTTCTCGTATTTGCGGCGTGACATTTGAACTAAATACTCCATTAAAATGATTTTCTGATTACAGAACTCGTTATTTCATCGTAATGGTTTTGCTTTGAAATTTTAATTCTGAATATCCAAGTTCCCGTTCCACATTTCACCTTCATTAAACTCTACTATGGGATTCATTGAATTGAAGGTTAGGAAGAGAAGTCAATATGATTGAACTTTAAATAAAAATAATTGTTGCAGGTGAAAAGAGTTGTGTGACAGTTGTAGGTTTTTTAATGCTAAATACACTTTTTACATTCATATTTATCACTAAAGATCATTGCTATATGCTCACTTCACGGCAGAAATGTTAAGGTTGTGGCTCGAGTCAAATTGACGCTGCCATTAATAGTTTTCCCATAAATGTTAATCTGTAGATCATCACGCACTATATTTTTAATGGTTGAAAGTAAATAATACTGTTCATTTTTCATGAAATAAAATGTTTCAAAACCATCTGAGGAGCTTTCTCGCAAAGCCTCCGTTTCTAATTCTTCACTCGATCAATCCACTTCAAATGTGCTTCCGGGCAGTGCGAAATAATTCTGAAGGGTCGGTGAAAGGGCCGCAGTATGAGAAATGGAACGATCTGGCACAGATGGCGGTCTGCGTTCGACTCTGGCAGCTACTTGACTGCTGAAATTGTGAGCACTAAACCGGTTTTTTCTCCACTCAGTGTTGCAGTCGTGACTTTCTGGGAGTTTCAATTTCTAAACAATTTTATCTTCCAGCGTCGGTAATCACGCCGCGAATGGTGCTTCGTTGCTGTTGCCTTTCTGCCAGAAAGCGAATGTGTGCCTGCTGAATAGAGTGACCCATGACTTTCGCCAAGTTCCATGGTTTTATTGCTGGTTGCTTATTGTCTATTCTCTGAATTTTAATCTTAAATGATTTGTTTAATGATTGCATGCCGTATTTATTATAATGTTGAATGTGACAGTTCTTATCTAAAACCATTTTAGGGAAACGCAGAGTAGAGGCAGGAATCCCGGTCTTAGAGCAGTTCCCCTGGGTCCAGTGAACCTGGCGCGATCCTTTCTCATGTGCCAGCTGGAGGAACACACTGCCTGCAGACAGATTGCTGAGAAAGCGCGGATTAAACGTGTATGAAACACAAAGTACTTAGCATTTACCTACTCTTTCTTGTGGAAATGTACATCTCGCATTAAACGGAGTTACCGCAACGTCTGAATCATTTGCTTCCTAAAAATTAGCGAGGAAGAAGATGTTATTACAATGTCCAGTGCTAGAGGAGATGGTACGCCCATTTTCCCCATTTGTGTATTAAGTTGATTTGAACCAGGTTCTTTTGATGCCTTCTCTATCTTCCTGAATGTTGACGTCCTCAGCAAGCACACTGAAAGCGCTGGAGAGGAGGGACAGTGAAAAACTGAAGGGCGAAAAACAAAGAAACAAACAAACAAACAAGCAGTGCTAGGACACTACATGCTAGGCAGATTTATGAAGAAAGAAAGTCGGGACATAAATCGCAGGGAAAACGTCTGGGAAGATAAAAATCGTAGTGTGACTGAACAACGAAGACCTGAACTCGACGGACAGTGAGGAGAACATGAAGTGGAAAAGCGACACGAGACTCCAACGCATCGGTCAACGTCCGCTCCGGTACACAGTCCCCCGGCGCGGCGCGGCGCGTCGTGTCCAAATGTTTTGATCCGGCACCGGAAGGCGACGGACGTCATTCCACCGGTGATAGGCCCTCATTTATTTGAGCGCGCTATCGCAGCGGCTGGCTTTCCTGTCGCGCGCTGCCACGGCCCTCGCCGCCATTGCCACCGTCACCGCCATTGCCTCTCCCACCACGACCGCCCCAGCTTCTGGAAACGTACCCGCCACCGTGACTGTGACCGTCAACGCCACGGTGACCGTCATTGCCAGCGGCGCTTCCGATACTAACACTGACGCCGCTTCCCAGAACAGGCACGCTACCGTGACTGTCACTGCTAGTATCACTACCAAACCGCCTTTACCACTACCAACACCATCACCGTTAATTTTTTAAAGACCTTCCCCACGAAGTATGTTTGGAAACGAATCTTGGCATAACAACTTGACCTTTCTTGAAAATATTACCATATCACAACAAGAGCGGCCCACCAGCCTATCTCATGCCGCCTAGCTTAATGTAAAGCCGTCTACTTGTGTCGTTCCCACAATGGAACTCACAACCGGCATCAGGCGCGCTCGCGAGGCGCGTTGGCTGCTGTAGGGGCCGCTTGGCGCCCACCGCCTCGTCTCCCCACACCGCCCAGCCTAGCCTCGCTTCGCCCCGCACGCTCTGGCCAACTCCACTCCGTCCCGCTCCACCCCGTTCCGCCCCGTTCCGCCCCGTTCCGCCCCGCTCCGCCCCGCTCCGCCCCCCGCGCCCCGCCCCGCTCCGCCCCGCCCCGCTCCTCCCCGCCCCGCTCCGCCCCGCCCCGCGCCGCTCCGCCCCGCCCCGCTCCGCCCCGCCCCGCTGCGCCCCGCTCCGTCCCGCCCCTCCCCGCTCCTCCCCGCCCCGCCCCGCCCCTCTCCGCTCCACCTGCCCCGTATCGTCCCGCACGCCTTGCCGCACCTCCCTTCCCGTCGTGGCCCGTGACAGTCCCTCGCGTTGAGTCACCGCTCAGGCGCCCGCCGCTCCGAGGTCGTTCCCTTGGCGGCCTACCGTTGCCGTCACAAACGTAATTCATAAGCGACCGCTCCGCTGAATGAGCCGCGAGCCGCTGAATGAAATCGGCGCCCGCCCCCGCCCCCCGCGCGCAGATGCAATCGCCGCGCCGCGGGGTCGCTCCCGGGGCCACGCTAGCGCCGCTGGAGAGCGCCTGCGTCGGGCTGCGCTGGCGGCTGGATAGCTCGCGCGGTTCGCAGGCGCGGCCGATCAGCCCAAGCGTCCCCAACCTTCACATGTCTCTTCAGTTGAACTTCTAGTACGTGAAAAAACTGGAAATACTGTGGAACCTTTCGCCTGGACTCTGAAGGAGAGAAGAAAAAATTGAAATTATCATAAACTACTATTTTGATTTAAAGAGGTTCGACTTGGCTACTTCTTGTGTAAATGAAAGGCGAAGCGAGATTGAACAAAATTCCCGAAATCAAGAATTTCGTGCCGGCCCGGTGGCCGAGATCGCTAAGGCAGTAGTGTCGTAGTGATCTCGGACCAAGGGTCGCGGGTTCGAGTCCCGCCTCGGGCATGGTTGTATTTGTGTTCGTCCTTTCACCCCTTATCATCAATCACCATATCGTTTCATCCACATAGTTACCATACCGTTAACAGCAATAGTGGTCGCTAATGACCTTAGATGTTGATGCGACCTTAAATAACCCCCCCCCCCCCAAAAAAAAAAGAATTTCGTATTAAAAAAATACATGTTGTAGACATTCTACTCTATTTCAGTTTCAAACTCGTACATTTTTTTTAAATATAAAATTGAAATTGGTTTGTGATGAATCAAATGAGATAAACGCCAATAAAACAGACGTATATTACATACTAAAATTCTTTTTAATTTACATAGTTTACAACGTTTCGACCATAGTTTTTGATCCCCTTCAGGTACTGTATAAGTCGATCTCGGTATGGCCACAAAAGTTCATATAGAATGTGACATAAAAATAGTCATTGTCACTATAAAATCATCACGAGATATTGATGATATAAAATAATGATATAAATGCCGCCTACTACCAAAATGTAACCATTTTTTTAAAATTTCTTAAAATGACTTTATTTTTATTTTACTGTAATAAAGATTTTGTTGTACAAACGTAGTGGTTTTTAAAAATGCATATTGTTTGCACGAGTTTGATGTTCCGTAAATCTTTACTCTAATATTGCTGGTAAAAGATGTGCCTTTTTTATGTACCCGCCGCAAAAGCAACCAGCGAAGCATCCTCTTCATTGTATAAATTACGTTTCTATTTATTGTACAAGAAAGGAAATATTTTGGAAAATGACGGCTTCTCAACTGGTAAAATGTTAGTGCTGCTGCTGGAAGACATTAGAAAGGAGTACAAAAATATTAGGACCTTCATGCACCACTTCAATCATCTATGTAATATTTTGCATTTTCCTTGACATTCTTCATAGCTGGTATTCTCTGCGAAGAAATTCCTCGGTGTTAAAGTAACATTACAAAAGTGAAAGATATATTTTCGTATTTGCTGCCATGAGGAAGACTTTCCAAGTTATGGTTGCTGGCAGTTCAGTACATGACCTTCCCATAAAAGGGTCAATGTCCTATTAACTTTTCAACGCTTTCGTTATACGCCCTCACATCGCCCTCGCGTCATCCGTAATTCATTTCGCCTTTCCCCGTCACGCTATTTTTCTCCATCGTCGCTGTCACCACGCTACCGACCCGACCGTTCTCACGTCCACCCCCGCCTCTACCCTCCGCCCGCCTTCCAGGCGCGCCTCGGCACCGGTGATCATCCCCCTACTACGCTCAATCTCCCCCGGCTCCTACCCCATCATCCCTCCCTCTTTCCGACCCCCACTTTTCATCCTCCCCATCACCCGCTTCGAGGCCCAACTCCGCTCCAATAAACCAACCCCCATCCCTTCTCAATCCCCGACCCATCTCCCAGCCTTTCCCCACCGACACGTCGCTTCCGCTCTCTGCCTCTCACTGTCTGGAGGAGAATTCTAGCGGCCGGCTGCTATGATCGGTAGTTTTTCCGTGGTTTCTCCGATCAACACCAGGCGAATGCCGGAGCAGTACCCTACCAAACGTGCCACGGACCGCGCGCAATCTGTCCTTCCTCTTCCTTGTCCTCTCCTCTCCTCTTATACACACACGTACACTAACATGCACTACACTACCACTTATTCCGCGAAGACCGGTCGGGAGCTTAGAGCTTGTCTCGGCTGGGGCGGTGCCCGCTGGTGGTCGAGTCCTGGTTGGGGAAAACCATGCTAGCCGGTGGTAGGTCGGCGTTGGATCTCGCCATTCAGCGGGGCAGGATCACTGCTCTCGCCAAAGGAAAAATGTACTATACTTGCAGGATTAATGACATTAGCAAAATTAACGCGCCCGGAATCACGAGTAATCAGTCAATCAATCGTTTGGTCTTTCACTACTAACTCCCCCCCCCCAACCATTTTCCTCTGCGCCCGCCCTCACCCCGCACCTCCGTTGTTCCATCCCCTGCCCCCTCTGAATCCCCGCGCCCGTCTGTTGTCTGGTCGTCGCCTGTTTTGCAGCGAGGCATCGCCGGCGACGTCGAGCCGTTCTATCGCCCCATCGTGCCATCAATGTGTTTTCTTCCGCCCCGCTCCCCCGTCGCGACAGCCACGCCCCACACTCCCCCCCTCCGCGGCGCCCGCCGCGTAATTAATGAGGTGCACGTCTCCTCGCCGCATTGTCTGTCCCGCCCTGCGCGGCGCCGTATCCCCGCAACCTCATTGCGTCGCCTCGCCGCCGCGACGCCTCGTCGCCTCGTCGCCCCGCCTCGCAGGGCCCGGATTACGCCGCGTCGGGGCGCCGCTGGACTATCGACCCGAGTGGCGGGTGGCAGGCGCTTGTTGTTCTGGACTGTCTAATGCGAGATAGATTAATGCGGGTGTAACTGGGTCGGCGCGAAGCGAAGAAGTGTTGATATTGTTTGAATGATGCAGCCTTGCCACTCATTCCCAATTTGTGGATTTCAGAAACATTTCCTCTGTCTGTTCTTTAACGATAGATGTATAGATGTTCTACTAGCTGGCTATGCGGCTTCTGTTTGGTGCGGTAGGGACATGTGGGTGTAACTTTGTCGAAGTGAAGCCCGTGACATGCGCACATACTAGAATGCCGTAACTGAAGTGGTAAAGAATGTCAATGTTTACGCATTGCTCTCTGTCCGTGTTATATACAAAGTGAAAAGAAATCATTGTATATGACTTAGTGTAGGGATCACAGAATTTTGAAAATGTGCACACAATTCACTTTTCCCCATAGCACGTCATACGCAGTTTTTAACTGTTTTTTGACGTAAAATAAATAAATAAATAAATAAACGTTTTATAATTTTCAAATTCATGATTTGTGTTTTGCTCGTCTTCAGATACATGCCATATATTTTGGTACATAACTGATGAGTAATATCGTAACTCGCACCTAACTAAATGCAACAGCAAAAATACCGCTGAACGAAAAAGCGCATGGTTTTAAAAAAAAGTATCACGCCCACTGCTCAAGAACAACAAAGAGATTCTCCCGTCTAACACTTCAACAAATTAAATATTTTAACCAAAACTATTACTGCTATAAATTGATATACGACACAGTAGTGTTTTACTTTCTAACTCGATAAATTGATTTATCTGTTCGACTTTCGATTCGAGATATTGAGGTTCAGCTGTATTCGTAATCGAATGCAAATTGTAATTATTCCTGATATACTTAAACGTCTTCTGTGTAAATATCTCAACCATGATAAACTTTCGAATGAAAGTTACATTGTTTCATTAACGTGAGGCAATAAATACGACCAGCCATCAGGTAAAAGACTAAACCAGGTAAGACCGCCTCTGGATTTATGGATATCATTTCAGAATTTGTATGAAAGAGCCTGCAAAACACAAAGTGTGAAAGTTACGGCATACAACCTGTTGGGTGAAAGCATTCTTGCTTCACTGTGAGGTAGATTGTAAAGGAACTGAGGTTGGTTCTGCCGACATTTTTTCCAAATAACTGAAAAATTACCTGCGTCCTTGCACCTTGCGATTTCTACAGCGGCTGTGCCTTGCTCCCTTCGTTTTACTTCCTAGACCGCATTCCCTCGTAATAAAAGTCCTTCGCTATTCACTCTCAGAGCAAACTGCGAACTGCCCATGAGCTAGCCGAGGTTTAGTTTGTGGTACCAACGTTACTTACTACTCCCACAAAACACGCCATTCCAAGCTTTCGAATCGTGATGTTGGTAATCATTGGTAACCAACAACTATTTTGAAACTTTCTCTCTTTATAATTCGTAGGATTTTTCATTCAAATTCCGGAATGCTTCCCATAAACCGAGTGGTGATCTTACCTGCTTCCTCTTTTACGGGATGCCAACCCACTTTTATTACTCCGCGTTAACAAAACGTTGTTACTCTTATTAGCCATGGTAATGTCTCATATTCCAGTGAAGCACAGCGCAAAGGAAAGGGAAGCGTTTCAGTTGTTTTCGTATGGTCGTTCGCCAATGAGTTTGTTTTGCGGCATTGTCCTGTGATGCTTTTCTAGATATTTCGTTGGCATCAACTTCAAAAACTAGTAGTAACAGGGAAGAGTGCAGCATTGTTGGTGCCATAGGAGACTTGTCTACGAACTAAATCTCCAATAATTCGTTTGCACAGTATTGCAAATCTTCAAAACTAACTTTTAGCTAACGTACCTTAAAAGTCAAGTATATGTGGAGTGGCATCTTGGCGCTCCCCGGAGGTGGTGACCTTCATTATTCGTCGGTGCATATGAAAAGTGACACATCTCAAAAATTGCCCTGACAGGTAGTTTATTTCGCCAGCATACGTGTTTTCTCTTATTTACCGGCTATATTGTAAAATACATTTATATGCGTTTTACTAGTAAAAAAATAAAGAATTTTAATCTTAATTTAATTTAAAAATGGTGAATTTAGGAATTTGTCCGTTTTCTTGTCGCACCGTTGTATGGTATTTTTTTCTGTTAATTTCTGTAAATTTTTCTGTTAATTTCTGTTTAACTGTTTAACACTCTACTTGCACCTTCACGTTCACTCTTACTTAATTACCCGATATCTGCACCCATTCATTTATAATTAACACTGCACCTACTTCTCTCAAAGCGTCGACGGGGCTTCGTTCCCTCGTTTCACTTCCGCGACTGCCCTCCCACCGTAATAAAGCCCCCCGCAATTCCCTCTGCGGGCACCTGTCTCGCGGCAGCCTTTTTACCCCCCTCGCCGGCTGCTCCAATTTGCACCAAACGGGTCTCGCCCCGTGCGCCCCGCTAAGAGCCCGTCGGACGGCATACTGTTCTGCCAGAGGGCCGGGTTCGACGCCCACTCGCTGGCGACTGCGAGCTCTCGTCAACGCCACCTGCAGGCACCGGCCGGTTGTTCCTAGCCCTTGCACTCGCACGCACCGATTACAGGGTTTCTTTCAGAAGCGAGCGGGAGGGCTGCTACCCTCTCTCTCCCCGCCCGGACAAAATTGTAATTACTTTTGTTTTCAGTGTATATTTTCTATTGTGAAACAATCTTCGAATTACTATATAATAATTTATCATTGATAAATATTTCAAGAATGAGAAACAGGGCAATAAAAAATAAAAGATTTTTATTGAGCGGGAAGAGTTTTCAAGTAAAGAATATTAGGCAAAATCCGTCAAAATCCTGTCGCCGTCAGGACTCGAACCTAGGACCTCCCGGTCAGAGGCGCTGCAGTGACATCAGTTGATGCACTGAGCTACCGCTCCCGGTGCGGCGGCGCGGACCCTGTGAGCAGAGAAACAGGGCGCGCGCGGAACGTTCCTTCCTGTTGGTGACGTCACGTCCGTTGCCGCCCCCGCGCTCCAGCTCCGGCTCCTGCGCCGGCTCCGGCTCCTTCCTCGCGTCGCCCCGCCCCGCAACGCCCCGCCCCCCGCTACCTGTCACGCTTTCGCGCCAGCACAGATCGACGCGCGACTGCCCGCCATGCGAGAGTGCCGGCGCCCCCGCCTGAGTTTGTCCTAAGCGACATGTCGCTTCCTATACTGCGATTTTTCCATAGTTGACTGTGACATTTCATAAGCGGTTACGGTGCCATCCAATCGGGATCTTACACGTCACTAGTGACGTCACCAGGTGGCATTCAGCCTTCCGTAACAGATTCCGGTGACACCGTTACAGCTGAATAAATCCAAATGTACTGTTTGTTTCCCATCCCGCATCTCCTTCTTCATTTCCACCCTCACTATTTTCTTTTCATTTCTTCTCCTTGTTCTTGGTCAGGTGTTGGCCACTTCGTCAGGTGTTACGTAGTTCGTGTTGTCGATTTCTATAAGCCTCGATTCCTCAATCGCTTTCCGTTAGTAGGACTTTTTCATTTTACATTGGTCGTGCATGGGCCATTCACGTGAAAGTTGATCTGTCACGTTTTGATTTTCTGTTTTTTCTCCTTGTTTCTTTTTGTTTTATGTCAGTGTAGATTCCGTTCTGGTATCGCTTTCTTATTGGTGAACTAACTCCTATTGTGACGTTTCCATATCAATCCTCGAGTGAATTCAGTCCCCTCTTTCTTTAATTGTTAATCCCTGCTTGTGTTGGGATTTCTTATACGACATTAATATTCCCATGGATTGTTAGATAATAAGATAGAACCTCGTTAACTATTATGTCAATGTTCAGAATTCCTTCATTCTTTTTCTTTCTCTCATTCTTTACTAGCATGTTAATATGTTTATGTAGTACCGAATTATTTTGTGTGTGTGTGTAAGTTTGTGTGAAGAAGTGGGTGTGTTTCCCTCCGTATTTGGAATCCGGATGAATTATGTATCTTACACTGTTTGGAAGTAAAATACTATCCGCAGTTTTTGGATATGCATGGAAATTCTTCATATTCTATGATCTTAGTGATGCACTTGCATTATTGCATGTTTTTTTGGAAGTTTATTTCACCCGTTTGACAAAATAGTAATCAGTTTTTGAGCATTTTTTCAATTAATTGTGATGGCGCATCTTACACTTGTAAATCCGATAAAAATGCCTGCCCCTTTTTTAAATCAATCATAACGAGTAGTAGATTGCAAACGATACTTCAGGATACTGTGCACTAAAATGTTTAGAGCTGTTTTGTAAGAAGAAGCTATTTGCAAAACATCCTCGTTGCGAACTCTCCCTTTCTACACACTTGCTCTCCACAAGATAAGCATATGATCATGTGTCAGACACTGGCGTTCATTAATGTCATCAATAACGATTTCACACCCAGCTATAAAGAACTGTTGTTCTTTTTGCTATGTATGCCCCACAAAGATAGATAATATACCAAACGGCTTTGTTACCAGAAACATTTCAAAGAACGCGTGTATTTACTGTATTTGTGTCGTTAAGGTGTGCGGTCATGAATGACCAACATTTCTAATGTCTCCTCCGTGATCCTCTTTCTTTAGCCGTTGTTTCCTTTTTTTTACCCTCTCGAATCGCAATATGTCCTCTCTTCGTATAATTTTCCCCCTCCGCACCGTGAGACGTGCATTTTCGTGAAACTCCGATCCTCCCAGCCGCCATTGGAAACCGCAAGACATCTCTGAAATCGTCGCTCCGCTGGCAGTGAAGCCCCTCCGGCACCCTTCTACGAACCGTCATTCCGACGGTCGCCGCCGCCGACAAAAGCGCTCGCGGCCTGCGCAAAAACTCGTAATCGGATAATCCAGGAAGAACCCAGAGCGCGGTGAAGATGCCGCAACTGCGAGACGATGCTATTCTCTTCCGCGTCACCCCCACCGCAGCTATTGTGTTTGCTTGATATTCACGTCTAGGGAGGTTGCAATAATAAGTCCGGGCGGTATTGTTCTTGATATTAAGAATAAGAAAAGTATCTCGATAATTATCATCACTTACGGTTCTATGCTTCAGAGCGTTTTTATGAGCCATCTTCTCTATTTGTACTCTACTTTTTCTGCTCCCAAAATATATGTTTCCCCCACTATGGTAAAATGATTGCTGTCGTGCAGTTCTGGGGGCAAAATAAAAATGGATTTGATCGAAATTCATGTACCAATAACCCCGATATCGAAAGGTATGGATTCAGGATTCAATACGTAGGAAATGGTATTCAAATATTTTTGAGAGTACGCCCAACATTTTTGCGCAGATACACTCCGTGTATATTTTTCGTTTCTAATGTTTAGTATTTCTGAAAAAATAAGGGTTTATTACTCGTGTTTACATAATATGATTCTAACAATCGATATAGTTAACGGCAGAAAT
Source organism: Teleogryllus occipitalis (assembly GCA_011170035.1). NCBI lineage: Eukaryota > Metazoa > Arthropoda > Insecta > Orthoptera > Gryllidae > Teleogryllus > Teleogryllus occipitalis. Next base: position 218,748 of record BLKR01001836.1, on the reverse strand, counting down.
TATTTCTTTCGATGATTGTTACCTATTTTCCGGTACCAGTTTCCAGTACAGTACCACGTTATTACCCGCTTGGGCAGTATAGAAACCAATATAACCAGTATCGAACGGAAACAATACTGTGGTTGAAGCTTCTTTTGTACTCTCTGTAAGTAGATATTCTTTATTATGATCTAAACATTTTATAATAGCGTTTACTAAAACATTGTATTTCCGGAAATATGTTCAATTCCTGATTTCCCCATTTTAAGTTGATAATTTGCGGAATTGAGTCATGACCTCCGGGGTAGTGATTGTTCAACGTATCTGTCAAACTAGTAAATGGTTCAAGATAATATAAATTATTAATTGCGTCATTAAAATTTTAATTTTATTCTTCTTGAAGTATTATTTATTTAGTAATAAATTATGTCACGAGTATATAAAAAAAGGTTAATGGAAAAAGGGGCTCAGAGGGGCACATAAATGTAGTTGGTCCCCCATCGTGTTTTAGGCTGCGCAGGCCTGTGGTTTTGATGGGCGGATGATAATGATAATCATTTAAACGACCATGGAGCAATGGTGAAATGGGGGGGGGGAGATCCTCAAGAAAACGCCGACCCCTAAATATCTCATGAGCCGACCGGGATTTGAATCCAGATGTGGGGTTGGACCACTGCACCACGTGTGGCCCGCTACTTAGTATCATATCGGAAGTATCGCAGCATTCCCATCCGCGCCCCCTCCCCGCCGGGTGCAGGGCGGGGGTGGACCGCAGCAGCGTTTGGGGCCGCGCGTCGCTCTTTAATTTTTATTGCCGCGCCGCACTAAAACGCCCATTGTTAGCGACGTCCGACGCGGACGTCGGGGTGTAAAAAAGACGGAGAGAGGGAGAGGGGCGAGTCGTCAGCGCACCCCCGTGCCCCCCGCCCCGCCCACCTCCCCGGAGCCCGCTCTCGCGCCCCCTTGAATGGGCCAGTTTACAACGGCCGCTCGCCAAGGCCCGCCCATAACCTATCAAAACGGACGGGCGGAGGGGAAACTTTTAATGTTTATGGCACGTCCTTGCGAGCGGGGCTGCTTCTCCGCAGGGTTTCCGTGTGGCGGCGGCGCTGGGCGGGGACTGCGGGGGCAGGGGGCGGTGTCCGACCGCAGTGACAATTGGGCGCGTTTTCGAGTGATAATAATAAGAGAGATGGGGGAGGGGGGACAGTGGAGGATGGGCGGACGTAATTCTTTTGTTGCGCGCGGCTGGCGAGCACCCGGCGGTGCCGGGTGGGGGTGTGCAGGGCGGGGAGTCGTAAAAAGAGGGGAAGGAGAGAGGGCACCGCTGTCGTCTCGGGAGGGCGGGGCCGGCGCGCCGCCTGTTGCCAAACAACGCGCTGCCCCAGTGGCCCCGTTCTTCCGACGCTCTGTTCCATCGATGCGGAGTAGCGTGAAATGGCGGGTGTGTGTTTTTTCCGAGGAAGGCTTTGTTCTTATCTCTTGACGAATATTAATTTCAGTAAACGTGATTTAAATCAATTTTTTGAATACGCGTTTTAAATCTAAAGTATTTTCGACTACACTCATCTTTTAGAAAGTAAATCTTAAATATTAAATAAAGATCCCTTATGTTATATCCTTAATATTTATTATCTGTGTTATATCCTCTTATATATAATTCTTATATTTATGCCACTGTAAAACTAGAGTTGTTTGTGTATGTGTGTGTGTGTGTGTGTGGTTGTTCGTGAAATCGCAAGTATCTCAGTCTGAAACCAGCACATTCTTTTAGTTACAAGTATGGGGGTTTATTGAGGATTGAGGGAGGGATGATGCATAATGAGGGTTATTGGTTTCCTTTTGCTACTATGTACAGTTAACGAAGAATTTAGTGTCGAATCGCCATGCCCACCATAACTGTCAGTAATACAAGGTCGACGTAATTCTTCACGTGAACGAACAAACAGATTGACAAAAAAAATATTATGAAGGTTACAAACGTCTGGGATTAAGAAGGCAGTTATCTACATGGCTTATAAAAACTTGTGGGAATGTGCGAGCATTCTTAATATTATTGCCTTTGTGACGACGGCGGTTGTGAGCGGCCGGGGGGACGGAAATAGTTACAATTCCATACGGTTTACGAGCTCCTTCCAAGCGTCCCCGGTGTCCGAGGGGCGGCGGCGGAAACCCACGCGGGGGCGGCGGCGGCAGATGCGCTCGTAAAAGTCCCCCTCCGCCCCGCGCGCGCTGTGCTGCAGCGCCGACGCAACAACGGGTTGGTCCCGGCCGCTGGCCAAGATCTGCCGTCGTCGGCGCTCCGCCGCATTGTTACGTTGCATTATTGCGCGGCTGCGCGTGATAAGATAAGGTTCAGATTCCTGCTTTATTGTGGAGCGTCCGTCAATCTGTTTGGCCCCAGCGGGCGTTCAAGTGAGAGTTGTGTGAATGACGTTGACAGCTTTTTCCTTAACGTCATCCCATTCCGCACGGTATATCAGTTGTTTTTTTTATCTTATCTCCATTGACCCTACTTTAGCTCCCCCTGTACTTGTAGAAAGTTGTGAAATCTTAATACGTTTTATTTATGGATGACAGTTCCTGTTTTTATGTAAATGAACGTACAAACAGAGGCATTTCGGGTGAATGCGTTCCACATTTGAAATTTATGAACTGTCACGTTCAACATAATCGATAGTTTTAACATTAGTGAGATCTGTAATTGACATTCAAAATACATCATACATCTGTTTGTACGTGTCATGGTTCCCTGAAAGAAAAGAACAGAAATAAATGCTTAGAAAGTAGTTTCTCTGTCCAGAGACGTACTATTTCCGGTGTACATGCCAATGTAACTTTTTGAACTAAATAGCTATGCTGTAGTTTTTGTATGGTTACCACAATACACAATCATCAGTATTAATTTGGATACAGACACAACAAAAGTCATATTAACATAATTAAACGAGTATCGGGGCGATTCGGATGTTTGCGGATATACGAATGATAGCCTAAAGTCCAGAAATTAAATAAAAGTTAATACGTCAGACATTATTATAACAACATTACTTTAATTCATGGAATTAAATTTAACAAAAAATGTACAGAAAACGGAAAATATTGCAATATTTACATAAAAAACGAGACACAATTTACTACCTGAAATTATTTGGATTACTTTTCTCATTTCCATTTTTCTTCCAAAGATCAATTCGATTCGGATAATCGGAGATTGGTATCATTGGGCTTCAGCTCTAATGTATTATCGGAAATAAAAATATCGCTACTGCCAGTATGAAAGGTATTGCAATGTAGCGCATAGGAGCGTGAGAGTATTTATTTATTTATTTATTTAAAAAATAAAAGAAATGTGATTCTATTTAGTATTTAAATGTTATTGGTTAATTGCGAGTAGAGTTGAGTGTGTTTACGTTAATAGATCTAAGCTGCAAACTTATAAATACAATTAGATTACTATACTTTACCTCTTTAAAGGCCACAAAATTCACCACTTCGATATTCGTGAATTTGAAAACACAAGGTTCAAGTTTTTCCGTTACTGTTATAGACGAAACTTTGAATTTTGATGTTTTTCACAATTATCACAACACTCTCACTAGTTGTTTAACCCTTTACGCAAATGTAAATTTATTTGTACAGCAAATATGTCTTAGAAATCTTTGAACACGTTTAAACGTAGATGTAGGCGTGAGCGTTGCAGGCGGTTAGCCGACTTTCTGCGTGCGCTGGTGCACGCGGGAAGTCCACGCCCATCCGCCGGCCTGCAGTGGCCCTCGTTAGGACATTCCTCCGCCCTCCGGCGGCGGCGCTCGCGGCTAATGAAGATAATCGCTGGCCTCCCCCCTGCCCCTGCTTTCTCGCTCTGTGCCATCTGGTCGTATTTTTCCCGCACCGAGACAACTGCTTGCCGCAATGCGTTTTATGTAATGATTGAGAGCTCGAGGCCTTTTGTTGTATGTGCGTTGTGTTTGAAACTGATGGAAGTCCACGGTTCTCGCTGACTGGAAAGAGTGAATTTGTTTTGGAAGTGTAAGTGGGCGTTGTTTAATGGCAGAATCTATGAACGGCAGAATCCTTGTTCAATGATTGATTATTTGTTAGCGAGTCTATTCTATTTTATATATAGCGAGTCTTATCTATTTTCGACTCGCAGCAATGTGTACTAATTATTATTTCGTCTTCTTCCTGTTTTTCTTCTTTCTCTTTTTATCTCCAACCTGACCAGAAAATGTAAAAAATTACGCTTGCACCGAACCTGTTCCGGTTCTTATTTTGTCTTTGAGCGACTAATATCTCTCCTCCGTTCATGTCAATATTGTATTGCCAATTCTTGGTAGACTGGTGTACAGTATTCATTTAAGGTGAGGCTTTCATTTTATTTATTTTCATTTTCCGCAGCAATTTTTTTGAACCTCCACTTTCATTTTTAATCTCTACTTTTGATGGTTGATTATAAAAATCATAATAGTAATATTATTTTCTGTATTTCTTCCTACAAATATCATGATTAAGGTTGTGTTGTGGAGAGAAAATAAAACAGTTTTGTTAGAACATTTTCTGATCTGAAACAGCACGAGAAGAGGAATTTGTGTACATTTCTCTTCTTTCCAACTCCTAATTTTGAACTTAGACGTTCGTGTTTATCTGCGCTGCGTCATTTTAATTTCGTACCCTCACAATTGCTTAATTTCCGGCCGCTTTTCGCATTTTTAATTTCCGGCGTTTTGTCTGCTTGTAGGTAGGTTAGTATTCTAGATGTTTTCTTTTAACCCATAACGAGCTATTGACCTTGCTCTCTGTTCATTCAGCTCACCTCCACATTTGTCATCTGTCCGCAGACATCCTTTCCTTTCTTGTCCACGGGAGATGCTCTGCTAATTCATGCGGCCTTCGTTCTCCTTTCAACTGCTTACTTCCAGTCATTTGTACTTGATTTATCTTTTTTTCAACTTGGCTCCCTTGAGATGATCTGCTTACTCCGCATTTCCTCAGCAGTAATTACATTTAACACGCTTTTTTTGATCAGTGACATCTACAATATAAGTGTCCGACTTCGTACTTCACCGCAGATTCGAGACATTCATAGCGTTATTTTAGAAAATATCAATATCCTGTGTACGAACATTCTTTATTACATTTATTTGATAATAATCTCTGGTACGTTCGACACTGGGTTAGCTCGTGTAGTTACATGCGTGCAATTGAAGATTCGAAGATCAAGTGGTTGATTTTACTCAGGTGAGAATTCAAGCGGTCAGATGCTGGGATAGTAGGTTATCGAGATTTCCTATTATTTGCCGCCGGCCACCGGGTACCGGAGCATGACCTCAAACAAGTCAGGGAGCGCACGCAATCTTTCACCCGCAATCTACCCTCACTCCCAATCCATAGAGCTATGCACTTACTCTCGATTCTCAAATGGTCCGCCCTGCATGATCTAGAAAGTCCGTCTATGAACGCGCGGATATGAAACTAAGCCTCGAATGAGGCTGTAGCGCCGTACGAAGTAGAACAAGAATCATCTGCAGTACATTGTTTCGCGTCTTGAACGAGGTGTTGTACGTACGAGGCGTAAAAGCACACTCGGCGGTAAGCGAAGGCTTCGAGTACAGTAGTCTTGAGATCGCACTATCAACCTGCCCCATCGTTACAAAACGCGCGGATTCTGTTGATGCTGTGCGGGTGCTTCCGCGATGAAACAGCATCCTCTTCTTGCGACTGCTCTCCGCCGCTCGCCCCTGGAGCAGAGCGCACTGGCAGTCATCATCAATTTGTAGAGTTTTATGGGCGCACATAATACAAATGCAGTCGACTCTTTGGTTCACTATAACCGATAATGTGAAAATTAAGTCGAATATCTCCACAATGATTGATTTTATTAATAGAAAGATATAACAAAATACATTAACACCACGAACTGAAAATTTCATTAACTTAATTTGACCTTAAAAAATTAATTATTTTCAATTGTTTGCTTCGTACATTTTTTATCCATGCTCTCTCCATTCTTGATTTCGCATCGTCCATTGTCTCTAAATATAGTGAGACCCTCTACTTCCATTTCAGGGGAGACTTCTTCGATTATGATCTTTAGCGGATTATATTGTTTTCAAACTGCCTAATGTTGGAATTTGTAATTCTGAGGCGATATATATTTTTCCAAGAGTGAATTAATTTCCTGGACGTATTTCCTACGTTCGCTATAGCCGAGGTTCAGAGTTCACTGCAAGCGAATATTCTTGTGCTTATTAGTAATGTAAATGAAACGCGACCAGAGACGTAAGTTCACTATAACCGAGAGTTCAGTGTATCCGATTTTGATTGATTGATTTTTTCGTGTTTCCGGGCACGTCAACCGCTTCGGTCATTAGTCCCGTTAGTGTAGTGTATGTTTTTCTCGGGAGATGGCGGTGATTTTCCCTCGCTGGATGGCGAGATCCGGCACCGACCTACCGTCGGCTAGTGGGGTTTCCCCCTAACCAGGACTCTCCCACCAGCGGGGCCCAGCCCCAGCCGGGACAAACTCCTGACCGGTCTCCCGGAATATGTGGTAGTGTAGTGTATGTTAGTGTGAGTGTGTAAGGGGAGAGGATAGGACAAGGAAGGGGAAGGACAGATTGCGCGCGGTCCGTGGCCCGTTTGTTAGGGTACTGCTCCGGCATTCGCCTGGTGTTGATCGGAGAAACCACGGAAAACTATCGATCAGAGCTGCCGGCCACTAGAATTCTCCTCCAGACAGCGACTGAACTCGACCTAGCTGAAAAGCTAGTGTCGAAAATCCTGCCGCCGTCAGGACTCGAACCTAGGACCTCCCGGTCAGAGACGCTGCAGTGGCATCAGTTGATGCACTGAGCTACCGCTCCCGATCAGTGTATCCGAGTTCACTACAACCAGAGTCAGCGCTGTATTACGGCGCACCGCGACCGGATCGTTTCGTATCCAGAGATTGGGAGAGGGGGCGTGAGATACGAGCGGCGCGGGCGGAGGCGCCTGGGGGCCGGGCGGCGGCGGCGAGGGCCACCCAGGAGCGCCGGGGGCGGGGCGGGGAGGGCGTGGCGGCGGGGAGGCGCCGTACGGTGTGCTGCGTCATGGAGCGCACCTCGCTTCGGAGGCGGAGAGGCGGCGCGGCGGTGCCGATGAGTGGATGTAAAGGCAGGGCGGACGGAAGAGAGAGTTGCTGTGGAAGCGGGGGCTTGGTGGATAGAAGGGCGAGAATTCCTATGAAACGTTTTTTAATTATTTTTTTCCCTACAGAACCCGGAGGGGATATTGGAACGATCGCCCTTTCTAAAGTATTCGTCTTTGTACTTCGGCTAATTAACGTGTGCGTCAGATACTATGTGAAAAAATATTTATATAACTCTACATACTTTTACTGTGTAATAGGTATCAGACTTACTGTGTTCCTTTATTTTGCCTAAGGCTTTAGTGATTGTTATTTGTTGTTTACGGAGGGAAATTTCTAGTTGCACTCCTCGTGAGTGAAAGGTACCGAAGTAGGATTAACAAATTGATAGGTTCTACGTACAAAATATATGATGGTAATAGTAAGTGCATGCTAAAGGGTGAAGTGGAAAGCGTGCCATCTGCATATTCGTTGTTTTAAGTCATAATTATCTCTCTAAAGTATACCTATTAAATTTCTTATCTCTAACAGAATTCTACAACCTTCACCATTAAACGTTCAGTTTCTCATTTATTTATTCCAATTTAAACCCAACGACTAACATTAAACGACTGTTAGAAAGCATTAAACTTACAAATGAGTTGAGTGATCCAGTACTATATTTACATATTAACGCATTAATCGCTGCGAGTAATAAATTTGGAGAAACCAGCACAAAACAGGGAATGGCGAGGAAGAGGTCGCATCATCGAGTTGGTACATACAATACGGCGAAACAAAACAAGACGGGGAGTGCACACCTCCCTGCGGGTGCAGCCGGCGAGCACTCTGCTTCGATGACGCCGAAGTGAAACGGAACACTCAACTATCAGACATGAGAACATCCTCCGTTTTAGAGTTCCATTTGGCCTTTGTATCATGAAATTTCTGACTGGATTTCAATCCTCCCTTATCCGAGGGTTATGAACATTCGACCTCCGTCTCTGAAAATTTATAATAAGTGCATCCTGAAAGTTTTGTCACTGTACTATTATCCCCTCAGTTTGTGTATCATGAAAATTATTTCGTCGCATAGAATGCCATCTAGTCTGTGTATCACAAATATTTGGGCTCGTGTTACAATCACCAGTTCTCTAAGTATCATGAAAATCCTGTCACCGTATTAGAATATTCTCTATTTTGTGTTTCACGAACATTTGAATCCATATTAAGCCGGCTCCACGTATTCGGCATTCGCTGAGCAGCTGGCTAGCTCGCCCAAATCCAGATCGGTTGATGGGTTCGGCGAATACGCATTTCCTTTGATGTGTGCAAAAGACCGACACGCGGTGGGTAGGACGAGCACCGAATGTTCGTCACTCGGCAAATAGCAAGCAACTCATCCACACTACGTGGGATTCGGCGAGCGGTTGCTCGCTATTCGCCGAATAACGAAACCGCCTTTAGAATCTCGTATATTCTGAATGTCACAAAAATTCTGTCCCCAAATTTTAATGCCCTCTAGTGTGTGTGTGTGTGTGTATCATGAACATTCGTGCTTATATTATAATCTCATATATTCTGTGTATCATGAAAATTCTGTCATCATATTAGAATCCGCTCAGTCTGTGTATCACGAAAATTATGTTAACGCAAGAGACTGCCCTCTAGTCTGTGTATCATGAACATTCGGCCCCGTATCAGAATCTCCTGTGTACCAAAAGAGTTCGTCACCGCATTAGAAGTGCGAAGACGGGCCGAGGACTGCTCCGCCTGCCACGACGCGTCGCCCAGCGCCGCACCCGCGGCCACCCGAGGGCGCTCCCTGCGTCCGTGGCCGACGAGAGAAAGCGTGAGAGTGGACGCATCTCTCCTGCAAGTGGCCCTCGACCCCGCCCCCTCTCTGCCCCGCCCCCATTTCCGCCCCGCTCCATCCCTGCCCCGCCCCATCCCGTCCCGCCCCGCCGCCCAGCCACGGCCCGCCCGCCCCTCCCCGCCTCGCCCTCCCATCCCGCCTCGCGCCCCGCTCTTCCCTGCTCCTGGGTCTCCATCACTCTTTCCCCTGCCCCGGGCCCCACTCTTCCCCGCCCCGCCCCGCTCTTCCCCGCCCCGCCCCGCCTCGTCCCGCTCTTCCCCGCCCCACCCCGCCCTGCCCCGTCCCCGGATCCTTCCGGAAACAAAGGGACGCTGCCCGGCGCCCCGACGCACTTTGCGTCGCCGCCCGGAGGCGACCCAATTGCCCCGGAGGCTCCCAAAAAGCGGAAGCCGCTCGCCGCGGAACGAGGCGGCGACGCGGGCTGGAGGGCCTTGGCAGACATTCGGGAGATGACTGGTCCTTCTCCGAAGGGAAGTTGGTCTCTTCTTCTGGTAGGCACCCGACTCAGCCGAAGCCATTTATACGCCCTTACTGGAAAGTCAGATTATTTCTTATGATCAGTGGTGCAACCAGGAATTCGCTTTAGGAGGGGGGCTGTGCCGGATCCGGGGGGGGGGGGATTATGCCCCTCCTCAAAGACCTAGAGTTTTCGTTTGTTACCGATTCACAGTGAAACGTGCCGTAGTAAAGGTAATTTCTCCTCGTGCGTTTTAATCGGGAAGGCGCCGAGCGCACCGACACACTGGCGTCTTCGCGCGTAAGGGGGGGAGGGAGTGGCTCGGAAGACACCGCAGCGAGATGCCATGCCACGCCATGCGTTCCGCCGTCGAATCTGGTAAGTGGGCGAAGCGGAGCAAAGTAGCCTTCTCTCTCTCTCTCTCTCTCTCTCTCTATATATATATATATATATATATATATATATATATATATATATATATATATATATATATATGCCTCTCTCTTTCCCCGAATTGGAATTCCCCGGAACACACCCTGCTTCCACAGTACGCACAAACATGGACTTCTCCGCACCTCCGTTCATACTTCAAGGCTTTGCGTTGCTGGATGATTTTCACCTCTGACCACTAAGTGATCGATCTGAGAACATACGTAATTGTTTTAGACCGTGTTTGGTATCCGAGTTTTCATTAACGGTTTACAGTCGTATCGTATCTCTTCTGGAGACTCAGAAGAAAATACTTAAGAAAGTGTAATAGTATGTTACGTGTCTTCATTGGTAAGACCAATACGTAACATCCGGACATGCATTTAAATCATACTTCCCTAATACCTGTTGCTTTGCTCTCTTGTGGAATTTAATAATGAATAGTACTGTTTTGAGTTGCATTACAAAACTTTCATAAACGGCAGTAAATTGCATTCACTAATGTACTACTTTATATAGCCCGGTTTTCTAGATATAAATCAGTTGCCTTTTAAAGTGTCACGTTTAAGTATGAAGTAAAAAAAAATTAACCATTCACTCACCAATTCTCTCGTCATTCCGGCTTACAAACGCCACGTAGGACATTCATGTGTCCACTCAACTCCATTCTATACCGCGCGAGTGTGTGTGTGTGTGTGTGTGAGAGAGAGAGAGAGAGAGAGAGAGAGAGAGAGAGAGAGAAAGAGAGAGAGAGTTCACTTGCACTTGGAGGCGAGCGCCCCGCCGCGCAGGCCGCCTGTTCGAGTGGCCGCGGAGCAGAAGCGGCGCGCAGGAAGCGCGGGCTCTTTTTTGCTGCGCCGGTTTCACTCTTGAGCTTCCTGCGCCCTGCGGCCGCAGGCGCATTCCCTCGCGCTGAAGGTCGCGCCCATGCGATGTCCGGCCGCCGCGCCGCCGCTCGCCCCGCATGCGAGACGCGCAGCGCATCCCATCCGGCGAGCGGTGGCCCAATATATATATATATATATATATATATATATATATATATATTGGGCTTAATTTCTGGCGGAACGGCGTCCCGATACCTCTGGAATAATTATTAAATTATATTATAAACATATAACTATTTCTATGAATTAATAATTAATTTGGGGCGCGTTTTCGGTACCTAAAATTTTACAAATCAAGCATATATATATATATATATATATATATATATATATATATATATATATATATATATATATATATGAGGGTTAAGGCAAGTGTAATGGCAACTATTTATTTTCTAAAAGAAATGTTATCGGATCATAGAATTTTATTTGTCATGTGAAAGACATGCTGTATTAAAGTGTGTTCACTACAACAGGTGGCTATGTGTGTGTGCCTCTCTTAGTACAAAGAGCAATGTGAAATCAGTTGTCTGACTACTGCCGTGCGAGTTGATTGTAACCTGTTTCAAGCAGCGCTCGTACACCACGTTAGCCACACTCTACTTGAGAAATACCCGAGAATGTCACAGGGAATTGGTGGAGACTGTTGGAAATAATGCTTTTCCATACCGGACTGTCGCCAGATGGGCAGGAGGATTTCTGCAACGACGCGTAACACTATGTTCCCATGACAATGCAATCCTACCTGCGCTCATCACCACAACCATCACTACTACTACTACTACTGCGACAACTGAAGTCGCCATTATCGATACCTTCGCCGTTACCGCCACCACTTGTACCTCCACCATGAACACCATCTTCACTGTTTACATGTTTTTTGTTTATTTAATATTTACAATCACTCAAAATATTTGTGCTTCCCTTTTGCTTTCGTCTCCTTCGGCATGCCTATGAGGCGAATACCTCGCGTGCAGCCACTGCTTAGATGCCACTGCCACCACCATTACAGCCACAACCATCGCCGCCGCCACTAGCAACAATGCCACCTCTACTGCCATCGCCGCCACTACTAACGACAATGCCACCCCTACCGCCTTCGTCGCCACTACTGGTGCTTCTGCCGGAACCGGAGCCACTACCACCATCATCACCTCCCAGCCCCTACTTCCATTTCTCATCACCATCCCCCCATCCTCAATGCCATCACCACCACACCTCAACCATCCCCGACGTCACTTCCAACAATGCCACCATGCCGCCATCGCCCCCACTACTGCTGCCACTGCCGCCACCGCAGCCCCTATTACCACTATCCCCTATTACCCCACCTACAGCCCCTATTACCACTACCTCCCAGCCCCTACCTCCTTCACACATCAACATCACCTCTGCCGTCGCCACTTCACCGCCACCACTGCCGCTGCCTCGACCACCACCCTTATCTCCTTCCTTCGCTTTTCAAATCACCTATTAACATTACTATTTTCATTATATATTTACTTCATTTAAAATATTTCTATCTCCATTCCCGTCCCCCTGTTTGTTTTGTGTCGGCCACCGCCGTCTCCGCCTCCATCGCTCGGCGCCCCGCGGGGCGGCGGCGGGCAGAGGCGAAGGCGGAGGCGCATCACGCGACCCATTAACCCATTGGGCGAGCGCCCGCCCCGCCCCGCCGCGCCGCTCCGCGCCGTCCGGCTGCCCCCGCGTCCATCCGTCCGTCCGTCCGTCCGCCGGCCGTCGCTCCGCCCGCCCGCCCGCCCGTCCGGCCGTCCGGGCGGCGCGGCGCCGGGCCTCGCTCCAGGTGGTGGCGGCGGCGGCGGCGGCGGCGGTCGTTTATTAACATTCCTCCGCTGCGAGGTTGCCAGCTTCACACGTGGTCCAGCGCCCGCGGCCTCTCCTTTCCTCTCTTCTCTTCTTCCGCCGCCGCCAGATGGCCGCGTTCGCGAGCCCTCCCACCGCCCGGGGCTCCGCCCCCTTTGAGCCACCGCCCACGCTGCGGGAGGGTGAATGCGCCCTGTCTGCCCGCCCACGCCCTCTGTGGGTCAGGCGGCCCCCGCGGTCCAGACGGCCGGTTGTGTTGGGTTCCGCGTTTGAGGTTTGAAGGCCCTGAAGAAAGCAAATGCATTTAGATGCTGCTATGTCGTAGTTCGCAAGACTGAAGGATATGTAAGTGATCCGGAAGTAAAGTGGTGTAATAGTTGTTGTGAGCTACAAGGCCTCCAGGATTCAGAATTCGTATTCTTCAAACTATGTTATAAAATGGGTGCGTTCGCGGGACCTCCCGTGGGCTGGGCCTCCGCCTCTTTCAGCCTCCGCAGCCGTCGCCGCTGCCACCCTTCGAGGGTGAATGCGCCCTCGGTGACCTCCCGTGCCCTCTGTGGGTCAGGCGGCCCGCTCAGTGGGGCAGCCAGCCGCTCGTAGTCCTACTGCCCTCCGTGTTCGAACGGCTTGAAGGAAGTTACGAGTAAAAGCAGCTTCACGGGAACACAGATTTCTCAGGATATGTGATCATAGGGAACGAAACAAATTTCAATATGAAGAATTCTGAATACAACTCCATGGATGGCCCGGAGCTCCTCCCCTCTCTCGGTGGCTATGCGATGTTCCGCGTCCATTTAGCCTCCGCCGCCACGCACGCCGAGTGAATGAGCCCTGTGTCCGCCCACACCTTCTGTGGGTCAGGCGGACTCGTCCAGCCAGTCGCTTGTGTTAATCTTACTGCCCTTCGTCGCAAGTAAAAGGGGAAAAATATTTTCTTTTTTACTCGAATTTAAATCCGACATTTTAAAAAATGAAGCAACCGAGATAGACATAGGGAACCGGCTAAAGCACTGTCCACAGATTAGTTTGTCGTGGTAGGAAGATGTTGGATCTTATAGTTGCTCTAGCTTGCTAATAAGTACCGCTTGTGTCGTACACCCATTTCTGCCACCGTAGCGTAGCAGTGCGGCCGCGCACCTAGATCTGTTCTACTAAAGTAAGAAAACTTTCGCCTTGCCAGAGATATTGATGTTGGAGTTTGGGGCTATCCTCAGAGGGCCAGAGGAAAGTGAATGGAGATCTTGAAGTCGATGGGAAAAGTTTTTTTTTATTAACACAATGAAAATTTACAATCTATTTCAATTCGAAATAATATGTAAATATGATAATTCAAAATAAAATACAATGATCAAAGAAACAACAATTTGCAGAAAAGTCCCCCATTGGTACTTTCCAGGATCAATATACAAAGACTATAACAGAAAAGAGAAAAAATATTAGAATAATAATAACACAAAACGGAGAATTATTTTTGTTTTGTGAATGTCAATGTCAAATACTAAAGCGGTAAGGAAGTTGCAAAAGGAGGTTCTATTGAGGCGAGATATTTCTTGGCTATTGTCTAAAAGGTTTAGGGCTAGATGGTTTGGATGGGTTTCCAGGCGTTTATTATAGTTTAGGCTAATTTCTTGTATCTTCTCTTGAATTGTTTTGAGTATTGAGGTCTCGATGGAGTGCTGCATTAGACATGTACCAAGGTGCTGATGAGATGACTCTTAAAATTTTTGACTGGAATCTTTGAAGAATTGATACGTTTGTTCTGCTGGCTGTGCCCCAGATTTGGATTCCATATGTCCATACAGGAATTAGGATGGTTTTATAAATTAGCAATTTATTTTCCAGGGACAGCTTGGATCTGGGAAAAGTGATCATGTCCCAGTTGGAGCAGCAGCTATCGCGGTTCAGTTCATTTGTAGAGATTCAACAGCTCTGTGAAATGCCGCCTTTGCTATATCTCCCACTGGCTGGCGCCCAGCCTCCGCGGAAACGCTCCTGCAGCTGAATGCTCTCTGTAAATGTTCTTAATATTTCGTTACACTTTTTGAAGAAATTGTGCAACATAAATCTTTCAATTTTTTGTGTCCATAAAACGGAGGCGACTTTCTTTTCTGTAATGCTGGTTCATCTCCCTAACATTATAGCCCGTTTTGATTTATGCATATAAAATTATAGTCTCTATACATACGTATATTATGTGTGAATGCGTTGTTTAATATCTTTTTGATATATTTTTGGATACACTAGTTGCACCTAGGAAAGTATCCAAGGAATGAAAATACTTGAATGCAAAGATCATTGAGTAAAATTGTGAACTTTTTGTTTACAAAGATTAATTCAGTGAAAAAATTAGCGAGCTGCTTGTGGTTGTAGTTTCATTCTAGCACAAGATTACCTCGGGTTTTACAATCGTAGTATAGAAGTCTCCTTGGACCATTACCAATTACAAAACGATTCCTGAAACCAAGTCTCTGGATGGCGAGCCTTCCCGAATACCGGAGCTCGGCCCCCTTTGAGCCTCCACCGTCGCCGCCGCAGCCGCGAGGGTGAATGCGCCCTGGCCTGGCCCCGCCCCCCTCCAATCTCCGTCGACCTCCGAGGGTGAATGCGCCCTCCGGCCGCCCGTGCCCTCTGTGGGTCAGAGGCCCCTTCTGCTCCAGCCAACCAGCTGCGTTACAGCGATTTGGGGCGAATGCCTTGAGGAAAGTAACGAGCTATTTGGTGACGTAAATACACTGAAGCATCTGAAGTCTTGAGCCTTCGCTGTCTGGTATTAGATTCTCAATGGGTCATTGTTTGAAATATGTTGATCGGAAAATTGACAATATCTTTGCATTCCTATTTTGAGCCAAGAAAGTTTATTATACTATTTGTGTGTGTGTGTGTGTGAAGAACCACGATGGGGAGGTTAGTTAACTATTTATTTACACCTGTACTTTCCTGTATTTGATGAAAGATTTTATTTCTACATTATCAGAAGGTGTCGGGACAATATAACAATTGTAACCTTTATATTTTTAACTAATGAGTTGCAAAGTTTGTGTTATCTAAGACATTTCTCAGTTTGTTTATACACTTCCTTTCACTTTCTATATACACGTGCATTTTTTCTATGGACGCTTTTATTTTTTGTTTTGGGGAAATTCTGCGATCTCCATTCTGAATGTGGATTATCGTTGGTTCCCCCGATCCCTTCGTGGGTGTGACGTCATACGACGGAGAGGTGACGGAACGTGCGGACGCAAGCCTAGGAAGGCGTCGCAGACAAAGAATTGTGTTGTAGAAGCGGGGTGTGAGTGGTCGTGTTGGAAGCGCGAGGTGGCCTGAAGAGCATCGAGAAAGGCGGTGAGGGTGACGGGGGCGGAGACGCGATGGAGGACCAGCGGCTGGGAACGCCGCTCAGATGCCTATCTGTTCCCTTGCGGCTGGATGGGCTCCTTTGCTCCCCGCCCGCTTAGGAACTGGGACAGCGCCGTCTCCGATTGCCCATTGGCCGCGCGGCCCTTCGGGAGGCCCTTCTTGTGCCGGGCAATTGAGTGAGTGGGTGGGTGGGTGGGATGGCGATAAGCGGCCAGGATTCGTTTGTGCTCGCGACACCTTTATTGGGTCACGTTCCCTTCTCTCTCTCGCCCCTCTCTCTCTCCCGTCCTCTCTCTCGCCCTCTCTCTCGCCCTCTCTCTCGCCCTCTCTCTCTCTCGCCCTCTCTCTCTCGCCCTCTCTCTCTCGCCCTCTCTCTCTCGCCCTCTGTCTCTCGCCCTCTCTCTCTCTCGCCCTGTCTCTCTCGCCCTCTCTCCCGCCCTCTCTCTCTCGCCCTCTCTCTCTCTCGCCCTCTCTCTCTCGCCCTCTCTCTCGCTCTCTCTCTTATTCCCTCTCCCTCCCTCTTTCGCACTCTCTCTCTCTCTCTCTCTCTCTCTCTCTCTCTCTCTCTCTCTCTCTCCCTAGAGCGCGCTCCCCCGCACGCACCAGATGACGACACGCTCCCCACAGCTGAAATGACGTTTTAATGCTCACGTTGCCGCCGCGGTACGAAGGGGAGCATGAATCGCGTCTTCTTTGACGAGCACGTTTACAAAGTTATCTCCGGAGGAGGAAGTTTCGGGAAATCGGAATGATGGATTGCTGCGGTGCTTTGCTCTTTGTGCTGGGTCACCTGCTTTCTGGAGTGCACGTTGCCGCGGCCGCACGTGACCTAGTAATGCGTACGAGCTTTATGAATTCCTCGACACGATTTACATGATTTCACAGACTTTTCCTCGTTTGGGATTTCCATAAATAGACTACACTCTTCCTGACCCCATTCGGTTCAGTGGAATGGAGAGGCACTGTGAACGTAGAGGAAGTACACGTACTAGACCACTCCATCGAAAATAGCCTTATTTGCATTTGTGAGTACGGAAAAAAATCTTTTATTTTCCTCGAAGTGAACAAAGGTTAGTGGAGGCGTGACTGCACGTCTCACTAAACCCATTCCTTTCTAGCTCATTAAATCGGAAGGTTCCGTCAATGTGACATTGTGACAATGAGAAAATAAATAATACATATTTTGTTATTTCTGTATTCTTTGCGTATGGACTCGGGGTGATGCAACCAAAGTAGTAAAAAAATGCATTTGAAGAGGCGCTTTAGTCCTCTAGCATTGTTCCAATTTCGAAAGATCTTGTCCTGACCTACAGAGGCCCAAGTGAACTGTTGTTAAAATGTCACGTTGTCGGAACTGAACGACTGGCCTAAACCACTAAAACAAGAATGAGAACAAGATCTTTCGTTTAAAATCGCACCCATTACATGAGATCTGCAACACCAGTGCCCCGGCGTTTCACCGCGGCGCCGTGGCGCCCCCGACGGGGAAGTGGGGCAGCTGCGGAGGCGGTGTCGGCGGAGCGGTTCCGGTAGAGTGAGCGTTTCCGGTCGGTTAATTACGAAACCGAACGCGCCCCCTGGACCGCCGCCTCCGCCGCCGCCAGGGGTGTGATTTACCGACGTTTTCAATTATCTGGACACCCGACCTGCGCAACGTCCGTGACGTGGCTCTCGACCTCCCCCGCGGCGCGCACGGTGGCCCTAATGAATCCCCCCGCTGATGGCCTGCTTTACACACTTGACGGATGCCGTGAAATCGGGGTTTTATGGGGTTATTTATTTGCGTCGGCGAGCTGTTGGGGACACCAAGGAAGTGGTGGTATCCAGGAATTTGATCGGAATATTTGGCGGCGACGAAGTCGGGAACCGTGTGGAAGCGTTTTTGCATATTCGAAATCGTGTTGTTTACGAAACATCGGACAGATTCGTTGGTTCAGAAAGTACCTTCTGATAAATAGTTGTGGTGATAGTTCCATGGAATAAAGTATCTGGGAATGTATTTAAGATTACAAAGAGATGTTTGTTGTATTGATTTTTCGTGCGTACGTGTTTTTTAGTGTGCTAGAAAGAATGGATTCCGAATTGGTTCGAGCAATGAAAATACGCATTCGTTATGAAGACAATACCCATTACTCATGACTAGGTTTCTATTGGGTGAATCCCTTATTTTTTAAGGATTGTTCAATTTAATTTACGAGGGAGTATTCAGGTGTCTTGGTATAAAAATAGATATAATTTAAAAAGTATTCTGTACACTTTCGAGAGAGAGTTCTTGATTACGATATCGGGAAAGTCACTTAATTGTGGATTGTTACTGAAATATGCACGTGGCAGGTATGCTATCTGTTGTATCAAGAATGATAAGATATTTGGGAAACAGGATTTTGGAACTACAGATTAACGTCATCGTTCGTTCTGCATCTAATAATAAAATGTCGCTAAGGCAGTATAATAAACACAAAGGATATCATTCGTTTTATTTATTTTATCTGCAAATATAATTATACTCAGCTTTATACACTGTCTACAATCATAAGCAAATCGTTATGTGTCGCATTTCAGCTTTAGATGTGAAACGTACGCCCAAAAGTCTAAGACAATAATGGTGAACTATACCTTGCTAAATCAAGTATAAATATATTCATTTACTTTTGTCAGAACTGCAATCAGGATTTAGAATTCAAATTCTTCTGACCAGGTTTTGGGCCAGAATGAATTACTATTTCACATACCTGGATTGGCACGTCATTCCACCTACCTCATTCCTAAATTATTCATGATAATGTACAATAAATCTCAATGTCTCAACCCATTAAAAAATACGTATTTCAATTTTCAAAAGGTGAAGGTAGTCATTTAACTATTTCTACATGTATTTCCTTACTTTATACAAATTCAAATCAACCCTTAGGTCATAATGAATTCTCATTTTATTCTTTAGGTTTGTCAAAGTTACGTTACATCTTTAGGTTTGTCAAAGTACATTAAATAGTGTGTTTAATTGATAGTGATTCTTGCACAATAAACCATTTCGTGTGGGCATGGAACATTCATGCATGGAAATGTGTGTGGTCTTCCCCAGACACGTGCTCCTCGAATTTGAGGAGAAAACGATCTGTATCGTCGCTTGTCGGTAACCAGACTCCGCCGGCGGCAGTCTCCGCCGCCTCCGTCCATCAGAGCAGCGGCGCGCCGAAGTCGGTCAACCCGGCCCGGCCGCTCCGAACGCGCGCAGTGTGTTTTGTGGTCATTGATACTGGTTCCTACGAAATCCGTGAGGGCATGAAAAACTCGACGATATGAAAATAGTACTTTATGGAGGGGCCATTAACTTAATGAGCCTCCGTGTTGCACAGTAAGGGAGAGGGGGGGGACACGAATGGAGACGGTCCGGCTTCTTTTCTCCTCGATTTTTCGTTTTTTCTCCTCCGCCTCCTTCTCGTCCTTCTTCATCCCGGCGTCGTTGAGCTCCTCTTGTCTTTCTTTTTTTGTAAATTACACTTGACCAGGGATTGTAATGATCCACGGGGAACCTGTTCCCTGAGGTACACGTGCGTCGGAGAAACGTTGTGTTTTTACTGCGGGTGGGGGCGGGGGGACTCCGTGGGTGAAAGCCCCCCTCACCCGCTTCGCGCGCCGCGGACGCGGCGCGGTCGCCATTGTGTGTCGCAACGCGTTTATTAATACACGCCCCTACCCCACGTCGCCCGTCCACCGCCCAGCCGCCCCCGAAGCGGCCGAGCGGCGCGATTGTCCGCCGGCCACAATGGGGCGGCGACGGCGACGGCGCCGGCCGGCCGGGAGCGGCAAAAACCCTTTGGAAGGGCCCCCAGAAATAAGTTTTCGAGCGGAGGTGCGGGCACGAGGAAGCGAAATTGCGATGGCGGTGAATGGCTTATTCTGGCCGGGTGCTCTTGTTAGGTGGAATTAGTGAATCGTAATCGCCAATTTCGTTGTGGTGGCTGCGTGTGGTTTATAATGGAGACCCGGGAACGGTGATTCTGGAAAAAAGTCGGACTGGGGTGAAGTTGGAAATAATGGAACCAAGCTGAATCATGCTCACATTAATCTTGTTAATGAAAAAGTATTTGTGGTAAACAATATGTACTTCAATGTACAGTACAATAAGGATTCTTTAAAAGAATTTGTTTTAATCAAACCCATTTTCATTACTGCAATCACATTGTTCTAATAGCTTGAAAGTTCCTGGAGGTGTACTGTTTTTGGATGCTCAATTTACGGGATGTTTCTGAAATGAGTGTAATTATGGACTTGCTCTAGTTTATTAGCTGTTTTGTTCATACTGTTTTTCATTATCTCAAAGTAATAAACGAGAAAATAGGATATTACAAGCACAAAATTAGTTTTACTGGGCAATGGGAGCCTACTATACGATCTCAACGTGGTTGTTAAAAACGCTTAAATTCCGACGGTGTCTAACGAATACGTCCGATTGCAATGAGTTCTACCTACTCTAAACTCCCGATCAATTAATTATCCACATTTTATCCAGAGAGCGTATTGTTTTGGGTTTAGACTGTATAAATAAAGCAGAAATACTGAGTAGAAATAAATATCGGCATTGCTTGTTTTACAAATGGAAACATCTCCAATCTCGGAAACCGGAACGCCTGTCGACTTCCTGGTTGCACTGAAAGCAAATATGAGCTATCGAAACATTTGGCACGGCGTGCTCGCAGATCAGCATGTGCAGGAGGAAGGAGAAGGGTATACTATTCCGCATCTCCCGACATTGCTGTCAGTAAGCTGTCAGGACCTCCTGAGGGAGTAGACGTTTTAAAATTTGTTTACTCCGATTGTGATGTAAAAGAACAAATTTAGGCGAATTGTTTTAATTTTTTAAAATTTTTGTTTTTGTAGGGAACATGATATTCTATTTGGAAATTGTTTCATTTTCCGATTTGTTATTCGTTTGAAAATAATTCCATTCTTGTATACTTCACATGAAAATAATAAAAATCATTTTATTTTTATTGATTGATTTCGTTTCTCACCGTTTCTCTTTTCTGTTTTGCAGGTGAGTTGAGTTGCAAAATTGCTGAGAGTACGTCTGCGATGGTGTTTGGTGAGTTAAATGATTTCTGTTAATGTTGTATTTTGTATATGTTCCTCGTTTTTCTTGCAGGTTCACTCTATTCAGTGTTCTTTATTCTTTGATATGAAAGTTCGGTCTCAATATACGAGTACCGTTCTTTGGAATGAAAGTATGTTCTCAATGTACCTTTTTTCGCGTTGCATTCCCGTACGTTTTTGTACATGCTCGAATATGAAGTAAATATTATATTAACGTAATCTTCGCTCGTTATTTGCTAAATGGGGCATAATACTCTGTCATTAAATCGTTGCTCTCGCCTAATCGTCATTCATCGTTTCACGTACTTCACATTACGAACGGTACTTTTCATTTAAGCAAAAAGTTGTCTTCCGAATGAGAGAACATTCTGATCTTTGTTTTATTAAAAATTTGTCCACCGTATTTTCAAAGATTGTCCCTGATTCCTTTTACCTAAAGAGCTCTGTGCTCGAACAGAACAAGCCGCGCTCGCGAGCCTGGCTGGTGCCGATTTTGTCTGTTGCCGACCCAACGTTCCCCGTTACGTGATCAATGAAGAAGGTAGCAGCGGCGATAGATTGCGTGATAGCGACCAGCATGAGCCATACTAATCTTCACCAGGGTTATCCATGGGTGCCTAGCTTTAGCATTTGAGGCCCACACCAGGGACGGTGGAGACGATACGAATGATGAAAAGCAATGGAATAAGAGGAGAAATGGCAGAACACTTCCGCGAACTCGCTTTGTCCACCACAAATTTCACATGGACCGACCGGGGATCGCACCCGGCTACTCCGAGGCGCTCCGCCTGGAAGTGAGAGAGAACTAGCCGGTGTATGCCTCTGCGCGCGTGTGTCCCTCGCCGTGCGCGTCGGCTCCAGCAGCCTGGTCCGCGCGACGGTTGGCGCCGGAGGCAACGGCGGCGGCGGCGGCGACCGGCCGCTCTCCCTCCGCATCTCTCCCTCGGTCCTCTCTCGAGGCGTCCCGCGGGAAAGGAGCCCGCTCCAGGAAGGAAAGCCGCTGCCGCCGGACCCGGAGACCACTCGCTCTTTCCCTCCGT
Organism: Teleogryllus occipitalis; assembly: GCA_011170035.1. Lineage (NCBI taxonomy): Eukaryota > Metazoa > Arthropoda > Insecta > Orthoptera > Gryllidae > Teleogryllus > Teleogryllus occipitalis. The sequence continues at coordinate 196,694 of BLKR01001836.1, read as the reverse complement.
CCCTCTCGCTCCTGCCTCGTCTTGCCAGACGACTCCCCCCTTCGGCCTTCGACGGAACCCGCGCACCGCCCCCGTTGCCTCGCGCCAACCCTTCCTCCCAGAGCTTTCCAAACAAACCGGGCACCCGCGGACAAAGCGTCCTCGCCCCCCCGGTCGCCAGGAAAACGGCCCGCGGGCGCTCTCTCCGACGCCCCGCGCCGCACGGTGGCGAGCAAGACGCAGAATTGGGACAAAATTAAGTTTTCCTGGGAAGAGGTACATAGACTTTCGAGGGAAGTGTAGGTTGGTAAATTTGTTCGCAGTAAGAAAACGTCCGCCGGCAAAAATATGCAGCGCGCTTGGCACGATTGTTGCTGTTTTAGTTTTTTTTTCTATATTTTTTCCAATTTTTTTCTATATTTTTTTTCTCAGATAAAACAAGGGACACTTAGAAGAATGGTTCTTGTGTCAGTCTCAGTTCCAAGTTTATTAGGAACCCATCCCAATACCCCCTTTTTTTTCTTTTTTTTTTTACCTGACCTAAGTTTTTTTAAACAGTTCAGTTTCTCTTACACTCTAATGATATATTTTAGAAGTAGTGAATCATAATTTACTTCCATATTTACTGTATATCAGTTTTATTAAGAGTCTGCTAGCTGAAATTTTACGTGCTCGTTTCTTAGCATATTAAAAACGCATTGCAACGTTTATCATAAAATTTATTCCAGAAAACCACGAAAACGACCTTTGAGAGCAGCTAGACTTCAAACTTCCAATTCACACATGGTTGTTTTCTCCCAGCTGAATAGCCGGCGTCCAAAATGCACCATCGAGCCTAGGACCTCACATTAGGGCCGAATTCACAGAGCAGAATTTTTTTATCACACTGGAGAAGGACGATTTTTTTGTCCGCTTTTTTTTTTAACCCGGACCACAGTGCGCCGCCGCCACCGTGGTCGGTGTCCCTACGCCTCGGCGACGTCTCACCCCGTCGCCCCCCGGCCGCGGCGCCACTGTAGCTGGAACGCCGCGCTCGCGCATTCGAAAATCGTAAATAGGCGGCGGTATTTATCACCACGCCCGGGCGGGCCGTCAATCGATAGGAAAAGACGAAGGCGCGCTTTGTGTGCCGCGGGCGGAAGGGAGAAGGCGCATAAAAGTGCGGCGGCCTAACCCTTTCGCGCCCGGCAGCTGTCAGCTCCCCTCGCCTCGCCGCGCCGCGCCATGGGCCCTTTCGAGTGAAATATGCGGCCCCGGACGGGGAGCGCTCTGGCTGCGCGTCGTTCTGACGCACCGGACGGCGGACGGACGCACAGGTGGGAGAGGGCGGCGCCGATGACACGATGACATGGTCGGAGGGCTAGCGGTGCAAGTGGTCGAAATAGACCATTGTAGAATTCACGACCGTTAATAAGTAGTAGGATATGGATCACGGGATCGGTCAATTAATGAAACACATTAGTTTGCCAACGTTTCGGAATATTTAATTCCTTCATCAGAGCTACAAAAACACAATCACATGGAATAAAGACAACTTGTCTGAACAACAACATTAGAAATCACACAATATATGACATGAATCAACATACGTGAAGAAAAATAAATAAATTATATATATATATATATATATATATATATATATATATATATATATATATATATATATATATATATATATGTGTGTGTGTGTGTGTGTGTGTGTGTGTGTGTGTGTGTGAGAGTGTGAGTGTGAGTGTGAGTGTGTGTGTGTGTGTGTGTGTGTGTGTGTGTGTGTGTGTGTGTGTGTGTGTGTGATAGACCGAACTTCAGGCGCCAACTGTGATGGACCGCGGTTCCAATCCAGTGCATCAGTAAATTCATATTAAAGGGACTAGGTCTTCTTCTTTGCAAATGGGCTCTGGGGTAAGGTAAACATTGACACAACAAATTTCCAATATAATGATCATATACAACTTTATTTATGTTGTTATACAGACACCTTGAAATTCTCTTAACTTTTAGGTCCTTATGCCACGAATCACTGCCTTGCCTAATTAAATTCTGGCTAAAGTATTCGAATGTAATACGAAATGAAACCTGTTGGTCGTCAGGCGGCGTTATTCTTCGCGTTCGGCTCGTGTCCCAGTCATTCGGCGCCCCTCGGCGTTGATCAGCTGATGCCTCTGTGTGGCCATGGAGCGACCGCTGCGGCGCTGCCCCCATCCACAACGCGTATCCAACCGTTTTCGGCTGGCGTCGTCTTCGCCCAGGCGCCCTCGAAGATTAGTTTCGAAGCACAGTGACCTCGCCGCTGACTCCAGGAGTATGTAATCACTATTGACCCCGGTTTCAGCTTTGAGTCTGGCGTGATGTCTCGTGATCATCCCCACCGCCACGTGGTGTTGCTCGCCTCCGGGTACCACTTACAGCGTCGTCTGGTCCTTTCAAAGATTGACTTTCCTCACCATGCCAAAATTACAACATCACTTCTCATTTCGTTTATTTTCACACCACATGGTTCTCCCACCGTCTCTCACACCGCCATCCACATTCTTGGGTTTCCACGTACCGATCACATTACACATCCAGTCCTTTCTACAAACTATTCCCGTCGGATTTCCCGCGAATGTATCACCCACACTTTTATTAATACCTTCACTATTATGTCATTCACTTCCAAGCCTCTTACGTCACATACTTAGCATCTTTCCACATTCTCCTACTCGGCCACTTCCCGTGCGATACGTGCGCTTCCTCCCATGTCTTTTTTCTCACTGCCTCTGCTCGCGTCTCCCCGTTCGTTGGCTCTCGCACGCCACGGGAACTTTTCTCGTACTAGGCGGGAACTGCCAACTGCCGCGTTATTTGAATTGTCGTGAATACTTTGTATTTCGTCTAGAAACGCCGGGCGTTTCAATATATATATATATATATATATATATATATATATATATATATATATATATATATATATATATGTAGCTATGCCTCCACTGGATATTCGTGGATTATTTCTATTCCTTAGGTATACAGAATAATTTTTTAATTGTGGTATCACTCTTTCTGAATTATTAGTTTCCTGTAAGCATATTACATCCGTATTATATTTATTAATTAGAGTACTCTGATTCATTGCTTTCAATGTGTTTTTGTAATTTCTTTTTTAGATTTGTAAATCTTCTTTTCATATTTTTATCGTTTAATTTTGGATATGTTCTTTCTAATACTTGGATGAGTTGAATTACATCAGGGATAAATTCTAGAGCTATTTCAATTATCTCAGTACTGTTTTTAGTTTTTTTCAAGAAAACTCTTCATTTGCATAAAATTTAAGGGATATTTGCTGTTTGGATCCAATAATATTTCCTTAAGAGGGGCCAGTTGTGTATCCAGTTTTCCAGATTCTTCCATATTAATACTTTCTTGTCGTGACTTTTAATAATTCTTCTCTTTTTCTTTTGCAGAGAGATCATTATTGAAATGTTATTCAGGCTCTGATGGGGGTTCAATAGGTGGATCTGAGGCTGTTAATGATGATATAGGTCGTTTTTAATCACGTTATTTGTGGGGTTGGGTTTCTTTGATTGTGGGGTTTGAAGAGCAGAGACGTCAACATATTGAGGTTAGGTTAATATAGGGACATTATTATTGGCCTCAAGCTCCTTCTTCCAAGTGTTTTCTTCACTCACTTTTGGTTAATAGTTTCTTCAATTTGGGTGGATAAGTCAGATGGTGGAGGTATTTTTGAGGTGATATTCACATCAGTAGAGGGAGGTATTACTTTTTCATTGATGTCATCTGCAGGTTGAGTATTTGGTATAGAAGAGAGACTTTGGTTATGTTGTTGAATAACTTCCGTTTCCATTCCATCATTTTCAATGGGTTTATTGGGACAAAGCTGAGCTATATATTCTTCTTGATTACAAATAAAACAAGTCATGATATCAGTAGAGAAGTATATACGGTATGAGGCATTATCAAAATAAACAACAGTTGAATCAGGAATTTGTTTACATCTTCAGGTTCTATGTCTTCTGAAGCTCATAATATGCGAGAAGCCTGGTTCTGATATTCCTGCTTTTATGAACGAGATCTTGGAGGATGTGGTAATTTTCCTTTTAGTGAGTTCCTTTTCAATTATAACATGTGGTATGATTGGGCATACATTAGATATAATTACCCTTTTAAGTTTGCTAATAAGTGGTGTAACACCGAGTACATTATTCTTTATAACTAGGGAACGGATTTCCATGTAATAATGTTTTTACAGGAACTAGATACATGCATTCAATAATGTTTCTTTGAGTTTACAAGACATTCTGAATGAATTGGAACTATTTTTATTTTACATACTTTGGTATAATTACATATTTTTACATAATTTACCTACTACTACGATTTCGTTATATTTTAATATATGTACACGTCAAAACGGAACATTTCAGATGCGCGTTTGCATTATATGTTACGGAATCATCCTTCTTAAAAATCAAAATTAATGCTGCTGGGCTTCTGTGAGCACCATATCTTCCCCATAATTGTCACACACACACACACACACACCTGTTTACTGCGTACTTGGAGTCAAGAATGAACGGATTTATGTGAACAAAAGTAATTTCAACCACGATTTTGCTCATTTTCAAACAGCACATTCGTTACTCGATAGAAAACTAACACATTTGTTTACAGAAAATTGTCTAACGCGTTGTTTAATTGGGTAAGGGGGTGCAATCCCCCACCCCGCGATCCATCAATGGCTACACAATACTACTATTCATTGGAACACTGACTTATCGTAAACATTGTAATATATACTATGGACGTATTTTGTATTTCAAACAATTCTTCTGTGTGGTGAAATCTAGTGAAGAATTACTTCTGTAGAGGTAGAACATATATTTAGCCACTCCGAATGATTGTTAAGAACTGATTGGCGACGTTCTATGCTCGGAAAATGCTTATAGAGAACAATTTTAAACATAATAATGAATTTTTATGTTACATGTTTCTAATGTTTTCTTACATATTTTGGAAAAAATATGTACATATGTATGTAAACAATCGAATATTACATATTCGGTTGTTAGATATGCGTGAAACAAATCTAATATTACTAGCGTCAACAATAGAGGCAACTTTGCTAATATAATCTTTAACTGAAAATCCTTCTTGAGCTTCGATTACAATTTCTTGTTCTTTAGATGGAAAGGAATCTGATGATGTACACCTGCATAAAACTTCTTTAATGACATACCTTGTTCTGAATCCGTACTGTTGGGGATTGTCTCTCCTGTAGTCAGGAGAATCCCTTTTTCTTGGAGGTATAGCTGCCTCTGCAGCTATACGTGAAATTTACCGTGATGATTTACTGTGTTTTGGTTACAGAATTAGCTACAAACTCGTATAGTTCAACCAAGTTAGGTAAATCGTGTTCCGTTAGTAGACCACTGTTCACAGCACGACCTACTCGCACGGCGTCTCGAATTTTCAAAATGTTGTACGGCCCCGAATAAGGTGAAAAGAATTTTGAGAACAATTTCTGCTCCTGCGACGACGAATGCACCGAGAATTGGTTGGGTTTGGGTTTCCACTCGGCCTGGAATACTTGTTTCTGGTGATTCTTCCTCTTTCTAGCCGCATTCTTCAGTTCTTCATAAATGATCCTGTCTTCTCTCGTGACTTCTTTCAATCCGGTGACTTCTGGATGTGTTTTAATCTTTACGAATGGCTTCATTCTCTTCTCTTTAAAATGGGTTTCCCACGGCGTTCTTTTGGTACTCTCGCGTGGAACACCTCGTTCAAAATCGGAACTGCCTCGAACCATGTCTTATGAATTTCTGAGACATACACTCTGAATTATCATGACAACTCCTTCATTACTCGCTCACTGGGATTACTTTGGAGATGTCTGACGGCAATCCCCAGCGCTTCCATTGTTCACTCGTAAATTATGATCCTTTATCACTCAATATATTCGTCGGCTTTCTACCTGATTTCATGAAATTGTGTACCTGGCGAATGCAATTTGCAGGGTATATTTGGACTAATTTCGAAAATACATCCATAATAACGAAAACACGTTGGTTTCCAAAATTGGTTTAAGGCAAGGGACCATACAGATCTACGGCGTAAAGTTCTCTTGGGCCCGTTGGCACAATAGATCGCCATTCTCCCTCATAATGTCGGTTCGGTTGCTTCGTTTTCAGACAAACGTCGCACGCTCTTACAATGCGCCGTATATCCCTTCCCACGTTCGGCCTATAACATTGCTCTATTAAAATCCTTGGAATTTTGACTGCGCCAAAATGACCGTAATGTTCATGAGTGGATGTGATCAATCTTTTCCGATTCTTTTCCGGAATCCAAATTCGAAACTGGTTCTTTATTTTGCCGACCTTCCGTAACACTATACCGTTGTAGTTTCCATTGATTTTTGTTCTGCTCCCGTGCCTTCGTCACGATGGTAGTGTTGTATTCTTCATTTTGCATCATCTTGGTTACCTCGCGGGTGTATCGGTCCTGTTGTTGAACTTCGACGATTGCTTCTCTCGTCCATTTGGGGTCGATGTCGCACATTCGTATCGCCCCTATAACATCCTTCGACGATTCTTTTTCCTTCGCTTTTATTCTTGACAGATAGTGTGGTAATATATTATTTCGCCCTTCGCAGTGTTCGACTTCAAACTCAAACTGTTGTAATCACAGAGTCCACCTCAACATCTCGTTATTTGTGTAGTTTTCCGTGGTTTCTCCGATCAACACCAGGCGAATGCCGGAGCAGTACCCTAACAAATGGGCCACGGACCGCGCGCGATCTGTCCTGCCTCTTCCTTGTCCTATCCTCTCCCCTTACACACACACTTACACTAACATGCACTACACTACCACATATTCCGGGAGACTGGTCGGGAGCTTAGAGCTTGTCCCGGCTGGGGCGGTGCCTCGCAGGTGGGAGAGTCCTGGTTAGGGGGAAACCCAACAGCCGACGGTAGGTCGGCGCCGGATCTCGCCATCCAGCAGGGGAAGATAACCGTCTCCCGAGAAAAAAACATGCACTACACTAACGGGACTAATGACCAAAGCTGTTGACGTGCCTGGAAACACGAAAAAATCAATCAATCAATGTTCTAAACTTCCGTGTGGCCCAAACCACCCCAAAGGCTTCACGTCACGTTTCCGTAGCACCGTATTGAAGTTCTGACCCTTTTAGAATTCGACTATCGAGAGCGATTATACGTTGCTAGTTATGCACTCCGATTTGAAACAATACTGCGCCTAATGCAAACCCGCTGCTGCCTGTCTGCAGATACATTCGGCGTTGGAAGTCTGGATAGCTTACTACATATGTTTGGTTGAAGGCTTCGCGCAGTTCATCCAACGCCTCCTGGCATTGTTGGCTCCAGAACCACCTGTTACCCTTCTTTAAAAAATGTAACAATGGTGCAACCTTACTCGAATAATTTTTTACGAACCGCGTGTAATAGTTACAAATGCGAAATAAACGCCTAAGCTCGCGAACATTCCTTGGCGGAGGTAATCTCTGAATTAGCTCGCGTTTATCTTCTAGCATTTTCATTCCATTCTCGGACATTTCATGGCCCATAAATTCAACCTTTGTTTGATAAAATTTGCATTTCTCGATATTGTCTTAAATTATACATTTTAAAGACTCTAAAAAGTTCTTCCAGGTCCCGCAAATGGTTTTCCAAATTAGGTGAAAATAGTATAATGTCGTCCACGTACGTTACGATGGTCTTTTTCAGCTCTGGCGAAATGACATCATTTCAGTATCAATGCCGCTCCCGAATTCTTCAATCCAAATGGAAGTCGGGCAAAAGAATATACACTTCCTTCAAATCAGAAACTAATGTACTTCCTACATTCTGGTTTCACTTCAATCTGCCAATAAGCTGATGCAAAATCTAGGGCGCTGAATATCGCGGCTCCGCCTAATCTGGCAATCATTTCGTTAACTGTGGGCGGTGCCTCAAACCGTGGAACTGTCATGGCGTTCAATTTTCTTACATCCAAGCAAGCCCGTATGCTTCCGTTCTTGTTTACAATTATTACCAGAAGACTGATGAACTGCGTTACTGATTTTTCAATTACTCTCTTTCCATCTCAAAAATTAACAATTTTACGCGCTCTGAATACTTGTGGTATAGGGTACTGCTTCGTGATGAAGGGCATTTCCTCCGTTAACTCCAATTCGAACTGGTATCCCTTCACAGGTTCTTCTGACTCCCCAAAAATTTCTACAAATCCCTCCAAGTTCTTCCACCCTCCTCGGACAGTTGTCTTCGGTAATGGCATCCCCTACGGCTTCCTTAATACTTTCAAGGGTCTCTTTCATCGATGCTTGCATTATGTCACCGTCTAACATCGCCTCGTCATTCTCTGTGACCAACGAGCCACTCCCAAATGAACTGCTTGACCTTAGCGCAATTATCCCATTGCCTACGTCAACCACAGCCTGTAGATCCACAATCCTCTAAACCCTGAAGCAAAAGCTTGAGGTCAACATGGAAAGGAATTTTATTGGAAAGCTGGAGAAGAGATACAGGAGAAAGAAGTAATATGAACTTCAGGTACGTAACAGGAGTTTTTATGCCTGAAGATCACAGTTGCGAAGAGCTAAGCAAATTACCTTCATTTCTATAGATCATCTACGACCAAAAGATTTTGACTTCTTGCTGAGCTGAGCCTTCAGGTCATAGAAAAGGGGCAAAATATGTTGCCCAACTTCATCTGCAAGGCTTGATTCCTTTGTTCTTCTGCAAGTTGACATGACTTTGTCCTGCAGCAACTTCAGACACACTTGCAGACATTTGATTGTTGGTTTTTGCTATTCTCTCTGTGAAAGAATTCAAACAAAGTGTTATGTGTGTATGAAATCCTCAGCCCTGAAATGTGAACTGCATATGTCTGCCTCGGATTCTTTCACAATATGGGATTCCAGCAAATTCTCTCCATTTCTCCAGAATAAATGGCTGTACCTTTGAGCAAGGAAATCTATGATAAGTACCTCCATCCTTGCAGCTCACCATAGTACGGACAGTCTTGCTTCGCATTGCCTGTGTTTTTAATTCTTGTCACCTGCTTGCCCAGTGTGGATGTGCATGTCAAAGACTTTGGCATTGTCCATTCACTGATGGTAGTTTAGTAGCAGTTCTTTGAATTATGGACTATTTCATAGTTCATTTCTTCATGGTAATCTCCAATTATTTTAGATCGAAGCACCAATAAATTATTTTCGACAGCTTTAGCTTGTTCCAGTATGCACAACAATTCCATGGCCACCTTTTCCAATAGGTACTACTTTTACACTTCCTGATACAGTGCCATCTAACTAGCCCTTGCAAACAGTATTTCCTGCATTCACACGTGTTTCATCTAACTGCACAATTTCCTCAAATTTGTGGCACAATATCTTTCACAAACCGGCAATGCCATGCCACAATACCTTATCTCTCTCTCTCTTTTTTTATTTAACTTTGTGTATTCAAAACACAACTCTTGTACAAGACCATAGAGGACTTGCTCTCTTTCACCAACTCTGCTTCATGCAGGGGCACAAGAAGCATCTTTAGGCTTCTCCAGTGCTCCTTCCTAGAATAGTAGCTGTGAATGTTATGCAGAATAGCTTATCGGCAGAAGGCATCTAAATTTGTAACTTATTTTTCCACTCTTCTTGTCTTTCCTCGGGTTTGCAACTGTAACAAAACCTGCCTCTTGAACATCAGTTATTTCAAGACTGATCCTCACTTTTTAGTCTCATAATAGCCCTTTTGCTTTTTCTTGTGTCAGCAGCTGTTTTCTCTTCAAGTAGGGTAGAATCACCATGGTATCTCTCTCTATTCCCTCACCCAGCCCATAACTTGCCTTGTCTGCACATGCAGAGCTCTCTTCCCTCCAGCCTGAAATAATGACAACCACACATCATTACTTCTGATCCAATGATATATAGATATATTATTGAGGTATTAAAAGTAATCAAGAACATAAATAAAATTGATTACAACAGTGTTCACATCTCTCGCAGGATGTATTCTCAGGTGCCTTCTGCCTCTTTCTGACATAGAAACTATAAATTACTGTATAAATTACTCCCCATCTCCAAGGGAAATTTCTGTATATTTTTAACAATTTTTGTTCTTTGCTTTAATAATAATAATAATAATAATAATAATAATAATAATAATAATAATAATAATAATAGTTTTATTGCTTTTAGACTTACAGTAGGTATCAAGTAGTCTGTCTAGTAATTAATTAAAATTACAGTAAGTTAATTACATGTTTTTAAACTACATTCACTGTTGGTAAAATATGTATACAAACACACACAATTAATTTAAGTTATAATAGGAATTGAAATTCAATTATTACTTACAGTAATAATTTACTTCATAACTTACCTGATTAATAAAGCATACAAGTGCTAACAATAAACATTAATATAATTTATATTTTAATTATACACAAAGTCACATTATAAAATTAAGAATAATATTAACAAAGCATTATATTAATAAACTAGCTGATTATGATACAATAGCGAATTATTTACAAGTAGAGCGAGTAATTTAGATTATCTTGCAATAATAGTTTAATTAGCTTACAATAAATTGAATACTTTGGGTGTTAATAATAACTGTAAGTGCTTACAATATATCTTGACATACAATTACATTATTTTCTACATTACTAAATAGTACATTGCCTTATTGAACTGAATGACTGGTACAAAGAGTGGTCACTCTTGTACATGGTTTTTAATTACAGAAAAGTTAAAGGAATTCAGATATCTTATACAGACACACACTAAGAAGATGATGTTTAAGCAATGTTTTGAAGTATTTTTTTTATCAGCTGATTTTATGGTGACTAGGAAACTATTAAAATGCTGAGCAGCAATGCAGAAAGGATCTTTATTAGTTGAAGACTTGCTAGTGAACATCCTCTGATAGTTCCTAACATTTTTTGTTCTTTGCATTATTTCCTAACATATTTGAATTTATTCTATGCACAACTACAAAATGTATTAAAAATTCTTTAGTAATACAGTAAGTGCATTTAACTCTTCTAGCCAAAATTGTCTGTGGAAATGAGTATGAAATGCTTTAAGTATGTCAATAGTGTGGAGTAAAAGGAATTTCCTTTAAGGAAATAATACTTTTATGTGGTTACAAGTACATGAATATTTTCTTCAAATTAACATTATGACAAAAGTGGTATTGCGAACAAGTATACAATACTCGAGCATGCAATACTCTTGCATTGCTTTTACAGGACATGCTACATGGGAGGAATATCATATTTTCTTGTACATAAGCCCCTTCTTTTTCCAAAAATTGGCAACAAAAAATCAAGAGGGGGGCAAATATAAGAGAATCTCAAAACTAAGACAAATATTTTTTTCAAAACTTTAATTTTTTAAACAATCTTACAAATGATAGATTTTTTTCATTTCCAGCAGTGTGTGCAATTTTCTTGGGATCTGCCGACAACAAAAATTGCAGGGAATAGGGCATTTTTTAAACGTTGCAACGAATTGCTTATGAAGTACATACACAAGTTGTCTAAAATTTTCATCCATAAAAATGAGCGTCATACACATGAGGGTCCAAACAAAAAAAACAAAACAAAACAAAGGGGGTTGTACACATTTCAACAAAATAGGTGCTCTTAAAATTCCGTATTTGTCAGCTCACACCAAGAAAGTCCACTTTACATCATATTTTCTAATGTAGAAATAGCAATGTTTGAAATTTCAATAATTTCTTTCTTTACAGATGGTTGTGCAAGTGGATTTCTGCTTCTCAAAAATCAATTTAATTTTTAATTGCTAGAAAGAACAACTATTAATAAATTTGGGTTTGATTTTTAAGCCCCATTATACCTAAATATTTTTTCATACAGCTATTTACACATTACTATGCAACCACAACTGACCAACTAAGTTTAAAAGGCGAAATATGACATTTCATTAGTACTTATTGGAAAGATAATGACAGTCAAACTTGCAGGTTTACTTCATTCCAATGATACAAATTCAATGAACAAAATTTAGAAACCTACATCTTTGTTCCCTACCACCCATTATGGTCAAATTAAAAATGTAACAATTGAACATAAGGATTGCTTAAAAGAAAATCAAGGATATTTAAGATTTTTATTACTGCCTTTAATATTATTAAGGTATCACATACATTCCAAGATATTTTTCAACAATAACTAATAAATCATTTATATACACATTCAACTGGTAGCTTTTACTAGGGCCTCTCCCACTTCTATTGCAATTGCTGCTTCTGCTTTGGCAACATCTGAGCTTGCTGATCCAAATTCACTCTGTGCTTGTTGCAGTACTTCACGAGCTGCTGAAGCATCAAGATTTTGAACAGGCTGAGCTTCTTCAGCTAATATTTGAACAGATGAATCTTCATTTATGGTAACAGTGCCACTAGATACAAATATGTCCTGTTTACCTCCATCTATTTCATAAACAGTGACAACTCCAGGTTTTAACACAGCGAGTGTGGGTACATGTTTCGGCAAAATACCAAAAGCTCCGCTGAACGAAGGTACATCAACTTGTTTTACGTTTTTGTTATGGTAAAATACCTGAAAAAGATTGAATTTCTCATTACACTTCCACTTTCTCGAACAAAAAAACAATTATAATCACCTGATCCCGCGCACCTGATTAGCGGCAGCAAATGTGAATGACATTTCGTCGGCATAGCCCCGAGACGAAGATATTCCTGGTACCACTGCCCGGGACAGCAACCGAACAGAGGGGAAAATCGACCGTGTTAACGCAGCCATATCTGAAATACAACAATAACTTTCAGTTAATCTCAATACTTACTGAGGAGAAATCGACAGCAATATTTGTTGATTAAATGATAAAAATGATTGCAGATATAAGTAAAATCCTATTACCAATATATTATGACCTAAGCCGCCTTTAATACTCCTCTAAAGTCTGGAGCACTGCCGAGTTCTATTGACCATCAGGCAAAGAAATTGTACAGAGACAAAGAGTATAGACAGAGAGGATTATCCAGAGAGTTTCGAAAGCATAAATAGTACAGCAGCCAATAAACACGCAGAACTTGCATGGCATGTTATGGACCCTGGTAAGAAATTTTTTTTAAAATGGTAAAGAAGAGTGGGAATATTTGATACAAAATAATGTAGGGATACACACGAAATTTCTTTCATTGTATTGGCAGCACTGACGTGTCATTCATTTTCTATGCTCATCTATTAAAAATGGAAGAAAAGTAACAGTTCTGTTTGCCGATGACACGAATGTCCTTTGCAAAAAATAAATAGTACAATTTCAGAAGTTTCAAATTGGTTTTGTAATAACAAATTATTAGTTAACGAAAGAAAAACTGTCTCAATGCAATTTTGCGTTTCAAATCGGCATTGAAAATGAACAATATGCAATTAGCTGATGTTAAAGTAACAAAATTTCTAGATCTCTCAATTCAATCAAACCTCAAATGGAATGTACATATAACAGAATTAAACACTAAATTAAGCTCATTATGTTATGCATTTAAAATTCTTTCTAATTCTGTCAGCCTTCATGCAGCTCGTTGCGTGTATTTTGCAAATGTACAATCCCGCCTGAGATATGGCATAATATTCTGGGGAAGCTCATCCTTTAGTGTCCAGACATTTAATTGCAAAAGAAAATTATCCGAATTATGAAAACATCCCATCCACGTGATCCGTGCAAGCCTCTTTTCATTGAACTTGGAATCTTACCATTGCCTTGCCTATTTATTTACGAGTCTGTAGTATTTGTCAAAACTGACTTACTTAACGGCGGGAACTTATTTTCATGTAATACTGATATTTATAGTTACAACCATTGTGGACATTTCCACCATAGTTACAACACTCGACTTAGAAATCATGTTCATCAAGTGTGAGTATCAGCAGTTCACTACAAGAAATCCACATACAATACTAGTCGCGCGACTTTTCTTGACGTCTCCCAGCGCGGGGTGCGGGGAGAGGAGGCTTCTCCCGACGTCACATCCAACGGGTGTTGCCAACTGTAACGTTGTTAATACTATTCGCGCCTCTTTCGCTCTTAATACAACAGGACATTATAGACGATGAAATATAACAAATAATAACACAATGAATAGCAACCAGAAATGAAAATAATTAGATAACGATAACATTGCTTATTAAGGAAATATGACATTGGTGTACGTACTTAATTTTCATCCTCTGAATAATGTGAATCATCGCTTGAATTTTCCGAAGTATTAATTACAATGTCATCCATTGCAATTTCCATTATCCCGTCTTTTTGCCAGTACTCTTCTTCCAGATGTTTTACATGGCCGCAGTAACCTTCCCAGTCCGAAACAGTCACAGCTTCAAACCCTCTGTCTGTTAATTCACGCAGATGCGTAGCTGACATGTCTCCAGATATATTATGTTCCCTAAAAATCTATTAATTTTTGCCCATGCCAGCTCAATTGCATGTAAGTCGCAATTGTAGGGAGGAAGACGTATGACTGTATGACCTGCACCTGCAGCCATTTCATCTATTACGTACTTTTTTTCTGAAGGCCTGTTGGCCTCAATTAAACTGTAGAGTTCAGTTTTCCTCTGCTCTACGTTACAAGAAATTCCTCGGTTTTGTAACCACCCTACCATCGCAGCTTTTGTGTCATATCGAGATGGCATTCTTTCAACTAGTCTGGAATGGTAGGGGACATTGTCCATTACAGTTACGGACGAGGGGGTTAAATTGGGAAGCACTTGGGTGCTGAACCACTTTTCAAAATTATCAGCGTTCATTTGCCCGTGGTAATCGCCTTGTAAGGACTTGGCTTGAAAAATTAATTGGCTTTGTGCAATGAAGCCATTTCTAGAACCAACACTAGCAACAATTAATATTTTCGAAGCGCTGCCCCAGGCAGTAACACCAAGAACATCTTTCTCTTTCTGTCAGCATTTCTCCGTAGTCAGATTGCTGTCTATCCAGGTCTCGTCAATATAAAGTATTTCCCACCCGTCTTACCTGAAGTGCTTCATTTTCACCAGGAAGCGCGACCTCCAATCGACAATGTCTCCCCTTTCTAACAATAGAGTGCGCTTGTTTTGCACTCTCTTCCAAACAAAATCCATGTCCTTTAAAACGTTTCTAAGCGTAGTTGATCCCCACTGCCAATTAATCTTAGAACGTAAAACTGGCAAAAGGTTGCTTATTGTGGGCACTACCTTTTGAACTGTATAAAAGTTATTAATGCAGTCGCGAATGACACGCTTGTCGAATTCGTCTACTACCTCTTTCCCACTTGATCTTAACCCAAAGAAAGAGAAATTGAAATTTCGTTTAATAAATAGTAATTCCCTTATATAATACTACAGTTCACGATTCAAACACGTTGACTGCCAAGGCTATATTTAGAAAATTTTTACTACTATGCCAAATCATAATAAAGAAAATTCTTGAAAATCTTTTGATAAGCTTTTTTTTTTTTTTTTTTTTTTGCATTTCCACATAATATAAGGGTAACTTTTACGTGGTCCCAGTGAAAGATGGTTCAGGATCCATTTACAACTAAAATAAGAATATAAG
Source organism: Teleogryllus occipitalis (assembly GCA_011170035.1). NCBI lineage: Eukaryota > Metazoa > Arthropoda > Insecta > Orthoptera > Gryllidae > Teleogryllus > Teleogryllus occipitalis. The sequence goes on along the minus strand of BLKR01001836.1, from coordinate 181,111 downwards.
ATAGTTCACTGGGTATAAGAAATGCATATTATCAGCACTCATCTCGACAAACTATGACAGCTTAAAAACTTCAGAATATTTTGCGAAAAATCATAAACCGAAGAAAGAAACAAAATTTTACTTGATCATCTCTGTATCTGCCTCAGTAAAATCAAGAAATGCTAATTCAATCACAGGATAGTAAGAATCCATCAGTAAGAATGCTAGTAAGACACGAACACGATTACCAAGAATGAAGTGATGATTTCTCACGAACTGGAGACCTTATCAATATACCACGTGATGTCTACGTTTTATGTGTCATCCACAAGCCGGCTGCGAGTTGCAATTGTATTACTCGCACGCCATTGAAAGATATGTCATATGTCCTTTGGAAACAGACAAGAGCGTGAGGCCGCCGGCGGCCACACGGCGTCTCACGTGTCAGCGCTGTGGCCGCCGGCGGCCACACGGCAGTCAACGTGTTAAACAAGTATGCTTTAAAACAAGAACTATTTACCTCTTTTGCCAGGAGTTTTGGGGACTTATTTGGATTCGTGTCTTTGAATTTTTTAATTCTCTGAATCGTGAACACACTAGCTCAAGTGTATATTGAAGCTCTCTTCTGAGACTGATGTATAGGGGCAAGAAGCTGTTTTTTGGCTTTCTCTGTTTCTCAACATTCAGCTACTTGTGAAATTATTTTTCTTTCACCCCTTCGCATTGTGTGGATACTTTTTTTTGGAGGTGTCCTACGAACCTCCTGAGAGGGTCGTGAAACTGGCTCTGACATCTTCAATAATCTCTTATAAATACCAAGAATTAAAAATCGTAGTCCAAAATGCCAAAATTTGTTGCCAGAATCCAAATAATACTATAAATCAAATAAATACCGAAATCAGAATCGTAATCACCAAAATCCGAATCGAATAAATCACAGGGCACAACACTAACAGCGAAAACGCGAGAACTGAATTCATTCGAAAGCAGAGCTTGACTGCCCTGACAATCTTGCCGTGCCGTTCCGTGTGAGATCAATGTTCTGACCAGACCGTACCGAGTCGTGCTGTGTTGAGCACTAGGGAGCTTAGACGTCAAGAAAAGTCGCGCGACTAGTACATGTACATTACTTTACAACGCATTGCCAGATGAAATTAAACAATTAAAATTGGTACACAAATTTAAGTTAAAAGTAAAATCTTTTCTGCTGCAAAACTGTTTCTATACAATTAGAGACTATACTGATCGTCAAAAAGAAAAATAATGTTTACTTTAGCAAAACCAAGGTATAGTATGACGTGCTATGGGGAAAAGTGAATTGTGTGCACATTTTCAAAATTCTGTGATCCCTACACTAAGTCATATACTACTTAAATTTTGAAAACAGAAAAAAAACTCCCATGTAATAAAATAAATTTTTAAGGATAAATAAGCAATAAATTTTGGCTCTTATCCATGTTGTCCTTCGGAATAATACTTCCTGCCGCGACAACATGGAAACGATAATTTGAATAATTGTATTTCCCACTGAATTCTAGAAGACGTGCACAGAAAATGAAGTTACATTTATGTCCAGAAGCAAAACAAGGGCCATCTCAGCATTTGCTCAATGGATCAGGGAAACTGGACGAAAAACCTGATCGAGATGGGGGTCATTGACCCGGAGGCTGTAGTACAATACTTGTTACAGGTTGTTTATACACATTTATACAGTCCAAATGGTAAATAATGCATTATGTATCATTGTTAAAATTAATGTTACTTTTCTTGTGATGCTCAGTATAGTCTCTAATTGTATAGAAACAGTTATGCAGCAGAAACGATTTCACTTGGGATTTAAACTTTTCTATCGAATTTAATCGTTTAATGTCATCTGGCAAAGTGTTGTAAAATAATGTACATGTATTGTATGTGATTTTTTTGTAATGATCTGTTGATACTGTCACCTGATGAATATGATTTCTACGTCAAGTGTTATAGTAATAGACATCGGCATTTTCTGAAAATATATTCCCACCCTTAAGCAAGTTATTTTTGAAAAAAAAACACTGATTCGTAAATAAACAGACACGGTAATGGTAAAATTCCTAGATTAATGAAGAGAGGCTTACATGAATCACGTGGGTGGGATTTGGTTATTATTCGTACAATTCGTTTTTGTAATCTAAAAGTCTGGGAGCTATAAGATGTATTTCTCCAGAATATTATGCCATATCTCAGGCGGGAATGAACATTCGCAAAATATACACAACGAGCAGTATGAAGGCTGACTGAATTTGCAAGAATTCTGAACGCGTAGCATAATGAACTTAATTTTGTGTTCAACTCATTTAAATGGACGTTCCATTTAAGGTTTGACTGAATTGAGAGACCTAAAAATCTTGTTGCCTTAACATCAGTCAATGGTACACCGTTCATTTTCAATGGAACACAGAATTGTTTATTTGAAATGGAAAAATGCATTAAAACCGTTTTCTTTTCGTTTACTATTAATTTGTTATTTCGGAACCTATTTGAAACATCTGATATTGTACTATTTACGGTTTCTTTATTGCAAACAGTGGCGGATTACCCACTAGGCAACATAGGCTGTAGCCTAGGGCGGCAAATTTTTAAGGGCGGCAAATTTTATTTTAGAAAGTCGTTTTTTTAATGTTTTATAGTAACTTTTTATATGCATTTATTTAAGTTCTTCTCACATAACATATTTTTTAGGATTCACCTTAAAGCCAGTTTACAAAAATCAGTGCAAGGGTTTGGCAACGCCGCGTACCCCTTCCACCAGCTGTCAAGTACACAGAAGTATTAATCGGAGAATATTATGGTGGTTTCTATTTAACTCTTTTTTCATAACCTTTAGTTATTAAATATAAAAATGAGTGACGGAAGAATTAGACACAGTGGTTCTGAATATCGGAAACGTACTCGTGAAAAGCAAGATGGAGAAGAAGAAGAAGTTTAAAAAAAAAAACACCAAAATTAGATTCATATTTTAAGAAAAATGTTACACCAATCGACAGCAATTCGGTATAGTAGTAGAATTACAAGCATGAATTTGAAAAATAATATATACAAATAGACTATTTTTAAATTTATTAATTGGGTAACCTTTTATTTATTGTATACGTTGTTATTAGATAAGTTCTACTTATGTTACTAGGATCCCCTAAAGAACCCGAGCGAATTAAACTTAGATGATAATTCTGACATAATTTCAGGTAAAATAAATTCTTCTATTTTTATTTTATAGATATTTATGGATACTAATTTTTTATACAATACTTCAATAATTTTAATAGACATAAATATAACAGATTAGAAAATTATTATTATTCAATACCCTGTTAAAAATGACGTATAGAGCGAATAGAAACATATTTAAAAATATCAATACAGAGACAATAAACGGATAGAATTTCAAACTTAAATCCGCAAAATTTTCAATCCGCTTATTGTTTCCGTATCAATACCTCTGAGTGCATATTAATATTCTGTTTTTATCAGGATCTATAATGTAATAAATGTTAATAGGATTACAATTATTATTGTAATGTACCAGTTATATAATGTTTAAAAATAAACAAAAGAAGTATATGTACATTATTATTAAAAATAATTCTAAAAAGTTTGCAAAAAATATATTTTTATAATATTATTGGAATGTAATTTCGTAATTAATATTTATATTTATTTATGGTTAGAGAAATTATTATATTTTCCTTGCTTTTTAACGTAGTACATATATTGAAATTGTCTACAGGGTTCATGAATTCACTTGAAAAAGTCAATCATCTAAAAGTATCTGAAATCACTTTGCCTCAAGAACTGAATAAAGATCCAGCTTTATGGTTAATTGATTAATTTACTCGTGACTATTTAGCACTGCGTGGTTATGACCAAAACAAGAATGGAGACTTTTCAAAATCGAAACGACATTATAACAATTATAGTAGACAATTTTCACCCGCTCTATTTGAAAGAAAGTTACTTAACGGTGAAACACAAACTCGATCATGGTTAGTCTATTCAGAAAGTGCTGGTGCAGTATTTTACGGACCATGTTTACTTTTTAAAGGTGACTCTCAGTTTTCTTCAAAATGTGGATTCAACGATTCGAAGAATGCAACAGCACGATTGAGTGGTCATGAAAATTCGAATGGACACAAGGCATGCGTGTTAAAATTCAAAGATAGAGGAAACGATGTAGGTCGCATTGATAAAATTGTAACAGTTCAGTTGAGTGACGAAATAGCATATTGGCGATCTGTTTTACAGAGAGTAGTAGCTGTTATTAAATCATTAGCGGTTCGAGGCCTTCCTTTTAGAGGTCACAACGAGAAATTTGGTTCACCTCAAAATGGCAATTTTCTTATGTCATTGGAATTGATAGCTGAATTCGATCCATTTTTAGCTGCGCACATTGAAAAATTTGGTAATAAAGGTAAAGGTAATGTTTCCTACCTATCAAAAACCATATGTGAGGAATTTATACAGATTATGGCATCTGCAGTTGGAAACAAAATTATTGAAGAGATAAAATTAGCAAAATATTTTGCTATAATTGTTGACTCTTCTTCTGATGTTGTACACATCGATCAGTTATCTCTCATTGTACGGTATGTTCAAAATGACGGTGATCCAATGGAACGTTTTTTAACATTTTTGGAAAATCCAGGACATAAAGCTCAAGATTTGGCAAAAATTGTTTTGGAAACTTTAGATTCACGATCTATAAATATCAATGATTGTCGAGGCCAAGCATATGATAACGTTGCCAATATGTCAATGGCCTTCATGCTATGTCTCTGGAACTCGAAACGGACTTCATGCTATGTCTCTGGAACTTTTTACTGGAGCGAATACTCGTAAATTCTGTTAGTAAAACATTACAGAACGTAGATATCGATATAAGCAAAGTTATTGAGTTCTACGAATCATTGATTGGTCTTGTTGATAAAACTCGTAATGAGTTTGATTTGTACGAAAAGAAGGCATTAGAATTTTCAGAAATTCAAGAATATTATGTGCAAATATCAAGGAAAACAAAGAGCAAAAGACCATTTGACGAGGATAAAGAGGAAAATATCACATGACAGGTAGAGATCAATTCAGAATTACAACATTTAACGTAATATTAGACAATTTGGTTTCTGAATTGAGGAAAAGAAATACGTCTTACAAGAATATTTACAACAAATTCGACATTATAATCGATATAGAAAATTTAAGCACATTAGAAGTTCATCAGAAATCAGATAAGTTTGTATCCAATGGACCTGGAAGCAACATTTGAAAATGAGTGTTTACATTTTCAAGCCCATTGCAACTCTTCAAAGGTTTAGCCAAAGGATTTCCTTAAGACTCTCCGAAAATAAGAACTACATAATATATATCCAAATATCGATATTGCTTGGCGTATATTTCTTAGTCATCCAGTTACAAATTGTTCTGCGGAGCGCTCATTTCCTTGTTTAAAAAGAATCAAAAATTATTTGTGTTCAGTTATGTCAGCAGATAGATTAAATTATCTTGCCGTTTTATGTATTGAATCCAATTTAACATTGTCTTTAGATTGCAACACTTTAATTAAAAACTTTGCTAGCAAGAAATGTAGACGTAAACTTCTGTAAACAATTTTATAATGAAATTTGATAAAATTAAAATTTTATTCTAGATAAAAATAACTATTTTTGTAAAATAATTTTTAATGTTCATTCATCCACATGGAATTGGTACTAAATAGCTTTTTGATTTTTATGTAAATATTGTGTTTCACAAGGGGTCAGGAAGGGCGGCATTTTGGCTTCAGCCTATGGTCGGCAATCAAGTTAATCCGCCACTGATTGCAAAGGATGTTCGTATCATCCGCAAAGAGAACCGTTCTTCCGTTTCGAATCGTCGAGGGCAGTTTGAAATGACTTCTGTTCCTGGCTATCGAAATAAATGCTGGTACGCACCATTGGCGCTTCGTTTGAATTGACTGGGTATGGATTATATTAGCATTATTTCTAATACTTTACAAGAAAGAAAAAAATGAAAAAAATTGAGTACCATAAATTTGTACCAACATTTTAACTTTAACTGCGCTGTTTTGGGGAACAAGGCAGCTATGTGAGTAGGGTTTAATCATTTTCTGGCGCGCAACCCCGTGAAGATCTCAGCATTTTCATTTTTTTCGTGCTCCCTGACAATTCGGACACTGTCACTCTTAATATCCGTATAGACTATAAGCAAAACTAGCTTCGAATGCGCTCCTCTACAAAAGAAGTTAAAATTCCCGTTGAATACTGAACTTTTTGATCGGAACGGATTTATCGTGTTGAATAACATGGTCGTTTCGATCGGAAAAATAGCAGAGGTGCCGCCGATGTCATCAAAGACGATGTGCGACACTAATCGAAAGTCCAACTTAGATGTATTAGTAAAAAAAAACTAGAGGTGCTACAGAATGACACAGACTTTCTCGTACCAATTTTTTTCTAATTTCTTTGATGTGGACTGGCTTCAAGGTCTTGCTCTATTCTCTGTCCAACTGCCATCTATCGTCACCAAAAGTAAATTTTTGTGACATTTTTTTCAACTTTTCGGTTTCTTTATAGTAGAACCGAAATATTACTTCAAGAATATTAAAGAAAAGCATAAACTCGTCCTAAGTAGACATTTTCATTCAAAAATTTGAAGCCATTTTTAAGAAAATAGCGATTAAGCATTACTGTAAATGCGAAAGTTGAAGCTCTTTTCCACAAGAATCTATTAAGTTTTCGAAAACACTCACAAATGCAATAATGTGTTCAAATTGATGGAAATGTGCACATTAACGGCGTAAGACGTATTAAAAAAAAAAACATTTTTATAATTTTTGAAAAAAATGATACATCAAAATAAACTCAACGTCACTTTAAACAGTACAATGACTATCTATTGGAAAAAATGAAGAAAAAATTTGGAGCCAATTTTGAGAAAATGGCGTTTGAGCGTTTCTAAAAATGCGGAATTTAGAGCTCATTTTCACAGAAACTGTTATGCTTTTAAGAAAATTTATTTGACATTATTTAAAGCACATGTACTCATAAATATAATACTGCGAAGAAACCGCCTCTATTTAAAGTAAGTATTACTGACGTGAGAGAAGAAAAAAAATGTGTAAATTTTGAAAAAGAAAAGAATAGATGGCGTTTATGTCATCGTATAGGGTTCGTTTGGCACTAACAGTACCAAAACTTTAAAGAAAAAATTGGAGCCGTTTTCAAGAAAATCTTGATTTTGTAATTTTTCAAAATTGCAAATATTGCACGCACTATTGCACGAAAACTACTAAAATTTACATGACCTTAATGAAAGTACTATTTATGGACAACAGTTTTAATTTGAAGGGAAAAGTCTCTGTCTTCAATATTGTAGTTGTAAGAATTTGCCGAAAACAATTCATACTTTCACAATTTCCGAAAATTCAGAGTTAATCCTGAAAATCGGACCTATGCCACCTTTAGAAGTGTATATAACTATTCTTACAAGAAATTTAAAGAAAAAATTTGGTGTCATTTTTGAAAAAAAAATTGAAAATGTCCCCCCAAAAAATTAATAAATGTTTTTCAAAATTGCAGAGCTTCGGCTCTCGCAAAAGCGCCAGGTGTTTCTTCAATTTGGAAAAAGTCCTGCGCATCGTTTAGGCGCTAGATTTGTTCACATACACCAGACCATGAACGGACGGACCAACGTTTTGCTTTCAACTGGTTGTTTGACTTCAAGGACCCTCAAAACAGGGATTATGGCTACACTACGTGTTAGAGGATTTTTTCTCTTAATTTAGCAACTTGTTTTTTGCACTTGTTCGTTACCAGAGCCCAGAAATGAATTTTTCCCGCCGAAAATCCGTTTTTTTCGCGCAGCATTACTTAACTTTCACTATACTACGTATATTACTCCGTATATACGTACGTATACGAGAAAGTAAAAACTAATCGAAACTCAGCTATTGAGTTCCCGGTCAGACGTTTGTTCCAACAAATATATCGCTCATGCACATGCAACCCACAGGCAGCCAAATAGGTACTCTGTGGTGCTATTGCTCTACCACTCTCAAAAAAACCTTCCACTGCGCATGCCCGAACGTGGCCTCTCCCTCCAAAGCTTCTAATATTTCCCCGCCTGCCTGCGCTCTTTGTCACACCATAGCTCTTTCTCTTTCTCTCGGGGTCGCGCGGTAATTTAACACTGCGAGTTTGGTGATAACAAACTGATGAGTGAGAAGGATCAGATGGAAGGCAGCTTACGTGTTTCTACAGTAGGGGTTGTCTACAGTAGGAGTTGAAGTTTCTGTCTCCAGTTCCCGTTTGACCGTGGCTAGTGAGCAGTGTCAGTGTGCTTTACACAGTAGCTGCTGTTATTCACAAAAATCTTATTATTACGAATTAAAAAAAAAAACAACAACAAAAAAACCATGCATATTTATCAGTTATTGATTATCACCTCCTAGGTGGTGTTTTCAAGTCATTTCGCTCTTTGTTTGTCGTATGTTTATTTTGTTGTTTATAATTGCCCTTATGTACCACTCGCGCAACTTTTCTTGAACGATAGACTGACGAAATGCGGGCGGAGTGGGGGTATTAGTTACAAAGACAGTCACTAGGGTATTTTCAGTAATGCCAACCTTTGGTAGATGAAAGTCAAACCTGCTACGTTTGCGGCCAGGTCATCGCTCTGGGTAGGCAACAGCAGGGACACTAGATGAATTAAAACGTATTTAAGTGGTCGGCTTGTGTAGATCTTTGCTAATTAAAAAATATAATTACAGAGAGTATGATAAATGGTTTTACTTGAATATTACCTTTTTTACCGGGCGTTTCTGGGGATTGTGAGGGGTCTTTGGCTCTTTGCATCTTTATTCTACGTGTAGTGGAAATACTAGCACCAGTATACGCAGAAGCCTGATCTACAGCATGACTGATAGGATACAACAAAACCTTGTTCTCCTTTTCCACTTCACAAGATTTCACAACTTTTTCTATAATTTTGCGTTCGCCGCTACGATACGTCCTCCTAACTTTTTCGGAAGTTTTAGGTGATTCAGGATTCCCTTGAAGGACCTGAACCTGCCTCAGACATTTCTTCAGATACTGATAATAAACCTGAACAGACATTCTTTACTATGAAAGCTACTAGCTTGTTTCGCTCTAACGAAGTTTAATGCTGGGAATGTTGTCATCAGTGCTCGCTGCGATCTTGTGCCTTCAGCTGTTTATGGCTCCAGGGAGGGGGGGAAGCAAGGTCATCGTTCAAGAAAAGGTGCGCGAGTAGTATATATTTCTGTTCGATGTAAAAATATTTTAATAAAACAATGTTAATTATTAATAGTACATTATATATTATGAAATTTCATTCGCAAAATAGTCTTAGTAAATTGCACTCGTAGTTTGGAAACTGTATATTAATCCCCTCCTCGCTTCGTCTCTCGGGGATATATCGACAATTTCCAAACCACACGTGGAATTATCTTCGATAAATAGTTGAAAGACTAATTAGTCTTTCAACTATTTATAATATTTTTGCACTTTTTTTTTCAATTTTCAATGTTTGAAGTTGCGTGAGTCACGAACATCACAATCTTCAAGGAAACCTGTGACACCTCTCATACGTACTTCTATTTTAAGACTCGCCTTTATTATGTACTGAGATGAATTCTGCTTACTGAATACGATGCCGTATGTGAGTTTGTGCTATATGTTGGGGGAAATCTGAAAATAACGAAAAATCCAGGTTTTCAAATCAAATTCCCGTTTTTTCCAGGCTTAGTCAAATTCCTGTTTTTTTTTTTCGGTTTTCAAGGTTTCCAGGTTCACTGGCCACCCTGCTGGTGCAGTTGCACTGTTGTCAGTACAGAGCACTCACACTATTTGTCTATGGTTGTCAGGTTGAGACTTATTGCCGCAGCACATCGTCTTCGATGTCCAAGCAAGAAAAGCCCCAGGTCAGGCAAAAGCCAACTGTCGGAAAAGGCCATCCATAAATTACATGAGGCCTTTAAGAAGGGGGGGGGGAGTGTATCTCACTTAATCTTAGAGAAGAGGGACTCGGCAAATATCACGCATTTTGTTCGCTAAAAACAGTGCTAAATTGCGAGAAAACTGAGACAAGTTATGTAAAACATGTTTCTATACTAAAATATGGCTAAATCTTGCACAATCATTTTTATTGCGGTAATGTGAATGCTACAATAAGTAGCATAGTATACTGAGAAAAAGAATATAACAAAAATTACTGAACTTTTTACCATTAATGAGATAAATCTCATTACCTGTATTTTTACAGAAATTTTAAAGAAAAAGTACGGAGCGTTTGGTAAAAAGAACCGAATAAAAGTTAGCATCAAGTGTTGTTGATAAGATTTGATGAAAAGAAATTTTACTTCACATGTTTTAGAAACTATTTGCAACAGCATATGAGCTACAGATTGCACATCAATACGTCTTTTCTGCACTCTAATCTCCTATCAGATGTTGATTCTGAAGAAAATGATATTGCCATCACATCAGAGAGATGGGTATGTTTATTTTGTTATATCTTCATGTGGTTAAAATTTGTTATACAAGTATTTCTTTAAGAAAAGGTATAAGGAAATGTGTCAATTGGAAATAGAGAAAATCTTTCGAAGATCAAATTAAATTCATTTGTTCATCCTTATAAATACAAAGTAAAGCACAAATATAAGTTACATACAGGTGCAAAGCACCACTTTACAATCACTCACCGGAGTCACGATGACACAAAACACACTATGGTCTCAAAAAATCATTCACCGCAAAATTGATAGCAAGTCTTTAATCTAAAAGTGATATGGAAGCTCTAATCAGGCACACACTGAAGGGCCTGCAACTTGGGCAGTGTAATTATTTCACCAAAAACACCTATTTAGAACCTCTGTCCAAAATTGGGAGTAGCTTGTGTATTGGCAGTGGAAGTATATATCATCCCTTGTTGTGTTACATGTTGTTGCTGCTGCACATGATGGAATTCTGTTTGCTGTTGTTGCTGCTGCTGCTGAGATGTCATTCCTGTTGATGTATTGACAGGATGATTTGGAGCAATTCTAACTCTCTTGGCACTTGGACCATGATGATTGTTGTGGTTTCCTTGATCACCTTGACCTCCCTGATTACCCTGCAAACCAAAAAGTTATAAAATATATAATAAAATACACACTCTATGTATTAAAATATACACTCTCTCTGGACACAAGCACAAAATACTTGTATGCAGTGAAGATGCACTTAAGCCTTGACTGTGTGGTGGGTTGCGTAGAGTTCAGGGACACTAGAGCCTTCCTAAACGAATAAATCATCAACAGTGCCTCCTCATGTTTGATTTCATTCAAACCACTCTTTGAACACTCCCATTACTAATAAGAACGTGTGAATATTTCAGTGAAATCGGTCAAGTAGTTTTTTTGTGACTATGTGCAACACACACATGTACATTCCCTTTTATTTATAAGTAGATAGATCTGATATTCAGTATATTTCTGGCCACTCTTGCTAAGGAGTGTGCATACACATGAGCTAAACCCCCAACAAATGCAATAGAAGGTCCAGAAACATCTCATTTTGTAAATAATGGTCTAAGGAATGTAACTCACACAAGACTGAAAGGAACCTTAAAAACCTTGGTATATAGGCCTATTGCATATTGTTTCCGAGATATTCAAGATCGACATGTAAAGAAATATGTGCCATGGATTTCAGTGCAATACCATTTAAAATTATCTAAATTTTAATGATTTCCTACTAAGAAAAATCTTGTGGCATTAAAACATATAAACTGTCAATACACTTTTTCAAGCACATCATTTTCAAAAGTGACTTCGCCCTGTTGTGTAGTTTGCATAATAAATATTATTACACAAACAATTGTGTACCCAGAAATCTCTTCAGTTCTCTTTATTTAGACAGAGAAACTAAAATACATTAGACTTTTGAGTTTGGTGATTTATTATTCAATTCAATAATTATTTAGATGACTATGTTCACATTTCCTTTTCCAGTTTTTCAGTATATTTTGTTAGAATTGTATTATTGGGAACTGAATAATCATTTAGGTCAAGATCGCTATATAATGGGTGAATGTTTTTAACGAACATTTCATAAATTTCATTAACTCCAACAAGGTAAGTCTAGTTGTTCAATGGTGGTTTCTGACGGAAAAGGAGGAATGTCCTCACATATTTTCTTCTTTTGAATGTAATTACCAAATAAAATAATTGCTCCACTATTTGGAGAAAAATGTACAATTTTTTTAGTTTACAGCTATGAGGCCCCACACCTTTTACTTGTTATAAAAAGGATCAATTTCTTTTACTTTTGACACAGCATAATTTATCACTAAATTTAAATTAAGAATGCTGGGCATGAACATAACTGCAGTAGGTTGTTGTTCCCTACAGCTTGTACATTTTCAGTATACCCTCAATAATTTAATTAATTATATGGAAAAATAAATTGAATCTCTATTACATAAAATTATTTATTACATAACTAGTTTAAAGCCTTGATTCCATTTGCGAACTTGAATAGTCCCCTAATAGCAAAGAACTGAAGGCTGTTGCCTCCTCTGCCTCAAGCTAGTTACTCTATTGATTGTCATGATGGTGCAATATGAAGTACACAATAAGTAAAGATACACAGCTTGTGCATACTGCACAGCTTCTATTGTTCTCTCTCACCTCAACATGATTACAACATTAGATTGAATTATATCAACAGAGCATGATTTAAGGCCTTCCACAAACAATATACAGAGAAAGTGGAAGATTTTCATACAAAATAAAACCAATGAGTCACCCAGCTTACTGTATGGAGAAATTTGTTTTGACTTCTGACTTATTTGTGACAAATTCCATTGGAATCGATATTTTATCTACTGTTTGAGGGACACTCTTTTTAATGGCGGTTTCTTACATGCAGAAAAAATGCTCATAATTTATACATTTGGACTCCTGACAAGTGAGATCAAATTACTGTCTCTTACTTTCTCCTGAAGTAACAGCCAAAAGAACCATTATCCATTTACTTCATGTCATGATAAACAAAAACAATACACTTACGTTTGGAGGTTGATTTTGCCGTTGCTTATTCTCTGATTTGTCTTCATTATCATCATCAGTTAAAAATTCTCTCTTGGGATATGGGATTGCACATCCTGCAAATACACTATAATCAAAAAGTAAGTTAGAAGTGTAGAAACATGAGAAAAGAAATGAGAAAAAAATCTATTGTTATTTATTTGATTTCAGAAAACAAATGAGAAAACATACTAACTCTTGAGTAGGAAGAGGGTCTTCTTGAAAATAGGCATCTTGCATTGCCTGCTCTGATGTTATTCTTTTTGTAGGATCCATCAATAAGAGTCGCTGCAGCTAAGATGAAAGAAATTTTTTGTATTATCAGATAAAGAAAAACAAAGAACTAGTGGTTCTACAAGAGCACACACTTTCTTGCATTATTATACTACCACATAAACCTGCAAAAGCAGCAATTTTTGTTCCGCACTGAGACAAACTCTGGTCCTCCTTGCTGTCAGCCATCCCTCTATGCTACAGAAGTACCATGTGGTAACGAAACTCCAGCCAACGTTTAAAAGTGTAATTGTGTCAATCCATTATTTCCCAATTTTTGAAAATATGGACAGTTTGCCAAAAATGGGTTGCGCACCAAATTTTTTACCATCTGTTGTTACATATGAGGAGAAAATTTAATTAAAATGTTTGGTGTAGTTTTTGAGAAAATATTCTTTCAGAGATTACATGAAATCTTATTAAAAAGACAAAACAAAAAACAAAACAACAATAACCTCACATGTAAATTACTTTTTTTCTTTTTAATTTTTTTTTTACAGAGCTGATATTTTACAGCAGAATACAAAAATCCCTATCTTCAATTTTGTAGTTTTGAAAGGTTAACTTTTTGCAATTTTTGAAAATAAGGAGGGTTCACCAAAAATGAGACTAGCACCATTATTTTTACCGACTCTTGATACATATGAGGAGAAAATTTAAAGAACAAATTTGGGTCGGTTTGACAGAAAAAATTTACTTAAAAATTTGAAATTGTCTATATTTCATGCAAAATTACACAAAAACTACTAGTATTTTCAAAAAATTGAACATGACTTTATTTCAAAATCTGTCTCTAAAGAACAGATTTCCGGTAATTATGTTTTTTCTAAAATTATTGGCATCTTCTGCAGTAGAGAAAAATGCTAATTTTTTTTTTTTTAAATGAAGAAGCCCATTGAGGGCGTGACAATTTCCTATTGATGTCATGCTAGTCCTTTGTACTACTCTTTTCCTCACGAAGCTGAGGGACAAAGGCAAATGATGATACTTTTGTACCCAACATTGAAGCATTTTTACTAGTATTACAAAGTTTAAACAATAAGTATAACTAATAAGTATTCTGAAGGAGAAAGAAAGGAGGGAAAATAGGAGAGGAGAGGGCGAGAGAGAGAGCGAGAGAGAGAGAGGGAGGGAGAGGGAAAGAGAGACACGCACGTGCCCCCCACACACAAGGGGATTCTGACAAGTCACCCTGTCGGAATGGCAGGTAACCGCCGTACTGGAGTGCCCCGAATGTATGTCGGGATACGGTCTGGTTGGTTACAACCCTGACCCAGGGTAAAGGGTGAAGCCGGGGGAGCTTGTAACCCCTAAACGTGTCCCCAAGTGGCGAACAGGGGAGGAATCTCTAGATATAGAGGTCAAGAGGCAATTAAAATACCTCTCACGGACCAACAGGCAGGGAAGGACACCTCAGTCAAAAAAACAATATGGAAGGTCTTTTGGGATCTCAGTTTACGTTGCAGGGGCCCAGATCCCCAGTACCGGCGTCTGTTGGGAGTGAGCAAGCGGGCTCCCAGGCGTCGTCAACCAGTGACCGCAGTACTTCAGCAGTGGGCCACTGGGCTGCTGTTGTATCCGTTGCTACTAGTGATGATCATGCGAAACAACAGGCATTGTGTAGCCTTGAGAAGAAAATAACCGAGCTTCTCAATTTTGTTAAGCCTCGTCATAATGTTCATGGTGAGATAAAAAAATTGGCGTATTCGATCCAGACGCACTTTAACGAGGTGGTAGCACTGCAAAAAGGAGGATCACTCAGACCAGATCCTCAGTGCAACAAACCCACTGGGAAAGAAGAGTGTACTCAGACGTCCCCTGAGAAGGTGGCTGCGGGAGTACTCGTAACGAGAAGTGATTCTTCGCCAAACCGCGAGTGTCCTGGAGAGTTAGTGAACACTATACCCATAGTGACCACCAGGCACTTTTGTACGAGGTGAAAAATCAGCGGAGAGATAATTTTGCACCAAAATATCAGCCACCTGGGTGGAAAGCAAAAACGTTCGACACAGAAGTTTTCTGACAATGTTTGGAGACGATAGTGCCAACAGCTACCGCTGGTGACAAAGCTGGGCAGGTGATGAAATGGGTAACCAAAGCCTGTGATGCGGCTATGTCTAGACGGGGCGCAATCTCTCGACTTTCACCAGTTTACTGGTGGAATGAGGAAATCGCCCAATTACGACGGAGGTGCCTTCGAGCCAGAAGACAGTACCAGAGAGCTCGTGGCAGAGACAACTTTCCTCAATTGCAAGAGCAATACAAACTCGCTCGAAGCCAGTTGAAGATAGAAATCCGCAAGAGCAAACGCTTATGCGCCAAAAGCCTGTGTGACGAGGTGGAAAAGGATCCATGGGGTAGGCCGTACAAGACGGTCATGAGTAGGTTAAGACAGCGGCACCTACGTTCTCCAACTTGCCCCAATATGCTGTTCAGAATTGTGACAGCCCTATTCCTGAGCCACCCCGGTGACTCAGTTAATATAGCGTTATCTGAGCTAGAAATAATTCCTCCAGTCACGCAAGAAAAAATTCTGCATGCAATCAGCAGAATCGACAACACAAAGGCTCCCGGACCAGATAAAATTCCCATTATTGCCCTCAAGACTGCAATACTCGCTCACACCGACATCTTTGTGGATCTTTATTATTCTTGCTTGAGGGAAGGGGTGTACCCAGAAAGACGGAAAAAACAGCGCCTGGTGCTCCTCCCTAAGGGGAATAATTCTCCCGAAGATCCATCATCATAACGGCCATTGTATATGCTTGACACAGCTGGCAAGGTTCTGGAGAGAATTATTAGTACCAGACTGGAGAAAGCTGTGGAGGAGGGAGGAGGCCTTTCGGAAAATCAGTATGGTTTCCGCAGAGCCCGCTCGACTGTTGACGCAGTCCAGCTTGTCATTAACACCGCCCGACAAGCAATTGGAGGAAACAGATGGAAGAGAGGCCCAAAACAGTACTGTGCTGTCGTTACGTTGGATATTAAAAATGCATTCAACTCGGCCAGGTGGAGTAATATTCACCACGATCTCCGCAGATTTAAGGTGCCAACGTACTTGAAGATTGTGGCCGAGTATCTGAGTAATAGAGATTTACAATACAAATAATGGGCTGAAGGTACATAATATCACAGCTGGTGTCCCGCAAGGGTCGGTATTGGGTCCACCACTATGGAATGTGATGTATGACGAGGTCCTTCGGCTTCACCTCCCAGAAGGCACCAGTATTATTGGTTTCGCGGACGACATTGCTATCGTCGCCGTTGCGAAGTACATTGAAGAAATTGTGTATATTTGCAACGAAGCGATCGCTATTGTTAGTCAGTGGTTGAAGTCCTCAGGGCCGCAGTTAGCTGAGCACAAGACTGAGGTTATCCTAGTCACTAGCAGGAAAAAGAGAGAAACCATCACTCTCAAAGTTGGAGACCACTGTATTGCATCACAGCCGTCGATTAAATATCTTGGTCTTATGATTGACGCCCGTCTGACATTTGCTGACCACCTGAGTACGCCAGCAATTAAGCTGCGGTAATCAATGCAGCACTGTCGAGACTAATGCCCAACATAGGGCCCTGTGAGGAGAAACGGAAGCTTCTGGCCTTGGTTGTGAGGTCCGTCTTGCTCTATGGAGCCCCAGTATGGGCCAACTCCACGTCGACAAATAGTTTCGTCCGAGGGATGATGTCAGTGTACAGGTTATCAGCATTGTGGGTAGCTTGTGCATTCCGCACTGTGTCAAACGGTAGTGTGCGTCTTCGCGGGGATGCCTCCTGTCGATATCTTTGTGCAGGAGAGACGGAGGCGATATCACAAAGAAGAGGAGAACCCAGACTGCTCGACAACACTGCTCGAATGGCAGGATCGATGGGACAAGTCCATTAAAGGAAGATGGACGTACCGCATGATTCCCTCCATTACACCGTGGATCAACCGTAAACACGGTGAAGTAAATTTCTTCTTGACTCAGCTGTTGTCTGGACATGGATGCTTTCTGGCATATCTCCACAGGTTCAAGCTGGAGGATACCCCATTCTGTCCACTATGTGAACCTGCTGTCGAAGACGCCGAGCATGTGTTCTTCCAGTGCCCGTGATACCATCTGCAGTGACGGCACGTTATGAGTATAATCGGGATCGACCTGCTGACACCCGAAGCAATGGTTGGGTGCATGCTCGCCTCAGAAACCAACTGGGATGCGGTGAGCGCGTATGCGCAGACCATAATAGCTGAACTCAGGAGAATAGAAAGGGAAAGAAGGGAAGTCGATTAATCCTTCCTACGTTTTGGCGAAGAGAAGTGGCTTGTGACTAAGCCACTCTAATCCACTCCCCATGATGTAATGCCTAACGGCGGTTCCGCGGGGAGGATGGAGAAGAGAGGTTGGTTTTAGTGGGTAAAAATCTCACACTATCATGTGGTACGGGCCACATGGTGTCTTTAGAAGATTTCCACCTACCCTCGTAAAGAAAAGCGCACGCGCACACCTTACTAAGCTAGGACAGCTCCCATAAGTACAATGCCAACCTTTTTTATTCGCTTCTTTACACAAAAATAGTCAAGTCAATACCTAATTACCACTGAAATTCTAGTGGTCCTTGGTATGCTTGGGAGGCTGCTCCACCCAGCAATTTTATGGGAGTTTTATAACCTGTTAGATAGGTTTGCACAATTTCCCTCTTCAAAGTACGTTTTGTTACATAATTGCCAGCATTTTTATGTAGATACCAACTGTTGACTGTGACATCGAGCATCCATATAAATAATGCCCATTCTTTACTTCATATATGTACCCTATAAATATCATCCATGCAGTCTGTGTTGCCCATACTTTTATTGAATGCCTTGATAATACCAGATCGAGGCATATTTATATTTTTCTTTTCAGACTGACAGTAACTTTAACTGGCTTCATTTCCATCACTCTGTACCCAGTAAAAGCTCTTCCTACTACATTCTTGTCAAACCACTTACAAAGGAAGATGCCATAATTTTTTTCTATAAAGCATTCAATAGTTCTTATCTTATCATTCATTGCTTCTTTTCCTTTCTTTATTACAAATTAAGAGGAATATTGTGAAGTATTCTCTGTTTGGGCGAATCGTACCTGTTTCATTATAACTTTCTTTCACACAAGCACAGCAAGTTGAAACTGGTAAACAAATTGTCTGCAGCAATGTGATAAGGTGATAATCCAATGTGATAATCGTTCCGCATAACCCTGCAGCAATGTGATAATCCTTTTAATCCGACAAATCATCTAGGAATGTTATAAGCAGAGGAGTTGACTCCAAATATATCATCAAATATTTTATTTCTACCAGTTTGGCTTTTCTCCTGATAAACTACGAGATACACAACTTTGTGATGGTCAAACAATGCCTGCATGAGGAATAGGGGCTGACAATTTCAGAAGTGTTTGCCTGTGACGTTTCATTACACTCATCCTTGCTGGGTTAAGGAAAAAATCTTCAATATTGTAGTTAAAAAAAAAAGGAATGAAAGAAAGAAAGAAAGACTGCACGCGCACACACACACACCTGCATTTTTGAAAAATCTTCAACGAACATGAGACCTGTACCAATCTCTTAAGAGTCTTTTATGCTATCCAAAGGCAAAACTTAATCAAAAAATTTTGAGTGGTTTTTGAGAAAATATTGAAAATATTTCTGAGGCTTCATGTAACGTACCCTCAAAAATCGAAATGTCAGTTTGAAACTTGCAAAACCTCATGTTTGTTCAGATCAATTGGGAAATATCAATTTTAGTTAATATCAGTTTAATGGTTAAGTACTAGCGTTGACCACAGACGGACTGACAGACAGATGTTTTGCCATCAATCAATTGTTTGGTATCAAGGACCCACAAAGCAAGGATTCTGGCCACACCATGTGTTAGAGCAGGGCTGCTCCAGAAGAGCGAATCGGCAGCATGGAGCCGTGTTGGCGACTGAGAGCAAGTCACCAGAGCCCAAGCGTTGCTCTGCTCGCGATAGTCTGTCACAGTGTCCCGATAACTCCAGTTCCGGAAACATGGACGTTGGCGCAAGCACTTTGCAGACCAGACACTGACAATTTTCAATGCAGCATGGGCAGAAAAGTATCTTTTCGCCAATTGTGCCAGCTATGTCAAATGTTTAATTTACAAAAAAGTGCCCTATTTTTTCTTTGAAAATTTGTAAATCTCGAATGAGAAGTTCCATTACAGATCACAATCTGAAATACGTTTTATGACTCAACCGCACTAAGTCATCTGTTCCAAACACAGAAAGTATATTGCGGGAAAAATCACTTAAAAGTAGTAAGAAAAGTATTTGATTTTACGATCAGTGTTATTTTTTAATTTTAATTTCCTTTACTTTCAGAATTTCCATGACTAGTTTATTCAGTAACATTTTTTGGGGTAACCTTCATAATACTTTTCATATTCAGCAGCATGATGAAGTATGTAATGTTGTAGCAATTAAATTTCTTCATGTGCCTGAGCACTTTTTTGCAACTAACATTTGGCATAGCTGGCGCAATCTGCAAAAAGATACCTTTCTTTCCATGCAGTATGGCAAATTGTCATTTTATTTTCAAATTACACAAATATGTTCATATCTAGTAAATATCCAATAAATGTCTGTTAATTGATGATCTGTATTTTCTGTCTTAATATCCTTTCCCAGAGCAGTAAGACGTTTTCAGTTCGAGCAATGCAATATCTCCTGTAGAAATAAGATGTGACCCATTGTGCCACATGCTGCTGATTGATATTCGATAACATAATCTGCTTTCTCTGCGGAGCTGCAGCTCTGAAAGAGGAGGGAGCAAAATGGTGGCTCCTTCTCGGGGCAAATGGTTGAGCGGCTCTATGTTAAAGGAAGTAATTTACTATCTACAGGAATAGAATTAATCTATTTTTTCATTACTACAACTTGGCAATAAGACGTTTTTGCTGAAAATTCACTGTTTCTCAGCGCATAATTACATAACTGTCTCATCTTATAAAGAAAGTGCAAGAAAGTAAAAACTGTCTCCTTGTATTTAAAAAATGTATTATTTTTTTGCTAATTTATAAAACTTACCAAATGGAATGCTTTACTGTCTGGTTTAATTTTATGCCGATCCATGTACTTGATTAATGAACAATTTGAGTAACTGCGAACAAAAAATAACATCATTTGTAACGTTTCTCAATAATCAACTTACAATGGCTATTCCACTCATGAAATTACAACTAACAGTGTGTAACTATGTATATAAAATGCCCCAATTAGGGCAGTATATCTCAAAAAATGTATTGCTTTTTCAATTCAATTTTTCTTAGTGCTACTCCCTTCTGGCTAATAATAAGCTGCAACTCATCTATCTCACGTGGCATTATGTGGCAAAATGCGATCACTGTGTCAACGTTCAATAAACTGTGTGTGTAATATAACATAACCTCTTTAATTTTAACATGCTTTCAGTTATTTCCAATATTTGGTGTGCTTTGGAACTCTGTTGGATCCTCGCATTGCGAGTTAGGGAGTTATTTAATTTCGAAAGCACTCATTACCTATGATAATGGTACAAGTTGGAATTACAGGAATTAACAGCAACCCTTATTTCTACCATTTTATTTTTTGAATAATAATCTTCACCAACATTATCTTAGGTTTAGCACTAACAACCTGCTTTTAAACGACAATATGAAAGCATGTTCCAATTTGAAACTTTCAATGTAACTAACATCTGAACTGTGTTTGAGATTTACAAAAGGCTGCAGCATTTCTGAATTTGATTACAATTTGGACAAAGATCTTTCTCTTTAAATACATTTTGCATTTTAAATACAAAATGTATTTAAAATATGTATTTCAAATACTGTTCAACCCTGTCAGTGTATATAGCTTCTTATTAAAATTATAAAGGAAGAAATGCTACAATGTATTAACAGACTTGGCACGCTTGAAATCCTTCAAGAGAGTTGGATGTTCTGGCATCTTCTTAATATCTTCCCAATCTTTTTCTAATGGAAAACCCATTACATTAAATATTCTATCTAACTGATCGTGATGATATGGATTACTAGTCTTAATGTCTTCTTGTCTGCAATGAAATATAGGTTCTGATGTTAGAAGTTCAGCAAATATGCAGCCTATTGCCCAGATATCTGAAAAGAAGAATTTCTTGTGTATTTTTTCTTCAGAAAGCAACAAAAAAAACTTCACTTGCAAATAATTTAAAGAAACGAAATTACCTATGGCTTTGGTGTAATGTCTAGCCCCCAATAGCAATTCAGGAGCTCTGTACCAAAATGTAACTACAACAGGATCAAGATCTGCCAAAGGTTTTAATGGAGCATTAAAAAGGCGTGCAAAGCCCATATCAGCAATTTTAACACGGCCTCTTTCTGGACCTTCACCCATTACAAGTATGTTGGCTGGTTTCTGTGGAAAAGAAAGAATGTCTGACATAATAAATATAACTAAATAAACTTATTAAACTTAAACATGCTACTCACCAAGTCTCTATGAAGAACCCAGTTTGAGTGAAGGTAGTGGATACCATCAAGAATTTGATATAGCAGTGATTTTACCATACCTTTGGGCACCATTACAGGTTTTTTGTTGGCTTTAGCAGCTCTATGAAATTTTATTATGTGCTAAAAAATAAATTAATGTTTTTCATACATGAATATTATTACGTATAAAGATATTTATATTTTTAATAGCTTCATCTTCAACACACCCATAGGTCATGTTCCGCGTAATCAAACAAAAGCCACACTTTACGATCATTATGGGATAGAAAAACTCTTATTAGAGTAATAACATTGGAATGTTTTAACTCTCTGAGTAACTGAAACAGAAAGGAGGTTCAAAGAACACTTTATGCGCCATCACTTTATAAAATTTATTAAATCATGCATTTGACACTGAGCTATCAAATTGTCTGCTTCACCTACAGCTATTTCTCTGCAGGCTGACATGGACAAACCTGTTCCCTCGATTTGTTTCAACGCATAATCTTTTGTATCCGACCTGAAAAAGAATGACACGTGAACAACAAACATTTCTTTACGGAGAGAATGTAGTGTTATGCTATATTTTAAGGTTAATTTGACTGGGTTAAACACTCTACAATAAACTAATATTATATTTCGTCAAAGTGGGGAAAAGGAAACGAGTCAAGCATTTCCACGAATTATTAATCAAATTCTTACCCATCTTTTCGGCGAGCTTTATATACATGACCGTACGTTCCCCTGCCGACTTTGCAACCTTCATAGTCGAATAAGTCTTCTACTTTGGCACGTTCATTCGCTGTCTTTATCTTGAATTCATAATCCATTGTATTAAATACACACTATTTTACGAATTAAAATATATGCAAAAGTATCACAATTTATTGAGTGATATATTAAAACTATTTCCTTTTCTGGCAACTTGTAGTGTTGATGATGTTGGTGTTTCCAACATTTCAATTCTACTTTCGAAAATTGACACCAGAGTTCGGGAAAAACCATCATGAGGCCTGCGTCCACTGCCTGCATCCCGCCAATATTGTGATGTATGTTTGAAAGAATAATGAATAAATGAATACATGAACGAGGGAAGGGACGGGTGCTGGAGGAGACAGTATTAAAATGGAGGAGAGAGAGAGAGAGAGAGAGAGTCAGGAGCGGCCAGAAGTATTAAATAAAGAGGGACTTATAATACTCTGATCAGGAGAATGATTTGAAGTCATACGCGGCACTGAGATTGTCGGCGATTGTGGAGCATGCGCTGACAAGAGCAAAGAGGGCAGATTGTGAGAATCGTAGTGGTTTGTATAATCACAAGGTATATAAGTTGGTATGATCAGAGATACTCTCTGGGTATAATTGTACAGAGGTGTACTGTGCACGTGCATCATCGTGCATGTTTTGGGAGTATCCAGAATTCCCTAAAATATCCTGTTCTTAGTTCTTGGCAGCCTGAAACTTCTCGAGTATTCTGGAGAAGAAATCGCAAAACGATATGATAGCACTCATGCCATGATCTAATGATATACTCAATTACAGGCACAATACTTACGACGCATTTCTTAACTGTGTCAAACATATATTCATAGCCTTTCTCTTTTTACGTGTATGTTTTAAGTGAGAACTTTTTGAAATTGTTGCAAATTGGGATGATATGTTATTTCAAAATAACAGCAATTAAGTTGTTAAATGGAAATTAAAACAATGAAGTTTTTCAATGCAAAAATTATGTGATGAGAACTATTTAATAAATATTTAGTTCTGATTTCCAACATTTTTGACATTAATTCATGAAACGTGGTGCTGACACAATGTACTTCCACAAATGTTTATGACCTTTCTTTGTGTTACTTGTGTGAATATTTGCATTGGTAATATTTGTCTATAAATATGAATGTTTGTACTGAACAAGGAAATATGGAACTTCATCAGCACTTATTAAGGACTGAAGTTACATGCCTTGAGATAATAGATAATCATGTCATATCAGGTAAAAATAAGAAATTGAATTTTGTGCTTGCAAAGTAGGGAAACTACTTAAATATATTAAATGTTGTACTGTTTATATTTCAGGTATGGGTGGTTTTATCAGAATTTTCAATATTTTGTCATCAAAGTTGGTGGCTCAGATCTGTGTCTTTGAGGACTGTAAACTTCATGGTATTTCTAAAGGATCTGTAAATCATTTTATTGTATTTGGAGGGAGAAAAATTGCCATTATCTATTATAGTCTTGAAATGTATGTATTCAGGCATGTTATTTGGGTTTAAACTTGGAGTGATAGGTGGATAAAGTTTCATTCAATTCTCACTTTCTAGTTTGAAAATAGAAACTTTGTGGCATGTAGATGATTGGATTCTATGTGCTCATTGGCTTCAAGATCAGAACGTTGCTATTGGAACTGCTCATAATACTGTGATTTTATGGAACTGGAAAGCCCAAGAGAATCTGAAGTCTATAACTTGTGAAGAAAGGTGCATTCTGTAAGTTACTCATAAATCATGATAGTAGTTAACATTCTATTTTAATCAGCTGGGAATTGTACTTGGTGTTGGTAAGACAAGGTTCTATCTCACATTTTTGCCTAAAATGATGTTTAATAAGTTAGAACTCTCTATTGTCAGAAATTAAATATAGTGAAACAAGTTTTTGAATACTTGTAATACTTTGAATATAAGTTGAACTCGTGGCTCATTGCAAAGTCGCAAGCCTTTCACCACTGAGATCCGGGTTCGATTCCCGTCGAATCTCATGTGAAATTTGTTCCAACAAAACGAGTTCGGCTGCTTCACAAGGGCTAGTCCAACCCCTGTGAAGTGTCCTAAACCCTACCCCTATCCTTATTCCTTCCTAATTCTGGCCGCTGGGTAGTGACGTAGGAGGCGCGTACGCGTAGATGCTACCTGGCGGTCCTCTTGACAAGCGACTACGACGAGACGCGACAGACAATGTTAACGGAGGATTACTCCATAAAACAAGCGCAGCAATAGGAGGATTACTCCGAGAAGCGCAAAGCGCTCAACGCCCCCCAAGGGGCTTGGAGACGCGTTGCGTCGAAGTAGACGCAACAAATTAAAAAAACAAAACAAAAAACAAAAAAAAAACAAAAAAAACTTGAACATTCTGTGAACAAAATGAGGTTGAAGTCTAGAACACGGTACAACCTAAGCAAGCCGTTCAAACGGGCACTTCGCGCCGTTGTGACAATGGGTAAATCCACGGTGGAGGGGACGAGGGGTGGCTAAGCGATTATCATAATTGGTCACAAAACGTGACGTCCTAAGTTACGGGAGGCTAGACTAGTCGGAGCTCCGTTAGAAAATAGTGCTGCCTGCGATCGTGGTGTGTCTGATAAAACTTTCATCGTTCGAATTAGTTTCAGCAGTTTGAATTCGAGGTTTTCTTATAAAGTGCTTTCGTATAAAAGTGAATTGGTAATTATGGATAGACTCAAGGATGTTTATAGTAAACGCGAGTGCCGAAGTCACGAGCCTCGCTGTGACTTGGATCCGGGGTGAGCGAAGCGAGAACACTTGCATTTTATATTACTTTTGGCATTAAAATGCGGCGGAGACAAAGTGTATGAATGAAGGGCGAGCAATGAAAATCGCTTATAGGTAAGATTTGTATTTCTATTAGAGCGCTTAGAGTAATTTGAGGGAGGGGTAGAGGATACTCCCCTCCCCTACCCCCTCCCCGCCCCTTCCCATCGCTCTTCCTCACCCCTCGCCGCCGCGCTTCTCGCAAAGCTAAGGGTGTACCGTGTTCCGAACTTCAACCCAAAATGACTTTCAAAATTATATGGTACAATGCTCTTGAACAATGGTACAACGACCAAGATGAGGCTGCAAGCTTACCATTGACATATATGTAATGGTTCGGGAGAGTGATCTGCCTAGGGGCTATGTTGGCAAGAGGATACTGGTGTGCAAGGAATCTCTTTGTCGCAAATTGTTCTCAGGTGAGTGGTAGTTACTGCTGGAGATTCTGGTAGGTCTTTTTGGCAATAGATGGCAGCTTGGAAGAGGTGGGGCAAAATGGAAAAGCTAGCCCTGGCTCAAGGGAATAGGAAATAATTAATGCAAAAACGTCCATGCCGTTTTGTAGCCACTAGTGTAAAAAGTAAATTTCTTCTTGAAATATTTGCTTGGGCTTAATGAGAATACTCCTTTGGAATGTGATGTGATCCATGTGTTATAGTTATTTTGCATAAATTGAGTAAAATATTAAAGAAAAAAAATTGGAATGAGGGCCTCCATGGTTCCATTACCTTCCTGTTCCTGTAATCTGCTTTGCCTACCTTGAATGTTTTGGTCATAAGTGGCCACTGTTTTTCAATTTTTGAATTCTAGAACCCTGTAGTTGCAAGTTTAGCTCATTCAAATGAACAAACATATCAGCAAAAGAGAAAAGTTAAATTTCAAATTTTGGTTTATATAACTGTTTGACAATATGTTGTTTCTTTTTCTGTTAAAATGTTTTAACTCCTAAGTTCAATAATTGTACCAGAATATTTCCTTTTGACATACTGTGAACTTTGGTGCGAAATAATTATCATTATGATCTAAATTCATTGCAGCCCAATGTGTTAAACGTACATTAATTCAAAGCAATAAATTTAACAAAATTGACTCCATGATGGCAACATTGAATGTTTGTAGGGCAAGAAGTTAGTCTATGATTGTGAAGCCAATGCTTGTCGGTGAATGATGCAATACTTAGTTATAATCAGTGTTTTATGCAGGAATTTTCAATTGGAGTGTGATCAGAAAATTGAGGGATGACATAAATGGTTGCATTTAAGCAGAAATTATGCGAAAACTACTTGCTTTTTCAAGAAATTATACCTGACCTTTTTTTAAAATCTAAGATCATTATTCCTGAAAGAATGTGACGTGTACTTTTGCAGTGTTGACTTTTTAACATTTTTCCAAACATGTTAGGGTTGGCTTAAAACAGGACCTGTGTAATTTTTTTTAAGCGTTTAATTCAAGGGAAAAATTTGAAGTAATAATTTGGAACTGTTTTTGAAAAATTAATTGTTTGCAAAATTGTCCATGTTTTACACAAAATTTTTTTATAATGTCATAAATTCATTTAGAATTTTTTATTTCAAGATCTGTCTTTGAAGAACAAATTTCATTAAGTGAAAAACCTCTTATCTTCAATGTTGTAGGAAGGCTGAAAAAAATCAAACATTTGTAATTTTTGGAAAATCAGGGATTTCAACAAAAATGAGACCTGCACCATTCTTTCTGCATTTTTTGCTCTATCCGAGGAGAAAGTTTTATCAAACCATTTGGAGCCATTTTTGAGAAAATTTTGACCATGTGTTTGAGGCTTCATGTAAAGTACCTCCAAAGATCAAAATATTAGTTTCAAACTCTCAGAAACTTGATTTTATTCAAATTGATGTGGGAATATCAATTTTAGAGAAAATTGTTTAAATGGTTTAGACACTACCATTCACCATAGACGGATGTTTTGGCACCAATCGATTTATCAGTATTAAGTACCTAAAAAGGTAGATTCTGACAACACATGTTAGAGATAATTTACTTCCGGAACTGGATTTATCCACTTTTTGCTTATCAGGGTACGACAGTACAAGTTTTTCTGTGGAGAAATCGCCAATTAAAACTGCAGCATTACAATGCTCTTCTGAGTATGAGTTTGAGAAAGTTAAAAGTCTGAAGAACTGTAATTAGACTATTGCATATTATTTTAACATTTCTTTCCAATCTCATTTCTAGCTTTGCATATTTTTTTACCTCATCCTGTGGGGTGTGATTTCCTAAACTTTATTGGGGTCGCAGCATATAAAACACTTTTTCACATTTTTTCAGTTTTTCAGTCCCTAATAATAGAATTCAAAATGACTTGAAGAATAACACAGAAGAGTAAAACCTGTTCCTATATGCAAATTTTTATTGGAGCATTTGAAGCCATTTTTAAGAAAATGTCTCTGTGAGCATTTCTGTAATTGTACAATTTTGGGCTCATTTTCACAGAAAACTTGAGTGTTACAGAAACTTCATAAGAAATAATTTGAAGCATTTGTACTCACAAATGCAGTAATGTGGGAAGAAACGGCATGGGGAGTCATCGTCCAACCGGAAACGGAGTTGGTATGCACCCGTGTCCCGTTAATAACTGGATCAAATAATGATCAACATCTCCGTGTTTCCTCTGAGTCCACTTCGCTACGTCAGGAATAGGACGAAATGTCCAGCTACCAGTGAACGATAGAATCCAACACCGCTGCCACTCAGCCATTGTCATCTCCCTCTCTTCCTTCATCATGACGCTATTTGTAGCTCCCTCTCGCTTACATCTGTACAGCCTAGCCCTTTCTTGTGCCATGAGATCTATAGGGGGTATGTCGGCTATCACACACACAGCGTCATACGAAACCGTGCGAAACGCCCGGGCCACCCTCAAGGCGGACCTTCTGTACACTGACTTCGCACCGTGGGCGTACGACTGGATCCCAAAGGCATCAGCCCAAATGGGGTTGCGTAGAGCAGCATAGAGTTAACTGCACTAGACTAGCCTCCGGCTACTTTGCCTTGGATCCCCGACGTTAGGCATAATTCGTGACAAGGCGGAGGCCATGCGAGACTATACGCAAGTGCTCGTCGAAATGCAGTGTCGCGTCAATCTGGACCCCTAAGTATCTTAAGAGACTGCTGGGAGGCTACGTTACTACCCTCAACATTGAGAGTAATACCCTCTTTCACTTTCCTGTCTGTCACCAAGACAGCCTCCGTTTTATGCTCGGCCATCTGGAGCCCCACCGACGTTAGCTACTGCCGAATCACAGCCTCGTGTGTGTGATAGAGGAAGACAGAATTTTGTTTTAATTTGTTTTTAATATTACTCGCATTTCGCTCAAAATTCCCGAATGCTACTAATATTTCAAAAAATTGCACATAAAATTTTTAAAGAACTGTTTGTGAGCTAAAAATTTCATTTGAAAAAAATCTCCATCTTCAATACACTAGCTGTAGAGAGACATCGAACAAATTTAAAACTGACAATTTTCTAAAATTCTGGACAACCATCAAAATTGGACCTGTGCCGTCTTTATAAGTGTTTTTACTCTATTTTTACTAGAAACTTCAACAAAACTTACGAAAAAAAAAATGTAATTTTTGAGGAAATTTTGAAAATGTCCTAGGGACTTCAGTAAAGATCTCACAAAATACAAAGAATTCATTTCAAACTCATAGGGCCTCATTCCAAGAAGATTAGGGATTATTCATATTGGCAAATATCCTACAAATGGTTTACGCCAGTATTTTCCAAAGTTGGTGTCGACCACTTGGAAATTGATGGAATTTTAAAAGGGGTCAGTGTCGTATCAATTTAGGTTAATAATGTTTTTGAAATGACGAGGTTGGAAATTTACTGTTCAGGACATATCCTAGAAATAATTACTTACTACCGTCCACTGGCTAGTAATTACGAAATCATAGGTGCAATACACGAATGAACAAAAATATATAAGTAGCCATCCTGTAGGTATTGCCGGAGATTTAAAATTTCCAGACACAAATTGGAAAGGGTGCGTATGCGATGGAAACCTGCAGCAACTTGTCGATAGACTGGTTTGGGACAACGGATTAGTGCCGGTAGTAAACCAGCCGACTTGACAGGACGCGCTTCTAGATATTTGCCTCGTTAGTCCGAAAGACTTACTTTTTTCGTGAGACGTCATGGAAGGTATAAGTAACCATAAAGAAGTTCTTGACGACTTAACTTCAAGGAAAAGTATTAACACTGGGTTTCTAATGAGGGAAAAACAAGAAAACGAATGTAGAACGGCTTCAGAATAACTTAAAGGTAGGATGACTTTTTTAGAATATGAAAGGGGATGGGAGAAATATGGCAAGGATTTAAAAATGTTCTTGAAAATGCCGAGCAGACATGTTAAAAAGAAATCCCGACTCAGAATATTATAATGCAAAGATTAGAATATGAAAAGAAAAAACAGAAAAGCGCTTAGTAACAGTCACATTAGTAGCACCATATGTTATTATTTCGAAGTTTTTGAAAAGCGTTAGAGAAGAAAAGAAAATTGCGGAGGAACGTCATTTGAAATATATCCTTGATGCGAATGGTAATGATTGGTCGGAATTTTTTAAGTATGTTCGTAGAAGGAAGGGAAACGAAGGCTAAATACCAGTTTTTCGTATTAATAATTTGCCCATAACTGACGACAGAAAAACCAAACACTTTTAATGCATATTTCGCTTCGGTTTTTAAGCAGAAAACTAACTGTACGCAGATACCAACGCGTTATCAGGTAGAAATCTATTTCATATCAACGTAAGTACACTACGGAAAAATTAATGGAAAGCGGTAAATCTCGAGTGTGTATATATATATATATATATATATATATATATATATATATATATATATATATATATATATATATATATATATATAGAGAGAGAGAGAGAGAGAGAGAGACACACACACACACAATACACGCACCCACACCCTGTTTTTAAAAGCGGCGATAAAACAGTACTTTGATACTATAGATCGATAAGTCTCGCATCAGTCGAATGCACTCACGGAACAACTACAATTGGTGTAAAAAGTGAGTGGACACTTACGTAATGTTTCTATTTTGGGTCTGCGGAAACTATGCAACGTGATTTAACATACAGGTAAATAAGATAAAACAGACTTGACAACAAATAAGTTCTTCCAATATTTCCACAAAAATAGTTTCACAAAACTAATCAAATACTCAATAGTTGACGCGTGTGGAATTACTAGCAACCAAACAAATACCTTGGTATTGATGAAAACAAGAAACATTGTGTCAAAATGGGGCGCAAAAAGTTTTTGGGCTCTTCTAATTCTAATGAACACATTTGCTAACGAAAAGACGTGATAATATTTGGTGGGATTTCCCTTGATACGAATCACAGCCCTAAGTCTCTGTTCTCTGAAATTCACTAGATTTTTCCCAATTTGAGGACTAATATGAACATATTCTTCTCGTAAAGCTGTCTTTAATTCTGTTTTGTTTGCAATTTTTCTATTTCGTTTTTTTTTCCCTCCTGGAAACTCCGTAAATGGTCTGTGAGAATTAGGTCCGGTAACCGAGGAGAGTGCCGTTGTTTTGGTGTATTGTATAATAACCAACGTTTCGTATTTAAAGCAGTGAGCATAGGATCATTGTCTTATTGAGAAATGGGCTAATTGGGAGAATAGCTACCCCCCTATGCCAAGGCTACATTAAGTCACATACCTTTTTTTTTTTTTTTTAAATTAGTAGGAAATGACATTTTTTAATGTCTATTTATTTACTATTCCCTCTAAAAGAAATTTTCTTAAAAGTGAGTGTTCCCTTTAAAATAAATTCTCTTAAACGTGAGGGAGGTATATAAAACAACGTGAGCGCCGAAGCGACAGCGGAGGCGCGAACCAGGTCTCGAGAGCGAGGGCCGGAAGGCCCTCGCGAACGTAGCACGTTGGATCCGTCGGGTAGCGACGTGCGGTAGCACGTCGCGGACCACTTGGTGAAAAAAATGCGTTGGTTAAAGAATTGTGTGGGTTATAAAATTAAATTTGTAGCGTGAAAATTAGGAATAATCAGTTCACTTAATGAGAGTACGTTGCTACGGAGATTTATACGTACAGGGGGCTTTGGAGCAGGGGGGTAGCTATTCTCCCGATCTACCGAGAAATGTAGTCTTGTTCTTAATTCATTGCAGCAGCACTGACTCTCAAATTATTTCTTAAAATGTCAATGTTGACGTCCTGGTTCATCATATCATCCATGAAGTGCAAATTTCCGACTCTACTAGCACTCATACACCCCCCATACTAAGACCGAACCATCGGAATTAAATTCTACGCCTCGCATTCTGTGTTCTTTTTTCCTCCACACTAGACGCCGACCATTCGTTCCAAAAACCGAGAATGGGCTCTCATCCGAAAAGGTAACGTTTTGCCAAAATTCAATGCTGAAGTTTACATGTGTCTTAGCAAATTCCTGACGCTTCATGTCGGTTGAACTTATCCAACATTTCTTCCGTCTCGCTTGCCCGTGATATGCATTTCGTCGCAACACGTTCCGTACAATGCTTGGAGAAATGCCCTTCCCGATCTTCAGGAGGTCCGTGTCCAAGGTCGGAGCACTTACCATTGGGTTTTTCTTAACTGCCCGCAACATAGGCCGTTCGTCTTGCACCGTCAAATCTCTAGGGTGACCACTGCGCGAGTTGTTTTCCAATGTCTTACTCTCCAAAACTGTCCATTACCACGTGAACCGTAATTTTGGAACTCCGCGCAGTCTAGAAATGTTCCGTATGGATATGCATTGGTTGTACAAGAGGATTATTAGCTGGCGTTCACGGATAGTGAATTCCCTCCTTCTGGACCCCATTTCACAGTCGCTGCGAAGCACTAATTAAAACTGGGATCAGGAAAAAGGTAGAGTGACGGTTGTAACGGTTGAAAGCTGCGCAGTAACACAAAACACGAAGCGTAGTTTTACTCACATTTTCTTTCAGTGTCCTAAGACTTTTTGCGCCCGCTACCAATGTCATTCTCGTTAACCCTTGCTTTTACAGACGTCCCTATTTTGAGTTTTAAAAAATTGTTTTGGGGAAATGAAGAGAGCATTGTATTTACAATAAATTATTTTTTTGTCTTAATTTTCTGAAGCCTAAAACTCGAATCAGAGTTATTATTAAGTGAAGAGAACAGGCGTCCATTCACTCTTAACACTAATTGTAATTACTAACTATGGGAAAATATGGGAGGGCAAGGAATGGCTGTATGTAGGTCAGCAGGGTTTTCAGGAACGGTTTCTCTTGCGAAAGTCAGCATGTCTCACTTGTACAGGACCTAGCCGACGCAATTGATAAAGCTGGAAGGGTAGACGCAATCGTAATAGATTTTGCCAAAGGTTTTGATGTTGTTCTACACGATCGTCAAACAAATTAACAGATTCGGGAGTTGACACAGGGGTGATGGCTTGGATAAACGAACTATTACATGATAGGAAACGGTTCGCATCGGAAGATATTTATCAATCTCCGCATGTGTTACGTCAGGGATTCCACAAGGAAGTTTATTAGACCTCTCGTGTTTCTCGCCTTCGTGAATGATTCGCCAAAAAACTTAGCTCCAAATGTATGCCGGGTCCGTCCGTCTGCCGTCCGTCCGTCTGCCGTCCGTCCGTCTGCCGTCCGTCCGTCTGCCGTCCGTCCGTCTGCCGTCCGTCCGTCTGCCGTCCGTCCGTCTGCCGTCCGTCCGTCTGCCGTCCGTCCGTCCGTCCCCAAATTGAAGAAACCCCTGTTCATCTGACTCTAGTTGACTCTAGTATTTTTTTTCTTTAAATTTCTTGTAAGAATAGAGTAAAATACACATATAAATATGGCATAGGTCCGATTTTCACAGTTAACTCTGCATTTTTGAAAATTGCCAAAATTTGAATTTTTTCGGAGTTTTCCTATAACCCAATATTTTTTTAAATATCTTTCACGCCATTAATAGGCACATTTCAATGGAGTTGTATGCATTATTGCATTTGTGAGTGGAAGTGCTTCAAATGACTTCAAATGAAGTTTTTCGAAAACTCAATAGATTCTTTAAAAAAGAGCTTCAAATTTTGCATTTACAGTAACGCTTATTGCCATTTTCTTAAAAATGGCTCCAAATTTTTTAATGAAAATTGCTATTTATGATGAGATTTTAGCATTCTTTAATATTCTTAAATTAATATTTGCATTCTACTACTTAGAAATCGAAAAGTTAAGAAAGTTACAAAAAAAATATAATTTGCACAGTGATAGATGGAAGCAGGCAAGGAGGAGGGGCAAGACTGTACAGTACCAGTCCGCAAAAAAGATTCGAAAACTTTACTACGAGAGTGTCTGTGCCATTCTGTAGCATCTCTAGTTCTCAATGAAATGCGTTCATTACAAACAGATCTTCGAATAACATCATGTTGAATTTTTTGGAAATATGAGTATTTTTTGTGTAATTTGGCTACAAACAAATATGCCTGCTCTGAATTAACTGTGCTTCATGAACGTAATTTTAGATGTCTTTTGAGGCAGTTTGATGCTACATAAGTCGGAATGTGTATATTATTTCATATTTCTTTGTTCATTTTTTTATATTGGTTTACAAATTAATCTGTTAGAAATTCTTTAAAACTACCTTGAAATATGCAAAATAAAAATTGCTAGCCTTCAGGGAGTATCAGATTGGAATGTAACAATGGCATTCCGCATCACACTTGTGAATTTCTGTGAATTACATCTCATTGTTGTGTCATGATTTAGCTGTATGAAAAGGAGTTATAATTGTCAAATTTGTTGCTTGAAAATATTTAGTTTTCGCACCATATGTTCTAACATTTGCAATGAGTTTTACAAAAAAATGATAACAGATGTGTTAATTTGGAGAGAAATTGTGGTATAAATAGTATTACAAAAACCATTACTAAGGGGGGTGAGAAAGCATGTGCTATTTTAGCCCCACATGTTCATTCTTTTTTTCTACAAAAGGAGGGGAAATTCACTGAAATCAGAGACATCAAGTTCAAACTTTTATAAAATCTTCCCTCTTTGATGCAGAATGTCTTTGTTAGTCTAATGAAGTATTCAGAATACAAATATTTCCGTTGTTCAGTTACAGCTCTACATTTGTGGGATCCAGTTGGGACCAATTGGTTGTACTTGCTGGAACTGTATTTCAAGAGGTTATCATCTGGTCTCCATCTGATAATGATACCTCTGGTATAGATTGTCCTGTTTTGCATCGATTGCAAGGACACAAGGTACTAAATATTTTTGAACTTTCTGTATGTTTTTCTGAGTATTGGCTGCAAATCTTTGTTATATGATTGTTTTTAATTTTATTTCTGTTCATCTTTTGATTTATGTTTCCACGATTCTTTCAAATTATTTGAGGCCTGGCTTACTAAATTATTGTAGTACATCTCTTTGGCTTTCTTAACATGTTTAAATTATTTTTATATTTAAAGTATTTATTTTTAATATTAATCTTTCCAGGATTTGATTTCATACTTTTGTTTTTATAATTACATGATTTTATCAATTTTCTTGAAATCCTTTCTAGGCCTATTTTTTGAGTTATTTTGTATTTTAATTGCATATTTAGAGTGCTGAATAGCTTCCGCTATAAGCTGTATAAACTTATTTATGGTTATATTTATGTCTACTTCTCTATATATTTCTTCCTATGTGTTTATTCGCAAAAATTTGACTAGCTTAGAGCAGTTTGTTATGGTTTTTGTTATACTATCATTATTTGCCTCTGTCATTTCCACTTTAGTTTTCAAAATAATCATTGTGGCATAATGATCTGTTAAGTCTAAATCACAAACCAAGGGAGTTAAAGTCGATTCTTTGGCGGTTTTAGTAAAGATGTGGTCTATATACGAGGACAATTCTTCTGTGACTAGTAAAGGATTTATATCCAAGTTCTAAGTAATTATTTAAGTAATCATGTACATTTGAATTATCTTTAAGTTTATCTATGTTAATATCACCGATAATAAAATGATTCTTCACATAACTATGTTCTCACAAATAAATCAACCAATCTGCTACAAATTCATTAATACACTATGAGATCTGTATACAGAAGTTATTATAATAGATCCACAATCTGACTCTAGTTTAGTGAACGCAGCTTTTATCCTACCAATATTAATGATAAAGTTCTAATGTTTAATATTTCCTTTTATAAAAATGATGTACCCATCATTTTTATTTAATTTGCTGTTTACTGAATATAAAGTATAGCTATTCAATTCATACAAGTTTAATAGTTTTAAATGAAACGTTTCTGTGCAAATAATATCTGATCTGTGTCTCATTAAATTTATACATATTTTTAAACTATCAAAGTTTTTCTTTAAATTGCTAATATGGATACGGAATACTTTCAGACCTTCTGTTTCACTTATAATGTCATTTAAATCACTTAAAGAATCACAATACAATGTATGAGGAAAGATTACATTATTCTCTATATATTCCATTTACCTGTAGTGGATTTAATGATAAAGTTTCTTGTACACGATGTTAGAAATGGTGACATTTTTATAATATTTATAGGTTTCACTCAAATGTTCATCAAAAACAGTATGATTAATGTCAAGTTTGAGTTTATACTTTCAATAGCATTCACACAGTTAATACTTTTTATTGTCCTTCCCTTTGCAATCTTTTGCATCATGCCCTCCAGCACAGTATGGACAAGTTGCCCTATTTACACATTTTTTAGCAATATGGATATAACTTACATTTAAAGCAATGATTTATGTTAAAGTCTTCATATATTCTACGTCATTGCCATCCTATATACAGAAATTTATAACTAGGAAACGGATTTTCATGTAAAAACATATTTTTACAGAAACAAGATACCCACATTCAACAAAATTTTTCAGAGCTTACAAGACATTCTGAATGAATTAGAACCATTTTTATTTCACATATTTTTACATATTTTGGTATTATTACATAATTTTCAAATAGTCTAAAACTACATATTTATTACATATTTAGTTACATTTTAATATATTTAAACTTTTGAAACAGAACATTTCACTTTGCAATATATGTTACTAGAATTATCTTTCTTAGAAAGCAATGTAATAGTACCGCGCTTCTATGACCTGCGGAACTTCGCCATGAATTGTCAATCTCACCCTCCTGCCTCCCTGCTTCTTCAAATCAGGATGAGCCGGTATTTGTGAGGCAGAAGTAATTTCAACCACGACCTTGCTCCTGTTTCGCAGAGCCAATGCGTAACTATCTAGAAAACTAACAAATACAGTCTTGTATGAGCTATTATCAGAGTCAGACATGTTTGTTTTTGATTTATTTAAATACTGACTGTTTGATTTTGATTAAATACCGACTGTTTAAAATTGAATATACTCTCTTTCAAATTGAAAATGAACTATGGATTGCGTGGTGTGTAATGAATCTATAAGAGTTTGAGGAAGATTGGGTGAAGCTGACTACCTGGATTGTGATTTGTGCAGCTGTAAAATTCATCCTTCTTGCTCTACATTAACGTCTTCTGAAATCAAAATTTTTGCATTGAAGAAGGCAAAGAGGCAGGTTTACTATTATTGTGATAAGTGCAAGAATGTTTGTAAAGATGTTGATATTAAATTCACGCTTGCAAAAATGGTGAGAAAGCTCGATGTAATTAAAAAATCTAACAATTCGCTCGTTGCCGAGATTCTATGCTGCTATGCTATTCTATTCTGCTAAAAACTCGTCAAATGATTCATTTGATTTTGAAGAAATGTATTCAGAGTTTATTGACCGTGAACGTCGCTCAACAAATATTATAATTCATGGTCTCACTGAGCAGAGTAATCTAGCACCTAAAAAAAGCATCAAGGCTGACAAACAAACCATTGTCAATATTTTCATCGATATGGATTTGGCTGGTGAAATTGATAAATTTTCTGTTCTTCATCTGGGAAATGATTCTTCTTCTATTAAAACTTCATCTACTAGTACCTCATTATCAAGGGCGAGACCTCTGAAAATTATTTTGCATGACAAACAAGCTGTGTTGAAAATTCTGAAAAATAAAAATAAATATAAAAGACCAACTAAATTTGCTCCTGACCATACTCCTAAACAACGTGATCATCTGAGAAATGTTTCTAAATTAAATGAAGAATTAAACAATGGTAATACATCTTTGGAAATGAGATACATCAATGGAGTCTCTACATTGATTAATAAATTCACTGGCAGGAGACCTACATCTTCACTGCAGGAAAACTAAAGTACAGGCAATCCCAACGAGTCTCTTTTTATTATCAAAATGTAAGGGGTCTGAGAACAAAATTGATTAAATTCTCGAAATTTTTACCATTGTATGACAACTTTGATATCCTGGTTTTCTCGGAAACATGGCTCTACAAGGACATTCTAAATTCAGAATCGAACCTCTACAATCATATTATCTACCGGTTGGACCGTAGTGCCATTACTAGTGAGTGCGAAAGGGGAGGAGGGGTGATGATTGCTATCCACCGTAATTATTGTAGTACATTGGTAATTACTGTTCATGAGAATATTGAACAGCTTTTTGTTATTGTTAAATTGAGGTCTACCTTGTTAATTGTGTGTACGGTTTATTTTCCACCAAATTCCCTGTTAGAATTATATATTGATTTTACATCTGAAGTTGAGCGTATTTTTGAATTGTATCCGACAGCTAAGTTTATAATTACTGGTGACTTTAATTTACTAAATACAATATGGTTTAATGATGAAAACGGCACTCATTGTGATTATTCAAATGCGTCTAACATTGATATTCAAATTAGCACAATACTTTCACAAACTGATAATTATTTAAACTTAATTCAGGTTGATGATATTTTTATTTTGAATGATAGAACTATAGATTTGTTTTGTTTTTTTTGTGATTCCAATTGCCAAATTGTTAAATCAAATTCTCCAATTACAAGTGTTAATGATCACCATCCTGCCCTTGAATGTAGTTTCTCAATTGCTGATGGTATAACTTAACTTCTTCTTGTTACTGAAAACCGATTTGATTTCAAACATGCTGACTATCCCTCTATTAATGATGCTCTGATACGCTTTGATTGGCCTTTTTTTATTTTCAAATAAGTCATTGGAATATTGTCTACAACTCTTCTATAGTTGATTGTAGGAAATTATTCAGATTTATGTACCCAAGTATATTATATATATTACACCATCAACTTTTTCACCTTGGTTTTCTAAAGAGTTGATTCATTTCTTGAGAGGAAAAGCAGATGCCCGTATTAAATATAAAAAATCTTTCTTAGATGAAGATTATATTGTATTCTCAAATCTTCGTAGAAATTGTAAAAATGAAGCACGTATGGATTACACTGATTATGTAAATAAAATTGAACACACTCTACAGAAGGATACTAAACCGTTTTGGAAATATTCTAATTTAGCAGAGGTGTAAATGGTATTCCAAACTTGATGTATCTTGAAAATTCAACTGCCGATACTCCATTACGAATTGTTAACCTGTTTGCTGATTACTTTGAATCTGTTTATAAACCTGATGACAATGATATCGATTTGGACTCTTTCTACTCATTTAACACACACTTATATCTTTGTCAGTTAACTGTTACTCAAATGGACATTTTTAGAGCTATAAGCAAATTGAAGGATACAAGTGGTCTTGGTCCAGATGGAATTTCTGCTACTTTTTTGAAAAATTGTAAAACAAATGTCACCAATAATTCACTACCTTTTTTGTACGTCCCTTAGTCAAGGTTTATATTCATCTCAGTGGAAAAAAAGTTATATAAATAGCAATCTATAAATCGGGAGATAGATCATGTATGAGAAACTATAGGCCAATTCCAAAAATTAGTGTGATTCCAAAATTATTTGAAAGACTAGTTACAAACCAACTTTCGACATGTTTGCATGAACAACAAGGATTTAGAAAAAAGAAATCTACTACAAATCTAGTATTACTAAATCATTTTATATTGAATAAATTGGAGTCGAATTCAGAAGTTGATGTTATCTATACTGATATCTCCAAAGCTTTTGATTCTGTTAACCATAAAATTTTGATTCGAAAGTTATTTAACTTTGGTATTTGTGGTAAACTACTGGAATGGGTTGGTGATTATATTCATCATAGAACACAGAATGTGAAGTATAAAACTTTTATATCAAGGGACATTCGTGTTACGTCTGGTGTTCCACAAGGATCCCATCTTGGACTATTGCTCTTTTTATTGTTTATAAACCATTTGAAACAGGTACTGATACATTGTAAATTTTTGTTATTTGCTGATGACTTGAAACTGTATTGTGAAATTACAAAAGTGGAAAACTGTCATGTATTACAAGCTGATTTGCAGGCAGTAGCTGACTGGTGTACTAAGAACATTCTTGACCTGAATAAGGGAAAATGTAAATATGTCTTTTGGTAGATCAAAAACTGCTTGATTTCAGTTACAAAATAGATGATGATTCACTTGATAGAGTTACTGATTTTAATGATCTTGGGATGATTTACGATCCCAAATTGAGTTTTATATATCATTACTCCTATGTTATATCCAAAACATAAAACTCTAGGATTTGTTTGAAGCATGTCAGAGGGTTTTGGAAATTATTTTGTTGAAGCAAATAAATGAAGAAGAATGTAAAACATAATGATGACAACTGACTGTGTAGAACAACCCTGAAGAAATAAGAATTCTCCTTACCCTTGGCAGAGGATTGGATTACCTGTAAGGGCAGCCTGCATGCACATAGTTGTGTTTTCTGCGAATACAGTTGATCTAATCGTCAGTAAAGATGCTGTTGGACTCTAAATTCGATTTTCTTTAGTCATTTTGACACACTAAATGACTGTAGAAAATACCAAAGAAACTAATTTCGGTTCCTTCATGGGATGTGGCGACCAATGGCAACAATTGCAAACAGCCTAGATTTTCACAAGGTGGCCCCTTCAGGGTCTCCCTAAAATCCTTTTGCAATTTACTGCATGACTGAGGTTAGAACTTATTACTGATAATAGAGAAAAGTATAAAATGAAAAACCTTTAAATTTAGTATTAAATTGAATTGTGTTCTACTATTTATTATAATAAATTATTAATAAAGAAGTTTGGTTTCAGCCTGTAATTTTGTCACATTACTCCTAGTTTAGCCACAACTGGTGGTTGGTTGTATTTTGGTACCCTGAATGAGCTCTGATGATGTACTCTGAACTTGAGTCAAAAAATTTGTCTCCACCTGGTATTTGCTTGTAATTGTCTGTTTTATTTTAGGGTGTGATTTTTTCAAGTCATTATAATCCTGCAACAGGACGGATACATACTACATCAGATGATCGTTCTGTGAAAGGTTGGCAAGTTAGTCCTCCTCATCCTCGAAAATGGCAACTTGCTGAAATTAGTTTGGTGAATACCATGTATGGACATACAGCTCGAGTATGGAAGAGTGTAGGCCTTGAGAAATGTACCATAAGTATAGGGGAGGTAATTGAGTTATATTCTATTATGAATTGTCGATTAGATTTAAGATCTAAAGATTAAGACCAAAGAAGATAACTCCATAAAAAATGGGGATCTGTAGTTTATTGAGGTAATTGTATGTTTGTTATTGTTTTTCTTTCTATTGTTCTTTTTTAAACTCTAAATATATTTAACGTTACTAATGAGAGTGATATTGAAAACCAGGAGAGTTATTATAAATTATGAACAGTATTGGAGACAATAACAAGAAATGGTAGTCTGCAATTTATTGTGTATGTTTTGAACATTGTGGTATTTCTCTCTTTCATGTTTATATATTTACAATTTTTTTGTTTATGATGCATTTAATTGTTGACAAAACTGCAGTATATGTTCTTTTAAAATAGGATTCTCAAATGTGTGTGTGGAACCTGAGAGGAGAACTTTTGAAGCGATGTAGTCTGCACCAGGGAGGAAGCATATGGAGCATTGCTTGTTCAGAAGAAAAAAGATTACTGGTAAAACTTATTGTGAAATTATTAATTTTTTTCCTAATTTATTGTTTTGTTTTAGAAGCAATTTTGATATCGGTAGTTTGATAATTGAAACTTGCCTGTTGCCTCAATTTTTATGTTGTTTAAACAATTGTGTTGACTCCTTCAAATATTTCATTTATAGAATTGCTCGTTTTATAGTTAATTTTGTTTCTTTCTTTTTCTCTTTCTAGGTAACAGGAGGTTCCGATGGAAGTATTAGTTTGCTTTCTCTTGATCATTGTTTGAAAGATGTGAATCCAGTTTTTCCTATTCCCATCGATGCTAACTTAATTGAACAAACATCTCAGCAGTCTAATCCCAGGAGAGTAGTTCTCTTACAAACCGGTCATATGATTATTGTTCTTCAATCTGGACATGTCATTCATTGTTCTGGGATACAAAGTAATATTTCACTCAATTCTAACGTGGGCGTTTTGGAAAATGTGGCATTATGTGTAGGTGGAGATCAAAGTTCCTCATCTGACACTTTTATGTGGACTGTTCTACATTTCAGTCCAAAATTTGCAAATTACTGTCTCTTAGAAATATCTTCATGCAGGCAGCGAGTTGCTTTAGCTTCATTGGATGGGCACATATTAATTTTCAAAGGTCAGTTTAATTTACTGAATTTCAAGATCCTGTAATGAATTAAAGGAAATGTCATAACTATAAGAAAAACTGCACTTTTCTGTCTCAGAGTCTACAAGCAGCAAAACTACCGGAAGTATTGAGAAGATAGTAGATTTTGCTGCTGCTGAGGGTAAAATATTTTCTCTTCAGTGGCTTTCACCCAATAATATTCTTACTTGTGAAGTTTTGGGTAAACTATGCTTGTGGTCATTGCAAGCACTTGAAGGTACATCAGAATTGTTGAAATTACATTTCTGTTTTTATTGATAACTGTAAATTGTATTATGGGAGAGGGGGGGACATAATAAATTGAAATGCATGTAAAGATTATAGCCGAATAAGCCAGTGAAAAGTGCCCCCAAACCAAATTGATAATCGCGATGCCCATATGAAGAAGAATTTAAAAAATGGCATAGAAAAAAAAATTAGCCTCCTAGGGCAAACTGTGGCAGAGGTTCCACGATAAACCTGTTTTTCATGTTTTAATTTTTTCTAGGCTTTTGTTGCATGTGTCAGGCTGAAAAAAATTGCATAAATGGGGGAAAATAGTTGAATTTGAAGATATTTTTGTCAACCAATTTTGACACCAAATTCAAATAGAAAAAATAAATCTATTTTCGATGTGATAAAATTGGTCTCAGTTTTATTCCCTAGAATGTCTTATAACATTCTACAACATATATTTTTTTCAGATTTTTAAGCAATGTGGACGATATTGAAAAAATATTAAAACCAATATTATCAGTTTAAAAATTTGAAATATGTGCCAGAATTGCTGGAAAAAATTTCCACCAATGTTTAAACAATTTATATTTAACTTATTGAAATATCTAACTTACCAGCATGATTTACAACTTTTTAGTGACAAATGTTATCTTTATGTGGAAAATGTTGATATTATCAAAATAAAATCGTCAAACCCCTTTTGTTTTTAGATTTATGTTGTTTTTAACATAAATGAAGTTACTTGGTTTTAGGTATATCAA
This sequence comes from Teleogryllus occipitalis, assembly GCA_011170035.1. Taxonomy (NCBI): domain Eukaryota; kingdom Metazoa; phylum Arthropoda; class Insecta; order Orthoptera; family Gryllidae; genus Teleogryllus; species Teleogryllus occipitalis. The sequence continues at coordinate 138,067 of BLKR01001836.1, read as the reverse complement.
TTATTCATGTTTATAATATAAATCAATTTACTCAGTTGTAGATTGTCTAATTGTCAATGATTAATAAATCGTAAGGTACTGTCTTCTTCAATTATTGGGATCATATGTTATAAACAGTCTACTGAAAATTTCTGACCGTAACAATTTTGGCCAAGTAATGTTGCAACGACATACTATACAATGACTAACGAAATATTGTGATGCAAACTCTCACCTGGATCTCATTTGCTGAAGTCGGATGCGCAGGAACTCGCCTATCTCTTTTCCCCCATGGATATTCCATACAAGTTTGTTGCATAATCGATGTAACACCTACAAGATTTTGTGTTCATTTGTTGTGATTAAATCTGTTTTTAGATATCGGTAAAAATGTTTTTTCAAATCACATTTTGGCACAAGTTTCAAATTTTTGAACTGATAAAATTGGTTTTAATTTTTTTTCACTATAGTCACATTTTTTTAAAAAATGAAGAAAAAATGTAGAATGTTGTAAGACACATTCTAGGGAATAAAACTGATACAGTACGCCAATGTTATCTTGTCAAAATTCAATTAGACAGGAAGATACTGGACTATGTGTCCTCGAAATGGGCTGCTCAGCAGGAGGAGGAGGAGACAAAGGCAAGACAATCAAGGAAATTCCTTAGTTTGGCCACAAAACAACATTCAAAACAATGCACATGGGAACACCGGAAGAACAACATGCACGGGCCCTGCACAACAACTTAGTAAAGGAGGAGCGCTTGGCTTTGAAGACATTGTGAGACAGACCTGATCTGGTTATTTTACCAGCGGACAAAGGCAATGCCACAGTCATCAGGAAAGCATCAGATTACCACGACAAGGTGGCCTTTCTGACGACTCCACAAACACACTTCTGGAGCACAATCCTGTGCATAAGGTGAGGACAGAGACTGCCTCTTGGATTCACGACTCTCAATGCATAGAGGCTACGAAGAAGTTGGCGTTGTGTTGGAACAACTCGTCGACGCCCAGGTTTTACGGCCTACTGAAAGTGCACAAGACCGATGTGCCGCTATGTCCTATCGTCAGCGCCATCAATTCTCCAACTCCTCCTCTGATGAGGCTCGTTGCTGACCATCTTGCACCGCTCACCAAAGACATGCGTTAGGCCGTGAGCAACTCTTTGCATTTTGTGGACATTATTAGAGAACAAAGACTAAACAGGAATGACTTGCTAGTCAGCTTTGACGTGACGTCTCTGTTCACCAAAGTTCCGGTGAATGAGGCCATGGAAGTGTTGCGTCAAAAACTACAGGAATGGAGCCAGCCGACAGAATGGGCGGAACTGGCCGCCTTCTGCCTAAAGTCCACCTTCTTCCAGTATCAAGAACGGTTCTATGCACAAGTGGAAGGTGCGGCTAAGGGTTCGCCACTGTCACTCATCGCTACCAATTTATTCATGGAAGCATTTAAGACCAAGGCTCTTCGGAATGCCCCACACAAACAGTCTCTCTGGATTTGCTATGTGGATGACACCTTTGTAATGAGGCCACATGGACCGGAATTACTACTGGCATTTTTACCCTACCTGAACAACATCCATCACAACATCAAGTTTACTATGGAGACCGAAATGAATAACAGTCTGCCCTTCTTGGACGTCCTTGTCAGCAGGCGTGAAAATGGCACCTTGGGACACTTGGTCTACTGAAAACCGACTCACATGGACAGATACCTCCACGCGGAGTCGCATCACCATCCGTCCACAAAATTCGACATATTAAAGACATTGACCATACGAGCTGTCAAGGTGTGTGACAAGCACGCTCTGTCTGATGAACTCAAGAAACTTGAACATACGTTCAGGGCCAATGGCTATTCCTGAACTGCTGTCAAACGTGCTGACCTGTGCTACAGGTCACTCCGAAGGTTGCGGCAACCCCAAAGGTCGTGGTGTCCCTGAAGATTGCGACAGCACTGAAGATCACCACGCTACTTCGAAGACAGAGGAGAGTTGTAGCACTAAGCCGTGCTTCCTTACGTACTGTGCAATCGTTCGTGTCTCTAAAGAAACGTTCAGAAATAATAAGCAGTGTCAAATTTAGAAACAATAACAACAAAAAAACACTGAATTTATTTATTTGTTATTTTTTATAAACTATTTAAATATTATTTGGTTCAGCTTTTAACGTCAAAATGACCATATTTTCAATTGCAAACTTAGATGTCAAAATGTAAGTTTGTTTTAAAGTAAAGTAATATTAAAAATACATTAAGGTAGCTTTTATGTTTATTGATAATAAAGTAACATTAATTATTTTAATCTAAGATTGTAATATTATTTTAATCTAAGGTTTTTAGTTTAAAAAAGCTTCAAAATAATATGATTACTATTAGTCACAGTGTATCCTCAATGTGAAAATGAAGCCTGTTTGTGCAAAAGTTTAGAAAAAAGAAAAGGACTTTGAGTTAAATTTAAAGTTGAATTTTTTAAAGAAGTTCGGTATTATAGAGATCTAGCGTGTGTGCAATTTTCAAATTTTAACTGGTCCCCCAACAGAGATACTACAGTTCAAAATTTGGAAAAAATCCAAAATTCCAATTTTTAGGAGGGTGTAATTTTCAAGGGGTATGTTACCAATGATATTTTGCAGAAAGTAACTACACTGTTATGTGTAAAAGCACAGAAAAAGTGAAGGCTGATATTCTAATCCTTCTTTGAGAAATTACTCTCTGAAAATCAAACTTGGTTCATTCGCGCTCCATAGATTTGGTTGCCAATATTTTCCAAATTAAAACATAGAAGGTTAGTAAATATTATTTCAATTTGTAGATCGGAGTATACATCATGAGTCAACTCTTCGAAAATTGTATTTAACTCCACAATATGAAATAAGAATCAACAAAATTTGAGACGATATTGGCGCTTTCAAGTTTTAGTTGTCTGTTGATGAAACTACATATTGCAGTTCGAGGCAGATTGCCAATGTTGTGGGGAAATTAGACTGTCATGGTCCTAGTAAACCACATTTAATTTTGACTAAAGCATTAGAAGCTGCTAAACATTCTACAATTGCTAATTAGTAAGAGATGCTATACATATCCTCTTCCCTGACTTTTCGTCAGGGAATGCTGATGAAATTTTTTTTGCTTTTTCTGACTGATGCAGCAGCGTATATGCTCAAAGTTTGAAAGTATTTTATCTGAACATGATACTCACAATTTGCGCAGCTCATGCCCTTCATCGTTTGGCAGAAGTAGTTTGTCGGCATTTCCACAATTAATTTCTGCAGGGAAAAAAAGATTTCTGAAAGCTACGAGCAGAATGGCAGTATTTAAGTCAGCTTTTCCAACACTCCATTACCACCGCAACCCGTGTTGACAAGATGGAGTTCTTGGCATGAAGCCTCCATGTTACTATGCAGATAACTTCAAAGAAATATCACAGATTTTAGGAGATTTTAACGATGACGGAGCAGTTGCCATTAAGGAAGCCAAGGAAGTGTTGTCCCTAAATATCAAGAACCACCTTGTTTACATAAAAGCAAATTGTGCACATCTACCCAAAGCCATTACAAAACTAGAGATGAGAGGTCGTCTGCTGACAGACGCTGTTAGCATCGTTGGCAACTTACAGCAGATGCTGAAGGAAGGGTCAAACCATTTTAATTGGTCCAGAATTTAATAAATTGGTTGCTCGACTATCTAAAAAAAAATCCATATTTTGTCCATAAATTTTCATGTTTTGCCTGTTCAAAAGCATCTTTGAATAGTTTTTATTGAATTTAGTTTACAAATGGCGGTGATTTTCGTTTTACATCATGCACCATTTTTCCCATTTGTAGAGAGTTACTCTTTTCAAAATTATTCAGCCCTGGGTTGTTCTACCATTCTAGAATAAAAGGCATTGGATTAGTATACTCTAGCATACAAATTGAATTATTTCATACCTACCTTCTATGTTTTTATTTGAGAAATATTTGCAACTAAATCTATGGAACGAAAATGAACAATATTGGGCAATGAGGAATACTTTGAATACCGGAGATAAAAATGAAATAAGTTTGGTTAATTGTGAAAATATTATTTTGCCACCACTCCATATTATGCATGGTATAATTAAAGTTTGTCAAGGCTCAGAATAAGAATGGAGATTGCTTTAAATATATTTGTTCAAATTTTCCTTTTCTTTCAGAGGTCAAGCTTAAAGAAAGCATCTTTGTTAGACCTCAAATTAAAAATCTGATGAAAGATGAACACTTTGAAACTTTAATGAGTAATGAAGAAAGATTGACCTGGTGAGGTTTCAAAACTATCTTCGTCAATTTTTAAGGAAATAAAAAATATCCAGATTTCAAATCTCTAATGGATGAATATGTTGTCAATAAGCACTGCTGCTTATTTACATGTATATACTTATTTTTCTTTCAGTAGAATTGGGTATATCTAGTTTTAAATCATTTATTCACTGTATGTTTCTTGAAACTTTCATAAATCAAGAGTTCTTTGTTTGCCAGTCTTTTCTTTGAAATTACAAAAAAATCTTAGGTATTAGAGAAAAATGGATTTCAGATCTATTCATTATTAGCTTAAATGAATTAAAATCACCTCTCAGAATCAAAAGTGCCAAGAATTTTTTTTTTACCTATTTAATTATACCTATAAAATTAGAGGTAAACTGTTTATGTTTCACTGTCACTTAATATTTAATTTGCAGATGGATCTTATAGTCTTGAGAAGATAAAAACATTCATTCTTCCCTACAGCAAGGAGAGATGGGTTACATCTGCATTGCTCATTGATAATTATTATCTCATTTGTGGTGACCGTGTTGGGAGTATACATTTGTACTTAGTTCAAGGGGAAATTAATGATAATGAAGTAAGCAAAAAAGTATTTTTTAATTTTTATTTTTGTTAAATTTCAATTATATTTTTGTCTTGATGAATTTGTAACAATACTTAATTTTTACTCGTTTTAGGAACCTAGTCAGACATTATGTAAAATACATGGGAGATTTGGTGTAAGCTTTCTTATGGCACATCAGAATTATATTTTCTCTTGTGGACGTGATGGTACCCTACGTCAGTATCAAAATGTGGACCTGCTAAAAGCACTGAAACAATTGTGTGTCACTAAAATGCCCTTTGATTGGGTTTCTTCATGTTGTGTGAATGAAAATGATATTCTAGTGTTAGGGTTTTGTGAGGTATTTATGCTAATTTGTGTAAATGACATATTGAAAAGAAGATATTATTTATATATCTATTCTTGTGAAGTAACATCCTCTATATAATTTTTAAATATCTTATATTATTTATATTATTATTTATATATCTTAGTGATTGAGGATGTTACTTCACAGAAAAATTTTGTTGTATGGACACAAGAGCAGCAGCGGTTACTGTGTGAGGTGCCATGTGGTGGAGGTCATCGATCTTGGGATTACATTGTGGGAGGGAATTGTTTAAACTTTGTGTACATCAAACAAAAGTGCCTTTTTGTTGCATCTTGTGACTTGAAGTTATCCTCAGTGCTGCAGGTGAGTTTGTTTGTTTTTTTATTTTTTTTTTAATCTAAGAATGTACAATGTTGGAGCAGGATCCAATACAAAAATTCCAGTTGATTGATTAATTTCAATTAGATGATAATAAGCAGGTGAGGTTTTCTACCTCAATGTTCGAACGTAACAAAATAGAAAGGTATTTGATTGTGGTTTTACGTAGCAGCTCACTTAAAGTTGTAAATAAATGACTGATATTAAAATAAAAGAAGCTAAACAAAGAGTTAAGTTGAAAAATATTTGATGACTAGCTGACATTTTATACATTCCATACAGTTTTTTTCTGTTTTTCTTTTTTAGACAGGTTTTCATCCAAAAGAAGTAAATTGTTTACAAATCCTCCACAAGAATGTGAAGTGTCCTGTTCTTATATCAGGTGGAGAAGATACAACTATTCGTGTGGCATTAGCATGTTCACCAAACTATTTGTATACACTTGTCGTGTTACATAGCCACTTATCAAGTATCAGAGCTATAACATGTTGTGAATTTCATGAAAACAAATTGCTTATGTTTTCTGCTGGAGGGAGAGCTCAAATTAAGGCTTGGGAATTAACTTTAGAACCAGAGTGTGGTATGGCCCTAATTTTTATTTTAAGCTTAAGAGCTTAATTTTTTTAATGATGACTAACTTATCTAAAAAGAAAATGCTTTCCAATTTTACCACTAGGTACATCTGATATACTCCCTAAAATTCTATGTCAAGAATTAAGTTCCCACATGCTAATGAACTGTGACAATAAACACCATAAATCTTGGAAACATTCACAGCCCACTGTGGACCCTGAAACTCGGTACATGAGTCTTTGCCCTATTTTATATAATGGAAATATATACATTGCTGCAGGTTGCTCTGATGGTTTCTTCAGGTATTGGTATATGATATAATGTGCTGCAAACTACTGTGTAAGGTGTGTTGGTTTCTTTGTGTTTGCATGTTTGTATTAATGTTCGTTTTTATTTTTGCAGAGTTCTTCTGTATTGTAGCGTTCAGCAGTGCTTTCAGCTTCTAGGATCTTTTGAATTCCATCAGCGATGTATTTTAAATGTAGCATGTGTTTCTGCACTGAATGCTATTACAATGGCCACAGACGGTATTGCCGCATTTTGGGATTTGTCTTTGCTGGTAGAAAGTCATTATTCACAGGGGCATTTCAAAGACATTACTGAAATTAGTTCTGAAGTATGTGACCTTAAGCCCCTGTCAGATTTTAAACTGCATCAATCCGGAATCAATAGCTTTGATCTATGTGCTCTGGAAACGGATCATATTCTATTAGCTACAGGAGGTGATGATACTGCTTTAGTGATCACAGCATTCAGAATGAATCATAAACGAAAGGATATCATCCAAATACTGCAGTGGCGAATGGAATCTGCTCATGTTGCACAGATTACAGGTGTGTTATAATCTTTATTTAAATTAACAAAACTAATAGTTTAAATTTTTTAATGATTTGTGAGCATGGAACTGTTTTCAAAGTTTTTAAAACTTCACAATTATTTTTATTCCTGACCAATGTTGAAGAATGTGTAGTTTCATTTATTAAGCTCTTAATTTGTGATTATGAAATCTCTGAAGTAAATCACAAACATTGGTAAATTTATCTTTTTAGGATGTGTGAATTATACTTAGCTTTAAAATTATATAATATCAAGATTCAAGAAAAGTAAGAAATGTAAATACACAAAAAATACATCAAAGTAGTTGTTAAACTAGTTGAAACTTACTATAAGATTTTTATTTACTATTTTAGACAATTTAAACAAAATTTTGAATTGAATTAACTGGAAATATTAATTGTAATTGAGCATGTTGATGTTTTTTGAAATTAAATGTATAAGGGGTAAACTTTTCTTTATTCATTTTATCGACTATATTATAATTTCTTGTGTATTTACAGACTACTTGTTGTCAAATTTACTAGCTTAGGGAACTCAGGGCATCAGCTGTTGTCATTGCATTGCCTCTGCCTCTGACCGTGCATTCAAGTCCCTACCGTGATGGATTTTTGACATTAGCTAGATCGCTAGGTTGAATTCAGCTGGTGTTTGGAGGAGAATTATAGTGACCTGTTGTTCTGATCAGTAGTTTTCCATAATTGCTCCAATCCATACCAAGAGAGTACTGGAACAGTACCCTAACAAATGGCCCGTAGATCACATGTGATCTTCCCTTCCTTATCCTTGTTCCTTGTTCTTTTATTTCCCCTTCCACCTACCTACACACACACACTCACATGCTCTCTCTCACTCACACACACACTCTCTCTCACACTCGCTCACACTCACCCTCACACACACTCACCCTCACACACACACACCCTCGCACACACTGTCACCCCCCCCTCTCTCTCACACACACACACACACACACACACACACACACACACACACACACACATACCCACACATTCGTGTGCACTACATTATTTCACATACGAGAGACCAGACAGGAGCTTAGAGCTCGTTGTGGCTAGATGACCTACTGGCAGAGGTACCTGGAGGAGGATCCCTGCAAGCCAATACAGAGGGTGGTGCTGAATCTCAAGTCCCAGCAGGGAAGAAACATCTCCAATTCCCAGGATAAAACATGCACTATTCCTGTGGGACTTACCAGTTGTAGTGCCCATAAATACGAACAGTTGAAGTACCCAGCATCAAAATTCTCAAATTTAATACTCTTTATTTACTAGTGATTAGTCTCCCTCTTTGTTTACGATCAGGGACTACCTTATTGGTTTTGTCTGACTCCTTAAAGCAGAGGTGCACTAGCGCCCCATTTGAGCCCCTTCTTGGGTCGCTGGAAAGCCTGCGCCCTGCGCCCCACGACACCCCATGAGAACCAGGAAAGTTGGTATAGTCCTGGATGGCCAGGCTGTCTCTTCACTTTTCTGCTCTTTACATTTTTCTTTCAGAAATAGTCGGGAGGTTGAACTGAAGGTGCAAACTGCGGCAGGTCCCAAACGAAATCAAGTAGTTGGGAATCGTCTCAACTGCATGGGTATTGTCAATATTCAGTTCCACTTATGCCTGTGAGCAATTTTTCTCCCGCATGAACTTACAAAAAACCAAGTCCAGAGGCTGAATGACATTCTCACATCTGCTGTCGACAATGTGAGTGGCAGTGGCACGAACACACTTGCCAAATATTTATTCTATGGTTTTTTTAAAAAAATATGTGAAACTTAATGTGATTTTTGTTTAATAAAAACGATATTATTGTGTTTCTTGAAAAACACTTTGTTCTCTTTATTATTATCTTAAACTATGTTTCTATTTTTTTCCTTATATAAATAAAATTACCAGCATTGAAACATTTAGAAAAGTATGGTCAAGTGTATTACAACCAGAATTAAATTTATGAAGCGAGTATAATTATTAACAATGATAGATTGTTGTTGTTATTATTCTGTTCTTGTTATTTAAATTAACATTATGATCTTGTTATTTAAATTGCAAATAGTTTCAAAATCAGTTGCAACACTAAAGATTGAATATGAAATTTGTGGGAGTTGTTGAGCAATTTTATCTGAAATAATAGTATACAAAACGAAACCTTCCCTCTCCAGAAAGAACAACTGTTATATCAAGTGTCAAATTCAACATGATTCAACAAATTTCTGACTTGAGAGCCACAGGGCTTTCCTTCCACCGAGGGCTCGGGCAGCGGTCACTGGCCCCAAAAGTGAAAGTCAGCAGATGTGGGTGGGGCAAGTCACTGGGGCCCTTGTGCAAGCCTGCCTTAAAGGGTTGCCTAGATACTTCCTGGGACACTCAATGCCCTTGGCTGGGTCAAACCCAACCCAGGGCATCCTATCTGCAATCTAGTTTTATTTTTAGTTTCTTGCTACTGCTTACGTGGTAGAGAGAAAGTTATGTAATGCTGTGCGAAAAAACGGCGCATTTTCGACAGGATATATTATAGGACCCTGATAATGAAAAAGTGGATAAATCCAGTTTTTAAATTTAGGGAAAAAATCCTGACACATGCTGTTGCCAGAATTCGTGTTTTGTGGGTCCTTGATACTGAAAAATTGAATGACTGCAAAACGTCTGACTGTCTGTCCATCTGTGAACAACACTAGCAGCTAAACTGTTCAGTGGATTTTCTCCAAAAATTGATATTCCCCAATCATCCGGCTGATGTTGAGGCCCCTTGAATTTAAACTGTTATTTTAATTTTGGGGGGTACTTTTCTTGAAACCCCTGGGACAGTAAAAAAAATGGCTTCATCATTTTTTTAAAATTTTGTAGTTGGATAGTGTAAAGGATGTTTAAGAGAACAGTGCATTTCTCATTTTTGTTGAAAACTGATTTTTCGAAAATCGCAAAAATTCAAACATTTTTTGGTGTCTTCATACAACCAAAATTATGAAGATAGAGATATTTTCTTTTATTGGAATTTGTTCCATAAAGATAGATTTTGAAATAAGGTCGTGTACAATTTTTCAAAAATATGAGTACTTTTCATGTAATTTTGCTTGAAAGTACATGCTGTTCTAGCATTACTAGCTGAAGGAGACCTTAGGTCCACCTCCACTTGGCCCTGTCATGTTGCCCGAGGTTAACCTCTGGATACATCTCAGTGCTTACACCAACTTACACGTTTCTGTGGGAATAGGGGTTCAATTCTCAATAGCACAATTGCTGTAGTTCATAGACCCATAACAAAGCTGTAATTTTGTAACAATTTTGTAACATTACCAACTAAGGACAGGATGTTTTTAAGGGTTATAGAAGGGGGTCTGGAAATGTTCCCATCCCACAATTACAACTGAAAACATCCACACTTTCGGTGGGATTTGAACCCCACAGCCTTGGTGTACCTGTAAACTTCTGGCTTGGGCACTTAGGTGTGTCTGCCCTAAATTCCTGTGCCACTGGACTGATTTATTGTACTTTCTAGTTCATTGAAATAGTGTATTATACATGCAAGCGAAGAAAAACTTGCATCTTAGAAGTAAGAAAGAGTAAATATTGTAATTGATGGTCTACAAGAAATTCACTTCCTCTCTCTTCAATGACCACCCCTCTAGACAACCTCATAGCCACAATTTAGGGTAGCAGACCTAGAGGGTCACTGTTTTCAATTTATAATAATCTTTATTAATGGGATGTGCCCTTTAACATTGGTACATCAGATAAAAATACAAAAAGAAATTGTGAAGTACAGTGTAAAAAGTAAATAAATAATAATAGTATAAAATCATAATCTCAAATGGGATTTAAACGTCATCCTATAATACTTTTTCTCAGCCAGCTCCAAGTCTATTCCTCATTTGATTCACAGTAATAAGAAAACTGTCAACATCTGAGACAATATTTACACTCTTTTGAATGCTAATGAAGGTGTTGTTCTCTCCCACACTAGTTCTACAGCACTTGACAATGAATAGAGAATGGTCCCTCGGGTGAAATCTAGATACTCTGCAAGAGATGGTCAGCAGGTCAGATTAATAAAATGTTGGACATGAATTTTGTCGTGTCTTACTATTACTAATTTTCTTACTGTTGTAGAATGATCCTGTTTTCCTTCTTTAAATCTTTCGAGGCTTCAAGGAACCACTACTTAGGCGGTTATTTACAGCTTACAGCTTTATAATTTGTTTCTTCTTCCATTTTCATGTGTATCCAAAGTAAGGGCAGTGAATGAACCAAGAAGTGACAATGCTTTCGATTTTTCGTTCTGTCAGCTCAAATTGGCTAAACCTCAAAGTGTGACCACCTTGACTTATTAACTTGCCCCCAGTCACCAAACAGGCTCGTGGGCCAGTATTTTTGGTGTGTTCACTCTTACACGTTAGCATAGCCCAAGACCTACTTGCTAGTTTGATACTTTGCTGGTGAAGGGACTGTGGCATTGGTTAGATGGTGTTCAGCTTTGATCTGTATGGTATGTAACATGATGTTTACAGTGGCGTCTCCTCACAGTGGACCTAGGGCATTGGCAGTGAAGGGAAGCATTAATCCCCACACTACTCTTTTCGCTTAAAAGTTTAGAGTAAAATTGAATTATATAAACAAAATTCTGATTTATTTTAAATTATAATATTGGAAGAATGAGGGAAAGATACTAGTTAAAGCTACTAATAACAACAATGAGGATTTTGTATTTTCTATTGCAAAGATTGGTGTAATAAATTTTAAAATATTTAAAAAGATGTGCTTGACGCTTTTCCCATTCTTCAGTTCCCATTTTAAAAATTAAATTATGGAATATTATCAGATTAGAACATGATCACCCATTACTCAATTACTTGTTTCTTTCTTTCATATGAAAGGGAAGGAAAGCAATTATTTAAAACTGTTGTTCCAACTTTTCACTATTGTTATCAAAAAATTAACTCTAATTCCATGAGTAACACTAAAGGCTGCAACGGAGAATATCACAATCACTGACGCTCACTCTCCAGCAGGCTGTTAAATCGAAATCCAATGCCTTGACACACTTTGTCCTTATGTGGGGGGACATCGCGTGCATACGCTGCTGCCTCCAACATCTTCAGGACAGATCAGGAGGCATTCGCCAATGGCCTGAGCTGTACTCGCGTATTGCCTGCATTACATGGATGCACTGGTGTTGATCTATGAGGCCGATCAAAAGGAAGACCAAAAAAGTGAAAAAATCAAAATATATTGAAAGAGAAAAGGAATATTTTTTATTTCCTTGGACATTGACACACAACTTGCACACCTAAAGAAAATGCCATACACTCTTACCAACGGAAGAGCAGGGACTGAGGAATGGTCAGCCCATGTGAAGCGTGAACCTGGTTCACAAGCCACATGAGCAGGCCAGGAGAGATGGGATAATGTTGGAAAGACTGCATGGTGGGTGGGAAAAGCACTACACCCTAACACTTGTTATAAAACTTTGTGATATAAATAGAACTAATTTCATAAAATTGAAGTTGTTTTTGAGACTTAAAACCAAGGCTTCACTTTTCAAATTTGCTTTAGATCACTTCAGGTTGAAAAAATCTTGTTTTAGGATTGGCTTTTGTGGATCAGTATCTAATAAGCACATCAGTGGACCAGAAAGTATTTGTTTGGAAATGGTTTTGCAGTGTAAATAGACGATTGCTCTTAGTCACAAAAGTGTCTACATATTGCACTACAATTGCTGATATTCATGGACTGAAAGTATGGCCTTCAGGGTAAGAATACATGTCACTCATATAATTTTGTAAATGGTTTTATTGCTGTTTTGATTGTTCATGGATATTAATTTGTCTTTGTATTTTTAACTAATCCTATATGTTTAAGCATGTGAGAATTTTAATATTAAAAATAAGTTGAGTTATTTATTAAAAGACCTATTTTCTGTGTAATAGGCGTACCATAATGAATTATCTTTATTATCAATTTCATTTTCAGGAATTCATTTTCTGCATGTGTATATGGTAAAGGTATTGAAATAATTAATGAAAATTCAGTTCATGAAGATGTGAAATAAAATATTACCATACATTATTCCCCTTTGAAGAACTGTGATAGCTTGATATAGATAATATGATGTATGTATGTATGTATGTATGGAATAAAATAAATAAATGTATGTTACCATTTTTGTATGAAAGATATTTTAATGATAATTACTGACATGTCTGTATTTTTTAAAATATGAATGATTCTGTATACCTCTTTCAATGTGCAGTAAAATGTATTGATTGCACAGGTCAACATGAATTTTCCTTTTTTGATTTTGACACTTGTTTTATCCCATAAGTTGGTCACCTGAATCCAATAATGCCCTTACTTTTGTTCTATCACATCACTATTGTTAATAATTTCAATAACAAAATGATTTTTTACATCTCAATGCTTATTATAGCAGACACTGCAAAAATTAAATCAACCAGTATTGACTAAGACTGCATCTCATGCAGACTTTCGAAGAACTAGTTCATTTGTGTAACCATTTGTTGTGTAACCATGCAAAGAAGAAAAAGGGTGAATGACCCAAATACATTTTGTTACATTTGTGGACATTTTATGATTGCAAAACAGAGACAGAATATAACCTTATTTGTTGGAAGTGTTCATAACACTTATTTTGGAATGAAACTGGTGGATCAGGATAAGCCGTGGGCCCCTCATAAAGTGTGCAGCGTTTGTGTTACAGAGTTCAGAAATTGATCGAAGGGGAAGAGGAGGCACTGAGTTTTGGAGTTCCTATGGTGTGATGCGAGCCAAAGAACCATCTAGATGATTGTTATTTTTGTATTTGCAAAGTAAAGGAATTCAATACAAAGAAGAAAAAGGGATTGGTTTATCTTGATTTGGAGTCTGCTAGAAACCTATACCACATGCCACTGACTTTCCTATTCCAGAACCTCCTTCGAACCTCGAAATACTGCATTATGATTAAAGTTCAATGCCAGATGAGTCACCTGAAGAATCTGATTGAAAAAGCACTGCACACAAAGCCAAACCTTTTACACAAACATAACTGAAAGATTTGATGAGAGATTTAAATCTCTCAAAGGCTGCTTCTGAAGTTTTAGCTTCATGTCTGAAAGGAAACAATCTTGTAACTCCAGAAACGTATGTTACAGTTTACAGACCCAGAGAGAGAGACTTAGAAGATTTTTTTAATCAAGAAAACTCCATAGTATATTGCACTCACATTCCAAACCTCATAAATAAGTTAGGAGGAGAGTAGAAAAAAGATGAGGCTTTTCATTGATTCAAGCTAAAGAAGTTTACAGGGTGTGTTGCTACACATTGGGAACACTTCAGTATCTACCTGTCACATTCTGTGTATCGTAAGGAGACCTATGACAATCTTAAATTGCTTCTCGAAAAGGTAAATTATGAGGAATAGAAATGGATGATCTGTGGTGATTTAAAGGTTTTGTGCATGTTGTTAGGACAACAAAAGGGTTACACCAAGTACCCATGTCACATTTGTGAATTGGACAGCCAAAAAAAAATCATTGGATAACACAAGAATGGCTTAGAAGAAACACAATGATTCCAGGTTCCAAGAACATTATAAAAAAACAGCTTAATAGAGCCTGACAAAATTCTGTTACCTCCCTTACACATTAAATTAGGATTAATGAAGCAATTTACTAAGGCACTGGATAAGAATGGAAGTTATTTTAAGTACCTAACCAATAAATTTCCCACCCTCCCAGAAGGAAAAATCAAAGAAGATATCTTTGTAAGGACGCAGATCAGAGAATAGCTAAAGAAGAATGTTTCGAAGCATGTAAGACACCTCCAGAAAGGGAAGCTTGAATTGGCTTCAAAGAAGTAGTTCATAAGTTCTTGGGAAATTATAAAGATCCAAACTATGAGTATTATGTAAATAATATGCTGAAAAATATGAAGCCTTAGGATGTAACACGAGTCTGAAAGTGCATTTCCTTCACTCCCATTTAGACTGATTTCCAGGAAGCCTGGGAGCAGTGAGTGAAGAACAGGGTGAGAGGTTTTAAGATACCAAGATATTGAAGGCATTGAAAGGCAATGGCCAAGGGCAATGGAATAATCAATAATGGCTGACTACTGTTGGTTACTGCAAAAAAGTTAATGTGTTTAATATTCATTTTCTTAAACTCTGTTATAAAAAAATAATGAGAGGTAACCTGTATTTCATTCTTAATTTTGTGTTGATCAAACAATGTTTTCATATTTTCAAGTTAAAGATATTAAAATGATTTTTAAATGTAATTTTTTGAAAACCTGGTGTGATATGGGAAAATTGAAGTTATACCTCTAATCCTTGCATTTTAAATATATAAAATCCGTTTTTGAAATAAAAAAGGTGACAAAAAGTTGTTGTTTTTTTTGTAGACCTGTGTTATTGAAATGAAACAATATTCTACAAATTAAGCAACTGGTGTTTCAAACACTGGAACTAAAACTTTAAAATTAATTTTTTCATGTCATGTCAAAATGATAATTTTCACATGTTTGAATCTACAATGCAAAATTAATGTTTATGAAATGTGCTATTCTTAAAAAGCCTAAAAGAAATGCATTAAAGTAATTAATTTCTGAAGCTTGCATTTATAACTAATATAGAACATTATCATTGGCATTGGATGTCAAGGTCTTTCTTTATCCTCTCCCTATATCAATGTGTTTTTACTTGTGTCAAAGGTCACAGCATTAACTGGTAGCAGCAATAAAAATGAAAAATTAGATAGCACTCTTTAAGTTTATTTTGAAATTAATTGACAAGAAAAAATGCACCATTTTAGATGATTTCATAATTGGGATATTGTTTACTTGTTTTATTTTCCAAAGACCCCAAATAATGCTAGAGATAAAAGTGAAGTTTCTTTCTGGGTGAAAGTCCATGCACTTTCTGTATATATAAAAGATAAATCACACTCATGAAAGTACTTTCTGAGAGAATTTACTTGTTAACATGAAGCTCTTGGTTTTCATTCTGCTGACTGTGATTGGTATTTGACTGACATTAACATTAGAATTATAAATTTCAAAAAATATTTTAAATTATAAATGGGGAATTTCTTTGTGTGTGGGGGTGGGGGGATCTGTTGGAATGTTTATTTTGGACAACATGAGCGTTATTTATTTATTTTTACACTTAAATTCATTTTTGAAGCATTGTATCTTCAAGGACAATGTGAATAGAAAATAAGTGATTGAATCAGTTGTAAATGTAGTCATTTTATATTTCTTCATGCATGTGATTATATCTTTCTATAACATTTATTGTTTCACTTATTGAATTCCCTTTCTATTTTATTTAAACAATGCACATAGACATAATGTATCCTGTTTGTAAAAGTAATTGACATGTAGTTACAGCAATACAGTCTGCCCCTACAGCTGAAGAATCTGAGAATGATGTTGAACCTTCCCGTATGTATTGTTTGTTTGTTTTTTAGTACCACACATTCAACTAATGTTGCTCATATTTAACACATTTCTTCCATTACAGCTGTGATATCAAATGATAGTGCAAGTGATACCCCTACCACACCACAATCTTCAACAAAGTCCAGCTCTGATGATGACAGTAACTCTAGTGAAGAAATTGATCATATGATTGATAATATTGTTTCTAAACTGGATGTGTTGTCAGTGGATGTAAATGATGATGCTTTGCAGAAATGTATATCAAATAATAATACTGTAGCTTTGACAAAAGCAAGGGTAATATAAATTAAGAATATTTTGCAGTGTAGTAAAAATCTGTATTGTGTCTCTTCATTTGTTAACAAGTTCCTATTCTAGCGGGCAGACGAAGAAATGGAAAAATGTTTGGAACCTGCATTTGATACTCTGGAAATTGAGATTGATGACTTTGAATCATTTGATATAGAGATAGTTAAAAATATCAGCCAACATTTTTGCAAGTATGTTGGTTTGATTTAAATACCTATCCTTTTAGAATGTATCTAATTCCAAACTTCACTATAAATTATAAGTATAGAATAGAGTATTTTACCAAAAAAAAAAATTGTTTGCAGAGTTTATCCACCCCTAGAAGAAAACTGTACAGCTGCCTACTACAGTAATATTGAGCCATGTTTAAGTGATGGAGACATGAAAGGAATGAAAATATTTGATAAGATGGTGACTGCAGGATTAGAATATATGTGCCAGATTGAACCAGATTTTCTCATAGGTTAAACTCTCAAAGATAGTTGTGGACAGTTGATTATCCCTGGTCACCAATATTTCAAATCTTTATTACTATATTTCAGAGGCTGCTCGAAATGAATTTGGCTGCAACCTAATAGAGCACATAGCAAGCTTTGTATTCTGTGTTGTTCCTCCTTTCCAAGAAATAGTACGCAATAATCATACTGCAATGGCTATTCCACGCCTGTTAACTGGTAAAGGATGTCGGTGAGTAAAAATGTCATGATATTTTAAATCCTTACATCAGATCTTCTTGTTAAGGATATGGCTCTCAAGAACTATGAACATTTTGTTAATTATGTGAACCTATTATATTATTTATAAAAAATTATCTAAATATGTTCAGGATTTATCAAAAAGTACATGTCTGAACTTAAAAAAATATTTTTTCTTTAAAGTAGCTCCCTTGGCATGTCACATATTGTCCCAACATGCTTGTAACCTATGTAAACAATTTTACAATAAGACTTTTTACTGTTTTAATCTCATTGAGTTCTAGTCTGGAAATTCGATGCAAGGAAATGTAGTAGGACACTTCTGATGCCATAATAATAACTTGATTGTGCTTGGTCTTTTTGCAATGTCTTTTACAATTGCTAACTTTTTGCAATGTCTTCTAGCAGTATAAGTAATCTCTACATGG
This sequence comes from Teleogryllus occipitalis, assembly GCA_011170035.1. Lineage (NCBI taxonomy): Eukaryota > Metazoa > Arthropoda > Insecta > Orthoptera > Gryllidae > Teleogryllus > Teleogryllus occipitalis. Next base: position 120,263 of record BLKR01001836.1, on the reverse strand, counting down.
TGTGAAGGGTATATCATCACCACCATTACTAACAGAAGGGTAGTAAGCATTTCACTTTTCTTATTGCAGACCAGATGGTTATTTCCTCCGAGAGCAGCAACGTGATCCTTGTTCTTCTTGAACTCCTACATCTTTGTCCCTTAGATATGTTGCTTTCAAAGTGTTTTTCAAGAGCCAATAGGGATAAAAAAACTTCTGGGGATTCTTCTATTATGTTCTGTTTTGAAGTATTCTGATGTTTTCGTTATTTCTTATTGTGTAAATGGAATGAGATGACAAGTTTTCATTTTGATATTCTTCATATTTCTAAGGCCCAATTTATAACCCTTATGAAAGGGGCTTACAGTCAGAATGGTGCAAGTCCCTATTCCATAACCAAACAGTTTACACTTGTAGATAGAGTTGTCTCCAGTTGTAGTGATTTTACGACACTTTATTCTCCGATGTCTGTACACAAAAATTAAAAGTACAGTCTTCGTACCCTTGAATGACTCGTCCTGATGGAGCACTTTATTTATATGCTTTATCATCAAGCTTGTTTCTTTTGTTCGGGAAGACACTTTCATTAACTATTTCCTACCCAGTCAGATTTCACTAGTTCAGTACTAGGGTTGGTTGAGCCTTCATGCTCAGTAAAATTACTAAAGACAAGATTGAACAATTTCCTTAGTGGTACTTTCCCTCAGTGCTATAAATTTTTTGTGAATGCTACAAAAATATCTCACAAAACACTGGCTGCAAACCCTCTTAGTGTTATTGGAATTCTTCCTATAACCTACGGCAAAGTATTTTTGTTTTCATGGAAGTTGTTTTTCCTGTGCTCCCTGAAGTCAATGTAGAGTGTTCACTGTAACCAATATATCTAGCATGTTTGTTATATATGTGTAATGGGATGAGTGACTTCCGTTTACAATATCGGAGTTCACTGTTTCCAGAGTCGATTGAATCTCTAAGAAGTGAAATATAATGTTAGTTTATATTCCTCAAATATTTAATATCACAATAGGTTATGAAATATAGTGTATCAAATATATAGTTCCCCAAATGTATAGCATCTCACTAGGTTTATCTTAAAATCACATTATTACTTTACCGTCTAAAGTAATTGGGGGTTTGCCTTGTTATAGGCAAATAAAACATAAATGAGCAACAGTTGACCTTTACTACTAAGACTAATAGTTCTATAAATGTTCTGATAGTGTGATTTCATGTGATATGTGTCCTCAGCAAGGATTCTTATTTATTCAGTTTGTTTTCTGCCTTTTGGTTGAATTGCTTTGTTTAAACATTGGCTCAATGCATTTGTCTAAATAATCTAACTTTGACCATGTACTATCTCTGTGAAGATGCTCTTTTAATTTTTTATTTCCTAAGAATAATTTAGCCCTGATTATGGATTTTTTCTTGGGTATAATAGTATCTGAAAGTAACATATTTCAAATTTCAATTTAGAATACAATACAATGATCAAGGAAAGGTCTCATGAAATGGAAGTTCATTCTGGAGATAAAGATGAGAGTGGAAATAAGATTGAGAAGGAATTTATGGATCATATCATCAAAATAAATGAATTGAGTTACTAACCTGTACAACTTTCATCCAGGGTGTGGTTTCATTTGACCTGCTCATTAACTGAGGATTAAAATTTTCAAACAGCAGGAACATAACACAGGACCCCCCTGCATATACAGATTCTGATGCATGTGACAACCAAATGTGTCTTTGGAGGCTGTTAACATTTCCTCACTGGTTAAAATTATTATTTTTCTTTTTGCTCTATGTCTGTATGGGGTAAGCCTCAAATGAGGTCATCCTTTTCTCTTTCTTTTTGTTTCCAGATACTGAACTTTTCTTCATTCCTCCTTTACTTTGCATGGTTAACATTTGAACTCTATTTGATTCAGATTATTATGAGTTAGAAATATTGATGTAGTACAAATTATAATTTTCAAGAATTGCAAAAATGAATCCTAGAATAGGTCAATTGGATGTATCCTGCCCAAAAGATAAAAGTCACTTAATTATGTGCACAATTTTACTCTTTTTTACAAATGAAAGTTAAATTGCAATCAATAATGAAATTTTCTTTCCTTTTAATATATAAATAAGTAATTTCACTATTACCTGAAGGTAAATTTTGATTTGAATCAAAGGAATAAACAGATTTAGTGAAATGACTACTGGTCTCTTTTGAGAAGTATAAGTTTCACGAAAATTTATAAATCTTATTTCTAAAAATAAATTAACTTTGTTGAACTTCTTTGCAGAAATACTTCATGAAATTTTAGGTGCATTCTCCAGAAACTCAATAAACACACAAGTAATGAAAATAAGTAGTTTAAAATATGAAAATTTTGTTTTTCACCATTCATATGGAAGTTCACCCATCATTATTAAAACAATTTTTCATGGTATTTACATATTTTGTCAGTATACAAGTGAAACTCACTAAGGCTTCTTTTTCTGAGTTATTTACATTGCTAAGTAACATTTTTCCTATTGTTTAGTGAAATCATTGAAGGCCTGGAGCTCATGACTTTGTGTGTACTAAATAATCGATTATGCTCTTTTTACTTCCTTGCCCTTGCATCATAAGAAGAGAAAATATTGAAATTGTATGCTAGAAAAAGCGAATTTTCGACTGAAAACCTTATTGCTGGTTCTTGAAGTGGATAAATCTTGTTTAACTAAGTCACAGAACTATGAGAATGTATAAAGAAAATAAAACTTTTGCCTAATTTTCTTTGTTTCTTAAAAGCAATATTGCATATTAAAGTACTTGAGTGAAAATTTCCCAGGTTCTGTGACCTTCCTAGCATAAGATATTGAGAACACAAATTTAACAGAATTAAAACAAATTTAATAGACTTGATTTATCTCCAAATACTGCTTTTTATCTTAAAAAACTTCACTTATATAACAATGATTTATTTGTTGTCGAATCTAAATTTTTATTCAATTTGTCTTATGTTTTAAATTTTTTCAGTCTGTACAAGGAAATGTCTCATTGTATCCATGAAGAACTGAAGACTTGTAAAAATACATCATATTCTGGAATTATAGTGGGATTTTTTAATGTCACTGCCAATGCACTTCCTGAATGTCCTTCTGAAAGAACTGAATGGGAGCAATATATGGGTCAAGTTGTGGGACAATTGTATAATGAAGAACATGCACAAACTGAATTATTAAAATCAATGAAGATGCAAATTGATCAGCTCATTGATGCAAATGCTCTACAGGCAAAAATTTTACAAGAAGACAAAGAAAATAATCAAAATGTAGATAAAGCTCTCCATTCTATCTTGGGGTTATTAAATGCCATGAAGAAAGAACGGTGATTTTCTTCAAGTAATGTCCATTATTAAAGTGATATTAACGAATGTTCTGTTTTGTTACTAAAAGTATGTTCTGTAATAATCCTCAGTAAGATTACTCATTTCTGCATTTCATGAAAGGGAAAATAATGTAAACATTAACATTTTACAATATTTTATTTATATGAAAAATAACTTTAATCCAACTTTCTTGGAATTACTGTACCATCCTAAGAAATTTCTTCTGAACAAAAAAATTATGTTTTAGTTCATAATCATTATGGATCAAATAACTTGTACATCGTTTTTGACAATATTTACTATTTTAATTTGTGAACTAGCAACTTCACAATTACTACAGTTTTTTAAGTGAAATCTGTTAGTACATACTTTCTAATGGATTTCTGTGATAAGCGATAAAATATGCCTCCTTTGTGACCTCTTGAAGCTTATCACATAGTCTAATTCAGAAAAATGTGACAGCTGTTCACAAGTTGAAACAGTGTAAATGAAGCCAGAAAGTGTTTTGTTTCTAAGCTCATGATTATATTTAATATTTTATAATAAATGTAAATTATGTACTCAAGGAATAAAAGTTGAAGGACGAAAAGTATTCTTGATGACAAGTTCTTAGATTTTTAAACATTCAATCACAGTTTCATCAATGATATGAAAATATGTTGATCAAAATTGTAATAACAGCTTTCCATTCTGATCTCCTTATCTTATTTCTGTTCTTCAGTTTGTCTATTTCAATAGTGATGATTAAGGTAGTGAATGCTGTTTTTATATATTTCTGAATTTTTAAATTTTGTGCTTAATGTATAAATAGTATTTTTAAATTAAGTCATGAAAACCTCAGGAAACCTCTGCAAATAGTTCTTTTAAGCAACGCAAATTAAAATATCAAAATTTAGTGTTGAGTCTTTAGAGCAACAAATTACTTTTCTTCTCTGCACTGGGTGTAAACCAGTACTGTACTATTTCCAGTATCATCTGAAACTGTATTTTTACAACTAACATTCATATCATCAAAATGTAGCCATGTTTCTTCTATTTCATCAAACACGTCTGCTACGTAGTGTCCTAAAACATGAAAATTTATTGATTAAAATTAATGGAAAAAGTGAACATTGGCTGAAATTAAAAGATACTGCTTGCAACTTTACAAATACCTACAGTTGTACTCTCTGAAGATATTTTAATCATTTTATCTGAAATCCCTTTGTCATGAACCTAATAGTATGTCGTATTAGTTCCTGCAGGAAAATAACTCTTATTGGTGTATTTGATCTATAAAGAGTTCTTAACAAATAATATTATAATTCTGAAACACTTATTGGAATTAGTATCACATTTCTGAAATCTTAGCCTAAAAGTGAAAATAGTGAACATGAAGGTATGTATTGCCATTTCTGTTGCTCAAAGACTTGCTTGCTTCAATTAAAAATTATAATTGTATCAATAAGCTGAAACTTGATTTAGTTCATATATATATCTGTCACTACAGAATACAAATATAATGTTCTATTCTTCATATTGTATGAAGGTATCTGGATAATGAAATGTGATTTACATGTTACATGAAAATATTGCATTAGAGAAAATGACATTTGAAAGTCTGTTCTTCAATTCCTTGACTGTCCAAATGTCAATCACCATCAAATTCTTTAACATACAAAGAAATCCAAATTAACTAAATACTTTCTCCTTAACTAAATGGATTATAATTTGTCCTGGGAAGCACCTGACAATGGTTTGATGGGTAATGTCTGTTAATAGTATTGGAAATACTGGACAATAAATTTAAAATGCAACCCACAGCAGGCAGTGTGAATTGCACTGGCAGCTAGGTTTGAGCAGGTTGGATAGCGACTGGCAGTTTCTATCTGGCAGGTAAACCACTGGGAAGTACGCTTAATCCCTTTTCCCCTTCTGCCACTTCAAAGAGGAGACGGGACGTGACAGTCATTGCCACGAGATCTAAGAGATAACTGAAATAAGCTTGCCATGTAAAATATACATTCATGTAGATTTAATAACAAACTTAGCCCTTTTTAGTTTCACAGCAAATATGCTCGAGAAACATATACATGCTGTTTATGAAATGTATTATAAGTATTAACAAGTCATTAATTCCACATTTGTAGAACTAATTGTTGTTGTTGTTGTTGTTGTTGTTGTTGTTGTTGTTGTTGTTGTTGTTGTTGTTGAAATAATGCTACTTAAAAATAAAAATAGTTTTGAAAGAGTAGGCTCAGTAGTCATAATAATCGTGGGTTAAATTGTCAGTGAAGATAGTCGCTGAGTAACAATACATCACAGCCTTGCTCTTCACCCCATTTATCTCCACCTTAATGATAAAGGTTTTGAAAATTCCCTGCAAACAAAAATAAGATAGCTAATTTAGTAATCGATAAAGAAGAAAAGGGAATTATTTATTATGAAAAAGAATTGGTGTTGGAAACAAGCATACCTTTCAGAAAATGTTCAAAATGCCCTCCTGAAAATGTTAGCAAACAAGCATTAACTCATTCGAGGAAATGTTTTCTCCAACCTGATATAAAGTATCTGTCAAACATGCAAATCATTTCTTCGATATTTCTTTGCAGCTCTGAGATTAGGAGGCTAATTTGCATAAACCCTACTTTTGAGGCATCTCTAAAGATAAAAATCTGGTGGTGACAATTCAGGTGAAGGGATGGGGGCACAAACCTCGTTAAATTATTATGTTCTCAAAAAACTCTTCTAGAAATTGCATTGGTGATTTGACAGTATGTGTTGTTGACCCATCCTGCTGAAACCAACTATTTCTCTCATCCTTTTCAAGAAGGGATAGAAAGTGTCTTAATACATTCGGATACGTATCCACCTGTACTGTTTCTCTGAAAAACATTCTACGTCAAGCAATGGTGCACTATACTCCAATCTTTTTTTAATGCACTGGTCTCTCTAATGTTTTGTGCTGTCTCTCAGTATTTCAGAGTTTACTGTTTTGCTGGTGAATATGAAACCAAGCTGAAATTACTAAAAAACATTTTATCAAGTGCCTTGAGACCTGTGCTAACAATTTGTCATAGCCAATTACAGTTATTACAGTCATGCAAGCAGCCCGTTCAGGAATAGCACGCATGCATGGATGCATGCATTTTCAATTTTTTTAATCGCACAGTATGCACTTTCATACAAAAGATCACATTGCTCCTGAAGCTTCCTTAATGATGTTTTCAGGACAGTTAAAAGAACATACTGAACTTCCTCTAGTTTTCGCTGCATGAGTGCTGTATTTTGGCAACTGTTTCCAATCAAACAAGCCCCTGTCTCACAATAGCTCTTCACTGAACGAAATATGGTACTCGTATTTGGAATAGACTCGGATGAATTTTTTTCGCTGAAAGCTGCCTGGCATTCTTTGAAAGATTGCTTTTGAAAATACTCCACCACAAATCTGCATTTCTTTGTACTGAGGCACATCTTAAGTTCAAAAATGAAAATGAAGCCTATTTTGCTTTGAGCAGATTTGACTCAGACCACAGGAAGGTAGTGGTGAGTGAAGGGGCTATTGCAGAAATACGGACTTTCAATAAGTTATCTACATCAGTATTTAATGTCATTGTTGGAGAGCTGAACATGTTCAGGCAAGTTGGGAAATGACTTGGTATGCTTTGGTCTCAGTTAAAAATCTATCTGCTGTAAGCTCTAGATATGAGAAGATGGCAAGTGCATTAGAGAAAATGAGAACTTTCAAACATTGTTCAGTGATGAAGTTCCTCACAAAGGGAAGCAGCCTAAAGAAATCCATGAGGATGAATGTTGTTTTTGGTGATGATATATTCACCACATACAATAAAGTAAAATTTCGGGCCAAGCAATTTAAGTGAGGGAGAGAATCAATTGAAGATGATCCACATTCAGGGTGGTCTGTGGAAGCATCCTTAAAGGAAATGTGCCAAATGATTTTTGAAGATCGTTGTGTTAAGGTTAGTACTCATTAGTGTGGTTAGGTTAGTGCTCATGAACTTTGCATTTTAGTTGGCATGGTTCATAGTATCATCCAAACAGAATACATGATGACAAAGGTCTGTTCCTGCTGGGTGCTATGATTCTTGACCCTTGAGTGGAAAACATTTCGCCAGCAATGTTGCAAAGAGGATTTGGTCTTGCTTAGAGAAATCCAGATAACTTTTACTCATGAATTATAACAGAGACACAGGAAGTGATCTGCTTGTAGAATTCATGCCACACAAGACTACTACCACTGGAGACACTCATTCTTTGTCTATAGGGGTTTTACATGAGTATGTCAGACAAAAGCACCATGGAAAGTTGTCTGGTGGTGTGTTGTTGCTTCATGACAATGCACCTGCACATGTCACACAAATCACAGGCTGCTGTGAAGGACCGTGGCTTTGTACAACTTAATCATCCACTTTATAGTCCAGATCTTGCTCTCTGTGACTACTTTTTGTTTCAAAACATGAAAAACTTTCTGTGTGGGTGACGATTTCCTCACGACGAAGCAGTTAAGGAATCTGTAATGTGGTATCTGGACAGTCAAGATGTTTCCTTCTATTCAGAGGGTATTCAATCACTGTAAGCTAAATGGACCAAGTTTGTTGAAGTCAAGGGTGATTTATTTTGAAAAATAATGAGATGAGTTTCATTATCAAATTTCATATTCATGTTCAGGTAGATAACTTAGTGAACACCCTCCTTATGGTCAAAGGAGCTGTCCCAGAAGCAGTGTTGCAATTCTTTCACTTTTCTCTCAGTGCCTTGAATAGCAGGGTTGCATTATATACTTATCACCTGATATCTCCACAGTGTAATGAGGCACTACCAATACCTAGAGGTCCTAAAGAACCAATGGTTCCCTTAAATAAATGAGTGTTTTGAAAATATTCCCTTCATATTCGTGCATGACCATACACCATGCCACAATAGGAAAGGAAGTTGGAAAAATATCAAGACATTGATTGCTATGTGCTAAAATGAGCTGCAAACTGCCATAGCATGAATTCCATAGAAAAAGTTTGATCTATGATTATTAAACTCATTCACATCTGGCAAAATGGCAATAAAACATTCGAAACTTGTTCACACAATTCCTTGGCAAGATCTATGGTTGCAAATACATTTTTGTTTCATTCAATAACTCCAATCTAATAATTTGGCCACCTCTGTACATTTCCACATAAAACAAAGGTTAAAAATATCTCGGGGGTACCAAAGAAAAAAGACGACCTCAGTATCTATATATACACACACACACAAGTATCAGAAGTTTGATTTCTACACTTTCCTATCATTTGCATGCATTTACAGTTGTGCATTTGCCAAGATACTGAGGTCGTCTTTTTTTCTTTGGTACCCCCCGAGATATTTTTAACCTTTGATAACATCTGCAAAATTATGAGGTCAAAGAAATGGCGATTACTGTGTGATAGATATTAATTAATTTGTGTTTGTACAATTCCAGTACATTAGAAAATTCAAAGTTCAATTCTATCCTGCTTGTGGGTTCGTATGAACATGTGCTCTGTAATTAGTAAGTATTCCATGTGAGAAAATCATCATTGTAGAACACTTACCAGCAGCTGGAGATTCTCCAAAGTGATAAATGATTCCTGTTAATTGATAATTCTTCAATCCCACCTACAAAAGGATCATATTTATGTAAGATTTTTGTCTAAGACAAATGATCTATTGTGAAGAGAATGAAATAAATGTTCTTACTATGAAAGCTTTCCTCTGGGAATGTTACTCATTTGTTTGTGTAATGCTGTTCATGCTAAGTTTAAAAAGCAAAAATTTATTTAAATAAAATGATGTCTGATGCATAGACATTAAAACAGAGATTGTATTCTAAGACATTTATCTGGTTGCAGGTGTGTACTTTTGTTACCTTTCTGGGTTTCTTCCTGGGCATGAAACACTGCTGGAAATTTACCTTTGTAGGAAAGACTAATAAAATACATTATAAAATTCACTGAGATCTTATCAGTTTTATTTTATGGAAAAGGTCTGTCTTCCTGAAACTGTTCATAGTAGGAGGGAAATTGTACTAATTAATTAAAACTTATTCTTTTCTACACAAACCAATAACTTATATGATTTGTATAATAATATGCAATTTTTAACTTTAAAACATATGGGAAAGCTCTTTCAAATAAAACTCAGGGACCAAATAGCACTTCTGTTTGTTGAGAGTTTTCATTACAAGGAGAAAGTATATTAATGTAGAGGGGTTATAAAGGAAACGAAACAAGTAATGTCTATATTACAGGGAGATTTTCATTTTAAACAAGTTGATTATTCAGAATTAACACTATATTTTTCAGTCAGCACTGTTTCATGTCTCTCTTAGTCCAGGATTACAAGAAAATGTACCCAGCGGAGGACATTTTATCACATAAAGGAGGACATTTTACATTTTTATAGTTCACAATGTATAGATAATGTACTCTACAATCCCAAAACAACAATCCTCTTTGAAAATCATATTAGACTTTGCGTCATTAAAAATGAACACTTCCGACTGGATAAATTTACCCCCACAACCACCTTCGTTATCCACCAATAAGCATAAATAAGTTTTTATCACAATAAGCCTAATCAATTATGCAGGCCGTTATATGAATAAAAATGTAGGTATTCCAGACATGAAGTCCCTTTAATTAATTACATTACTTTAAAATTAGGCCAGTATATTTTTAATTCAACTGATCAAAAGGGAGGACATTCCATGTAAATTTAAAAAAGGGAGGAGGTTTAGAGGAAAAATGTTAAAAAGGAGGACAGATGGCAACCCTGTCTTAGTCCTTACTCACATCTTCATTTTCACCTATGCACTACTTTCATAGATATAATTAATTTCTGAATTAAATTTTACATTCAAAATTATATTGCACTGCATGATATTGCATTACACAGAGAGAAAATATTATTATTTCTATTATTATTATTATTATTATTATTATTATTATTATTATTATTATTATTATTATTATTATTATTAAATGCCAGATTCACGTGTAACAGCACCTTTTCTTTGCTAACTTGAAATTGGATGAAACCTTGACAGAAATTTGAATCGTGAAACGGACATTATTTTAACACTTATTTTATTTTGCACAAAATTGCACATTTCGGGTAATGCTGCCTGAAAATTGCACATTTTGGGATTATACGGGACGAATTTGGAATGTTGAGTTTTTTTGCATGAAATATAATTCTTATATTATCAACTTGTTCCAATTTTCCTTTTTTGAAAGGTTCCTTATAGGAAAACAGTTTTTATGACATAACCCAGCAAGGCATTCGGGTGATCTGTGAAACCCGAGTGCTGTGAAATATGTACCAATTCTGCATTTTGTTGCCTTATGATATGAGCATTTATTCTTTCACGATAACTACTGTCTAATTAAAATTTCTGAGGGATTGTAGTTGAGAGTTTGGTGTTACCACGATCTCGTTCTGCGATCCTTGGTTATGGTCGCTCAGCCAACGCTATTATGTTTGGAGTGTATATTTTCCCAATTTGATCGTATACATTGTTCAGTCTTTGCTGAACTTACCAACATAACACTGCATGCATGAGTCACATTTGATCTTATGTCTGGGCAGGAAGCTTAGGGCAAGCTGCACAGTGATTCAGTCAAGAATTTCTCAGAACAAATGTTGCCCTGTGAGAAAAAAAATTAACGCAGTTTTGACTGCTTTTTGCTGCGTGCTCACGTACTTTTCATGAACATACGTTATACTGGAAAATTATAATGATAACAATTAAGAACATTCCTTGTATAACTTAATTTTTTAAAATTTGGTTTCTGAATATTTTTGTATTTTTTTGCTAATTTAATTTTTGTTTGTGAATAATATTTAAATCATCAAATATGATTTTTTTAATAGTAATAATATTAATATTATTATTATTATTATTATTATTATTATTATTATTATTATTATTATTATTATTATTATTATTATTGGTGTATTGGCCATTTCTGACCACGCTACATGATTAATGTGGGTAATTATTAGGATAAGCTTCTCAGCTGTATCCCTCGGTATGACAAGGTTGGTACACCATGAAATATAAATTATGATGCGCTCAGATGGTGATGACGGGTGAAGGGACTATAACAAATATGACCATGCCTACGCAGGACTTGAACCTGCAGCCTCCTTGGCACAGACGACAACTGCCACAACCGTCGTGCCATGGGTTCGGCTGCTTCTGCTTCTTCTTCCTTCTCTTCTTCCACTTCTTGCTCTTCCTCCTCCTCTTCTTCTTCTTCTTCTTCTTCTTCTTCTTCTTCTTCTTCTTCTTCTTATAATTGTTATTGTTATTATTATTGTCACACAATTGATGAACAGCTTTATTCTACTACATGCTATTGTAACCAACTGAACTGAATTAAACTCCAAATTTAAATAACATTTTATTATGGATAAATAAAAATGCACATTCAGTTACATGACATTGTTCTAAAAGTACCATGTTCTGTTGATCAGAATGGAATAATGACTATAAAAGTATTATACTCTAATTACATTGGCTATTCCAGAACAGTTGTTTCAACTCTTATGATCATTGATACCCAGATATCATTTGATTCAATTTAATTAATATAACATCACTAATTACTAGGAACAAGCTGCATTGTGACATTCAAAGTACTGGTGTACACTGGTCAAAACATGTTTTTTTTTCAAAACGGTTTCTTTTTTATAAAAAAGGCCATTCATTTGATTCTTGCTTATGTGATCTGAATTCCATCAGAATGAAATATCAGTTGTGCATATTAACATTTTTATTATACTTGGGTAAATTAATAATGCTTACTGATGAATGTGTTTCCATCCAGCATTGAAGTTTTAAATATGTGGTTAACTTCAGCTTATCCCTCTGTATTCTGTTAGAAGAACTTGACATTGTTGGTCTTACTACCTGAATAATCAAATATCTGCAAAAATAAAATTAATTTAATTTCTGTACTACTTCAAATCCCATGTGCTTGGAGAAGTCATTTGTTTTTAAACAAGGTTGTGTTTCCTAAGTTTGTAATGTTCATCCTAAATGGAGAGACATATTTGATCTTTGACAGTGTTGTGAGATGATAGCATGTATAAGAAATCTGTAGTAATTTATTTTGAAAATCATGCATAATAGTGAAGCTAGTTTGCATCTAATTTTTCTTTCCTTAAATAAATGACTTGTTCATCTGTAAAATCTTACTTTGGTGGATTTTTAATGCATGCTTTTACAGATGCCACCTTCCCATCACATATGTTACATGTGTGCTGTGCTGCTTCACAATTCATTTGGCAATCAAATCCATTTTGTACTGAAAATCCTTCTATTGCCTGATCCATGTAGATAAAAAAAATATTGGTTGATTCACTTAACTTTTGGCTCACATTTTTGCACCTGAAATGTAATTTACAGTAAATATGTTAATTCAATGTTCTATTATGAAACAAGTTTTTAATCTGACTTTGCTTACGATGTGCATATGAAGGCTTTTTGTATTGTTATTTCCACATCAGATTTGATGCTTTGTAAAAGTTGAGAACTGTGCCCAGTTTCCTGGGTATTCAATAGGAATGATAAGAAGTGTGCTACAAATTCAGAAGCATCTTGTTGTCGTGAAGTGTGGTAATCCGCATTCCATTCTATCAATGAATGTTTGAAGACTCTTCAAAATAAAAATGAAGGTAGTGGTTAGTTAAAAATGAAACTAATGAAAATTATAAAAGTTTTACTAATTAATATTGAACATTATTAATTGGATATGGAAAATTAAGAATTCAAAATAACAATAGTATAATAGATGTAATTAAAAATGAGTCCTGACATGAGTCCTTTTTCAAATGCATTCATATATTTCATATGTTTGTGATCATATTCTTATATATCATGTGTTACAGAAGTATTTTTAGCTAAGAAAAATTTAAAAATCATTGATGTATTTTGGGAATTGAATTTTAAAGATTTTGTCCATTTCTTTGTAATATTGTAGCCATAAGAATGATCTTAATTTGTGGATGCAATCATTTTCTTTGTTTATTTGAATGCAGGAAGCAAGGATAAAAGATAAGAGTTGAATTAACGTAACTAATTTAAGCATTAATTTAACACTTAGTCATCTAAAATTGTTTCATTTAATTAAAAAGTGTTTTCTTTCAACTCCTGTGAAACAATCAATTTCTTAACGTTTGAATATCATTCTCGAGATTTTCACATCCAAATAAATCAGAATGCATTGGAGCTCAATTGGAGAGGGTGCTTGTAAAATCATCCCTTTTGAAAAAGAATGCCCTTTATCTCCTCTCTCTTTAGAAAATATAAAATTATATTATCTAAATTATCATATACCTCAAGCTGATGCTCAAATCCTTTGTTGAGCTCATCATGTAACATTTAATAAGATTTAAGAAAGCTCTTAATATAGAATTTTTTGCATGAGAGTAACATTTAATGATATCAACCACTAGGAATTTCATTCGAAGAATTATCTGTAGAGAGGCATTCATCCAACAGTAATTTTCGTTTACTGGATTAGGAAATCTGCGATGTAAATAAAAATATAAATTAATTTCATTTTCTATATTCATCATAAAATAATATTTTACATATTTAAATACTTACCCAAGTTTTGGTGGTTTCAAGTTGCTATAATCTTCACTGAAATGAAATTTTCACGTATTGTTTTACTGCAACTACAGAGTACTTTAACTTATTACCTATCATTTACTTTCCATACCTTAAATTTCTGCAAATGATGTCCTCGTCATCAACAGATTTCATCTAAGAGAACAAAACATTAATTACTGGGTAGAAGTTATAAGTACTAGACATTTAAGAGCAATCAAAAAGTTTTGATTAGTTTTTATGTTTTTACCTGAACTCTTTCCAGATCCATTTCCTCATTTGGAATCTTCTGTAAAGTTAATGACGGGTATTAATAATGGTACTTTATTTCAAAGGCTATTGGTATTAATGGTTATAATTTATTTCGTTGGGTATTGGTATTAATAACAGTACTTCGTTTCAAAAAATTCAACTTACCTGCACAGGAGTAGTTACTTAGTTTAAAAAGCTTTCTGATAAATATTTCTAAATTAGAAGAAAACTTGTTAGTGACTTAAATAATTTTTATAATTTTGAAGTTTCACAAACTTACTTGTTCTGTATGAATGGTTTCCTGACTCCATAGGGTATGTATAGTAGACATCTAAATTAAAAGCAAAATTATCAGTTTAAAAAGGAAAAATTATTTGTTTTTGCTACTCCTCCCTACATATGTACTGACATACTAATATAAGGGATCTAATATCTTTCTTGATAACTAACAATAAGTGACGACAACATATTAAGGAAAACTGTGAAATTACTTCAAAATAATTAACAGCTTTCATTCATTTTAATAATTATTTCTTACATGTTTTCGGGATCCATCAGTATTTGCCAGATCTGGTTTTCGTGATGCTATTGAATTGCTTCCACTGAAATGAAAAATTGAATCATCACTCTGATCAGAGTCACTGTTTTGAATCTCTGTATGCAATTTGTTGTGTTCCATTGATTCTTTCTCCAGATCATAGTTATTTTCAGTGAACTCCAACACTGGATTTAATTTTTGATGGTCAGAATTGGTTTTTGAAATTTGTTCCTACATTGAAAAAAGTAACTGATTATTCTGCAAATCTGAAAAGCCCAATTATTAATGTAAAGTTGTACCTTGATTTGTTCTGTGTCATTTAGTTCTGCTTTTTGAGTTACACTTGAAGTGACTCCATGAGAACTAAAAATAGTATAATTGTTTTTATCAGAATCATCATTTTTCTGGAACATAGACCCTTTCTCTGATTTGTTTTGTTTCTCTCTTTCTTTTAATGGTTTCTTCCTTATCTTAGTTGATGTTGATACTGGTGTAAATACTATTCTATTTGGATCATTTGTTGATATCTCCTTCTATATTGAAAAAAGTCATTAATAGAATGAAGTTGCACACATTAAGTTTTTGTTCATTGTAAGCATGGGTCTTACTTGTTCTTGTTTATTATTTTCCTTTGGCTTGGCTTTCCAAGCTGTCTTATTATGAGAACTGAAAATTGAATCATTTTTTATATCAGAGCCAACACTTTCAACTAATATTTCTCTCAATTTCTTCCCCATTTTGTTAATTTTGTCTCTGGTTTTAACGGTCTTATTCTTTTCTTTAGTTGATACAAATTTTGGTGCAAATGTTTGCCTTGAAGTTTGCATCTACGTAAAAAAAAAAATCAACAACAATGACTGACATTCAAAAATATGAAATACTTCCTTCATTTACGAATATAAGTTCTTACATGTGCACAAGATGCTGTAGTTTCTCTCAAATATGTTTTTGTGTATTTTGTTGAAGTGTCTCTTGTGAAAGAAAAGACACTTGAATCACCACTCTCGCTAGAGTCACTCCAAGAAAATTTTTGTTTCTTTTTCTTTATTTTTTCCTTTTGAATTTGTTTCAAAGTCTCTTTTTCTTCAATGGATGTTAAACTTGTCTTACATACTCCTGAAGAGAATCTAGATTGTGAGTAATTAATAGTGTTAATTAAACCTATTTATGTAATAGGCAATTAATTTACATTTCACAAAAACTGAGAAAACTGTATTTGAATTTAAATAATTTGTAGCACACAACTTGAGAGAGATATAGGTGAAATTTTCTTTCTGACAGTTTTTTCGTCAAAAGTGAAGTCTTTAAAATTTACATGATTTATTTTGTTTACATGTGAGTGTGAGGAATAAAAATTGCAGAGCATTCCCGAAGTTTATAAGAGATTTTTAAGACACAATATGCACAATGGAATCACAAAATAAAAGTGTATAAAAATACACAGAATTTGTGAAAAAAAATTAGTTAACTATATCATTGACATTAATATCAAAATCCAAGTGTGATTGATGATTACTGATTCCAAGCACATCAATTGCTAAGATGTCTAGAATTGCTAAGTGCTGTAAAAGTAGTGCATGTGTTTTCCTTGGGAGGTGGCAATGATCCCCTGCTGGATGGTCAGATCTGGTGCCGACCTTTACATTGGCTAGCAGGATTTTCCCCCACCAGATATTCTCCACCAGCCGGGGCAAGCTCTCAGCTTCAAACTGGCATGATAGTATAGAGCGTGTAAGTGTAAGAGTGTGTTAGTAATGGGTAAGGGCAGGACAATTATGGGGAAGGACAGATAGTGTGCTGTCCATGGCCCGTTTGTTTGGGTACTGCATTTGCCTGGTGTTGAATGGAGAAGTCATGGAAAACTACCAATAAGAGCAGCTGATTGTGAAAATTCTTCTCCAGACAGCAACTCATATTGCCCTAGCTATCTAGCTACTGTTGAAAATCCTGCTACCATCGAGACTCAAACCTTAGGACCTCCCAGTTATAGGCACTGCAGTCACATCAATTGATACCCTAAGCCTTCTAAGAAGGTAAAATCCAAGTCTGTGATAAGTTCATAAACATAATCAACTCACTTTAACTCCAATCATGTTTGTGAAAAACAATCGGGTATCAATTGGAATTAAAAAAACAACTTATTTAGTGTTATTCAGTTTCTGTAGTGAGATTGGCTTCCCAAATGTCCACAGAGCTTCAAGTTTTGATGAAAAGAATTATGAAGTTCTTGTATTTACTGATGAAGGCATACTCAGTTACGTTTCTCTATGTCTACCTCTCCATAGGGGCATCATTATGGGCTTTTTACATTAATATTTTGATAGGTCCACTTTCCTTAATGTGCATTTCCATGTCTTCATTAAATTTATATTCTTACATATTCTTAATATAATTAATTCAAAATTTCCCATCAATATTCCAAAATAAAAATATATATACACATGTGGAAATAAGGAAGCACTATTTATCAGTTTCAAACAAATAAGATGAGTAATAAAATAAGATAAATAAAATAAAACATCAAAATATTTCATTTTTCATAACTTGAGCACTTATCCTAAATATATATGAACATAAGAATAAAACAACGACTTTTCTAAATATCTCATGTCTAGTACTATTAGGTCCTTTTTTTTGTAAAAGCCAAAAACATTAAGCAACCCCTATTAAGCAACCACCCTGATAAAAAGTCACTTTTGTATGGAACAAACAATGGTCGCTCAATACAGGTTTCACAGTTTATACAATAATACATTCTCTTTACCATCAACTAGAACTAACTCATTAGAAAAAGAATTTTGAAAATTGTTTTGTAGCTAGTTTCATACAGTTAAATATGAAATACTTCTTTCACTTATGCTTTTGTTCTTAAGTGGAAGTAAAAATCAACATGTCACTTTGTTCCATTTTTTAATGACAGAGTATGAAACCGAGTTCAGAAATGACGCTAACTCAAATTTCGATCACTAGGTCCAATTCACTGCTCTACATTTTGAATTTTTTATTTTTATGATTAGTTTTGAATGCTTTTTCCCTCTAATTTTGGAGTGCTGATTTCAAATATGTTATCAGTTTTCTCTCTCATATCCAGATTAAAACAAAACTTTCATATTTACCCATGGCCGATATGTATATTTATACTTTTCTACATCATTGTTATGCTTAAGAAAGTGATGTTTATTAGAATTATTTAATCATGTAATTGAAAACACAATGCTTGTGTGTTCTACAAGAGCTACCAACAATTGATATAATTGATATTATTTTACTGGCAGAAATTTTCTTCTTTTTGCGCTTCTTCCACAAGCAAGAGAAGTTCTTTTCCTTTTCAGGGTCTGCCATCATGTTAACAGTCCAACCACCATGGCATCTTCTTTCAATGTCTTTCAAATCTAGGTGAAAACATTCACCATGTTCCTTACTGTAATATCTAAGGCAATCTAGAAAATCCTCAATGTGAGCAATGTAGGAAGTGTATCTTTAAGCTTTACAGCCTAGTTTTCTCAAATTTTCCAATATGGTGTTTGCAATGATTTTGTAATCTGTACTTGTTTCCAAGGATGTTTTTACAACTTATTTACAACAATGCCAGGCTTGTTTTTCTGTTTGGCACATTGTATTCTCGAAATTCAATTCACACATTAATTTTCTAATCTGAGGTTCAATAAAGATACTTGCTTTTAGCTTATCTAGAGTCATTCAGTGATAAACACTACTTATGTACTTAAAACACTCGTTGTTGTGTAGGGCATATACAAACTCATGTAAATCCTAAAACACACAAAATGGTATAATGACACTTTAACATTAGATACTTCCCATGCCACACATGGGTACCTACCATATGGTATATAAATGGGACTTCCATGAAAAATACATTCCTAATTTTCTCAAAAAACAGATGTGATAGAAAAATAGTGATTGCACTGTTAAACTTGGCGCAAAAACTCTATTTAGGAAGTCACATTAATTTTAAAACATTTTTGCTGCAGAGCAGTGTTATTTGCTTCAGAATGCACAAATTGATGTACAAGTGCATGTCAATGTGGCTGGGTCATTCATGTGGTAAGAGTTGTAGAGAAACCAGTGCAGTGTAATGTAACCAAATTGTTTTTGGGAATAAGACACCTCACACCAATATGATTTTTAACATGAAAAGTATTGAATGATTGAAAATGTACATGGCATATTTTAATGGCTTGTGCAACGACATTGTATGAAATGATTATGATTAACTTATCTTTTTGTAAAGTGTGAATGTCTTGTGTGCTTTTATTAAGCTGAGTTCACTTTTTAAAATTTAGAGATCTCAAAACTTTCCAAAAATTACTTCAAAAATCTGTGTACTATGTATATCTGTGTACTATAAATATATAAATTGTCAGCTGGAGTCTGTTTCTCAGTAAGCCAAGTGCACAAAACTAGAAATATGAACTAATTACTCCTCGCTAATTGTAAATTTCCTTTTTGGGAAATATTTTGTGACTAACAAAGTATATTTTTTATTCTTATTATAATTTAATGTTATATTTGTCGAGAAAAATACATTGTAATCGGATTCTCAATTTACACTGATTAAACAAGGTTGTTTAATTTACGAATTTGCACTTTGGCCATCTCAATAATTTTGCCCCAAGAAGTAATACGTAGAGCATAGATTATCTGGACAAATTTATAATTATCCAGACACATCTTTTTTTATATTATTTATTTTTCTTGTTACCAATGAAGTTATTACATGATCAAAAAAAGTAGACACACTACATATATTATTATTTTTATATTATAACTTAATAAAATTAAAAACTAATAGTTTCCTTCTTGCTTAATTTCATTTTTCAAGTTCAATTTGTAATTTTTTATCACAATATTCTTGAAGGAAACTCACGTAAGCTGTAGGTGTACCTACAAAAAACCCATAAAATTTTTGTTTTATGAGTTTAATTTCGAATTATGTGGTTATTTCAGCATTACAGTATTTCAGACGTTTATATAAAATGTATTTATACAACAGTTTAGTTACTTGCTCCCATATTTCTATCTATTATACAACAGTGTAGTTATTTGTTCCCATATTCTTATCGTTTATTAAGAATACGTTTATATATCTTATACTATACACCGAAATAACATCGAATATTCGATTAGGTATACGTGTTGTTTTTTTTTTTTTGGACTAGGTCTGGCATTGATTATTTCGGTTAATCCATCTCACGAAGTTTTCCATTTTTCATTTCAGCAATGGGACCCTGAGAAATCTATATTAAATAACTTAAATATAAGAATAATTCGTGTGTCGTAATAGCTGACTGTAAACGTCGTTATAATCTTATTTAGCAAAAAGATATTAAAGTGCAACATACGACAATATATCTGGTGTTGAGTGTGTCCAGATTGTGTTGAGGGTCATGTGGGCACGTCGACGTCGGATACCAATTTGGGTGTCGGATAGAATGAAGGTTTCAACATCGCTGTCTTCTGAATCATGGTTGTCCTTCACGGCTCTTCCCACGAGTTTATCCTGTTTAGTTACGCTAAGATATCGCATTGCACCACTAAATATTCTGAAACATCCCAATAATTCTTCTTGGATTTGCTTTCTCCAAATCATCAAACTGAATTTAATACATTCAAATCTTTTCTTACCTCTTTTTCCTACCGTCCTTGGATTCCATTGCTTCTAACAAATGTCTTGCGAGGGGTTTTGCATTTGAAACCAAAAGCAACACGTTTGGTGCCATTTACTACCTTGACTTCGGACATGCAGTCTTCCGAGCGTTCGTCTAAGGAAAGAACTCACGAGCGCATGTCGCGCTTGCCCATGTGAGTAAGGGAGAGATCGAGTCCGATGGATTTGGGAAAACGAATGGTAGGTTTGGTTCTATTTTTAATAAACGAGAAAAACTGAAACAAGTATGTGAAAGATTATTCTATTGTACTTGACGCCCACAGAATGCAGAATAACTTAGTGCGCGGAAAATTTAGTTCTTCATATGAACTTGACCCGAGGAGGTAACCAGAGGACAGGTAGGACTGTTAGGGAATACAATAAAAAAATCATGATTCTTTACAAAAATTTGTACAAAAAAATACATCAGAAGAGAACATTTAGATTTGACCTAAAATATTATGCACTATGTAACTAATTACATCAGTGATGTTTAAAGTTATAAAAATGGCAGTGAACTAGGACTTATGACAATATTGTTTGTTATCAGATCTTAATTTGTAATTTCTACACAATTTTTTCTTTTTTGAATTCCTTTCTATGAATTTTTGACTCCAACAATGTTTAATGGAAATTATTTAATTGAAATTTCCAAGTACATACAAATGTTCTGTTTAAATTGTTACTTTCCACTTGAGTTTGGCTAAAGTAAATTAACATAGGGCTGTTTTGAAGAACTTGGTCATATTCATATCAAAACTTCAATATGTTGTCTTTTATCATGAGTTGGAAACTACAAAATAGTATATTCACAATTTGTTGTAAGCGTGAGAGAAAAAGTATGTTGATCATATTCTCTGTTTACTTCTTTTTTTAGTGCCTAAATCTCAAAGACATTGGCTAATGAGACAATCCCTGAATAACTTTTCTCTCTTCATGAGCTCTAAATTTCAATTCTTCATGGTACACAAGCAAAGCAACATTTAAAATACTGAAAATATAATAGTAGTCTCAAAGTAACTGTGCATGTTAGTGACAGATTGATGGGAGAGAATCATTGTCGGGTACCTCACCTCAATATTTCTAATTTTAAAGAAAATAAGTTGAATACTGTTCAGTAACTTATCGTTACAGAATAAACTTTGGCTGAAGTATAGAACACAGTACAACTTTAGAAAGTCGTTTGAAGCGGCACTTCGCGCTACTCCGACGAGGGGGAAGTCCACGGCGGAGGGGGTGAGGGGTGATTAGGGGTTACGAGGGGAATTTTTCGGTGGGGATGGGTAATGAGCAATGTAGGTAACTCAGTACATATAATAAGCAATGTGTGGCCAGCCTCGCCGGCGAAACCGATCTAAATAAATTGTAAAAATTACACTACTGAAATAATTTTAATGGTTCGTAATTGGCCACGAATGTGACGTCATAAGTTCGCGGAGGTAATTTTTACCGTAGTATCTTGTCGGAGCTCCGTTTTCAAGTATTCCTGCGATCGTGGTATGCCCGCGTGATTTTGTGTATCGAGGTTGCTGTCGTACAGTTACGTTCCTTGCGCTCTTGTGATTTGTTTTTGAGTTTTCGAGTGTTTGTGGTACGACAGTGAGAATAAATGTGTGTGTGTTTGTGTGTGTGTGTTTGTTTTACGCTTTATGCCGAAAGGGGTGTTTGGCTGCGCAAGAACACGGTCTAATTGCTGCGTGTACTTTACATGTCCGTCCGATGAGGTAGGCCAAGCGAAAGAAGTTATGTCATCGTTTCGAGTGGAAGTGTAGTAAGAAAGGAGCCACTCCTCAAACGCGTGTGTGTTTTGAGGAAGAGGTGATGGTTCGCGAGAAGGGAGCAAAAACCCCAACAGAGAGGGTTTTGCCGGTTCTTGACGGCCTCTCCGAACTTAACGAGACGTGAAAGTCACCTGACTGTGTTTTATTAATTTCTTTCAGAGCGCTTAGCTTAATTTGAGGAAGGGCTTAAGGCGACCCCCTCCGCTCCCCTCCCCTCCCCCCCTCCTCTTCTCTTTCCCCTTCCCTCCTCAACCCCTCCGGCGCGACGCTTCTCTAAGGGCCGTACTGCGTTCGTTCTTTACTTTAACCTAAATTGTGAGTTCAACATTTGAAATAATGTAATATTTTTATGGATGATGGTTCAAAGTAAGATGTATCATCTTACTAAATTGACTTTCTTTGGTTAAAACCAATAGAGACTACAAAAAAAGAGACATTTTTCAATTTTTAGAAACGAAAATATTAGTGAGCTTTTTTCACATAATATAAAGAAAATGAAAACAAGTTAACAGTTTGACAAAACACAACTTGTGTTTCACTGAGTACGTGAATACAAAACTTGATGAAATGTCATTTAAACAGGAATGGTTTTGTTTGTTGATGTATGGATTCCTAGTCGAAACCCATTACAATGTTTTACATAATTTACATTACACATTGCTTCATTTGAAGCATACAGGACCTACTTCAAAACCAAATGCTTGATGTGGTAAGCCGTAATCTACTGGGAAAAAGTCCACAATTGGAACATTTCCAAGTTTCTTTGTCCTCACTTCAAAAACTGTTTCACTTTTGCTCTTTCTATTCTGCAATCAATAGTATCTCATTAGAATTTCTTTACTTGTAATAGTGGATAGTTTTACTTAAATTATTCATACAGGTACTCACTTTGCACCCATCGATGAGTACATTGGGCTTGATTCCATCCATACTGAATTCTGCTTCATTTTCACCAAGAAGTTTTATTGCCATTTCGTAAGTCTGTGTCTTGAGATTAAACCAGGCAGCTGAATTTATACATGTGTATGTGAAATTTTGGTATGCGTCTTGGCTGAGTAACCGAAGAAAAGTCATTTGAACTACACCTACTGTTTCATATGTTATCTAAAATTGGCAGAAAATAAATAAAAAAATTCAGGTGAATATAAAAAACAGAAAGAAAATAGTAGCTAACAGCACACTACATGATTATAATACTATAAGAATATCTTTAATGTACTCACTCTAAAGCCACCTCTTAAGTTAGAATACCAGTCATTTTTATTTCCATCTTTCCGCCATTGAATATTAGGCATTTGACTTGAATGTATATCAGGAAATACACATGTTTCTCCACTTCCAGTCATGTTGCAGAATACATAAACAGCATCGTCTGGCATGCCTAAGTTGGGGTCTATCCAATACCATCCTAAAAATAATTTTTTCAAACTTTTAAATGACACAGGCTGATTATATTTGTTATACCATTTTTATATTAAATGTTTGTGTATGTATGTAATATTCATTATTAATTCAATTACCATCTTTAAATTGTGGATGCCCATAAAATAGATCTTTGCATGTGCGTACAGGATTTTCACGGGTTCCTACTGGTTTTCTTATGCGGTCTAGATCTTGTCGCATGGTATATATTGAACTGTACATATCCAGGAATTTGCTACTTAGATCTTCTTTGGTCTCAGTCTTTTTCTTCTTTCCCTCTACAGAGGTATCATCAACAATATCATCCCTGAAAAAGTTGTAATATTAATATTAATAATTACAAAATAATTCTTTTGGAAGATGATAACGTTACATTAAGCTTCTTAAAATTTAAATTATTTTATACTGAACTTATTGTATTGTTCACTTACTTCACGTTTGATGATCTTTTTCTCCTATTCAGTTCCCTCGGATCTCGCTGGAAAAGCAATTCTGGGGGTAGCAGAGGCATTTCTCCAGGAGGACCTGGCGGTCCAGGTGGACCTGGAGGACCAACTTCTCCTTTCATTCCAGCCACACCTTGGGAACCTTTTGGACCTGGAGGACCCTCCAAACCAGGCAATCCTTGTGGCCCATCGCTGCCTTTTTGACCTTGTAGTCCTGAAGGGCCCTTGTGAAATAAGAGGATATTATTGAGACTCTTCATTTTATTAATTTTATTAGATTTCTAGAAAAAGGGCCCTTGTGAAATAAGAGGATATTATTGAGACTCTCCATTTTGTTAATTTTATTAGATTTCTAGAAAAAGTATTTTAGTTTTCTCTCGTTCGACAAGTATTCTATGAAATGAGGAATTTAAATTTCATTGCACAGGGCTAGCTGTGCACACACACGCATACACACGCCCTAGGGACAACTCTACAGAACATCAGGTAGACATCTAAATTATAAAGTAGAATGTTTATCCAGGAGTTTCTGAAGAAGCGTGTGGAAGCCTATGTATGGCGAAGTATGGCATTTGAAAACCAATGAAAATCGTCTCTGTAGCTCGTTTGTCGAAGCAAATAGTTTGTACCAAACGGGAGTGATAATTTCTTTTCACAAATGACAATGCTCGCTGCTATATTTTATTCTGAATCCAAATTATTTGTAAAGGGGAGAGCGTACGTGTTCCATATAATATCTTTAGGCGACATGGACATTCATCGGCATCGCTGGTTGCAATAGTTAGGCTTACAGTGTTTGTGAGATTGACATTGATGAATAAGTTGGCCAACATGTGATCATGTTAACGAAGCAGTAGTCTTGGGTTTTTCTAATGAGACATCTGAGGGTGAGGGTCCATATCTCCAAGATGGAATAGAGATGTCCATTGTCCAGAACACGTGACTTTTAATAGATCGGAGGGCAGCAACGTCGCCTCTGGGTGGCAAGCGGCAGGCTGCCAGAAACCGTGAGTTTATGGATAAAATACGACATAAGTGTCGATTTTCTGCTAAAACGTCGTGATCATTCTTCGTTGGAAGTTTTCCTCTGCTTATAATAGTTTCAAAACGTTCTTTTTGTTTAGGCACACTTTCTCGCAGTGATATATTCTTTTTTCTCCAAAATAAAGTTGCATTTTCACGATAACCAAGTGGTGTCCCAAAGTGGACTGAGACAAATGAGGCCAGGAAAGACAGAGTAGGCTCTTTTAGATGTCCTACTGTTCCCAAAAATCAGGAATGTAAAATTGTAGCTCCCTCAGAACAAAAAGGACAAAAGTAGATTTCTGCTTTGAAACAAGAAAAGTTAGATTGTTATTTCAAGTCAATAGTAGGTTACAGGTTCCGCCCATGTTCGTAATTCGCACTTCACACGTCAATACATTTACTTTCCTTTCTCAGATGTTTCGCGTGAAAATATATGTAGACTTTCCCCATTTGTGCAATAATATAAACAACCCACTAAAGGACATGTCAATCAACATATAAGTTGTCATTTACTTGAATTGCCGGAACGTGTTGTACAAACTCAGCATCATATGTATGAGCCACTGAAATTTTGTGGATCTTCAACATTTTGTGTAAAACTTGAGCCATCTTCTTCAAGATTTTATTTGTGTAAAGCCTAGCCCAAATATTACGTGTGTCACCAAATCAACTGTTTTCTCCTGCCACCAGGGCTATCAAGTCGTCTCAATTGTTTTGCAAGAAATGGCATTAGCCAGCCCGGTGGCCGAGATCGCTAAGGAAGTACTGATCTCGGACCCAAGGGTCGCGGGTTCGTTTCCCGCCTCGGGCATGGTTGTATTTGTGTTCGTCCTTTCACCCCTCAGAATCACCATTTCGTTTCATCTTCAGTTACCATAACGTTAACTCTAATAGTGATCGCTAATGACGTAGATGTTGATGCGACCTTAAATAAAATAAAAGGCATCAAATATTCATTATTTGCCAAGCAAAATATATTAAGATATAACGTTTGATAAAAATGTTAACATCGAAATCATTGGGGATAACAAGTAATATTTTAAGCCCGCGTCTTGAATATTAAAATTCAACCATCAAAATTTGAATTCGCACAGGGAACTGTAAACATTTTTTAAAAATTAGATAAAAAGTGCAATATTTATTTATATTTTTAAATAACCATTTATTTATTACAAGTAAAACATTGAAAAATTAATAATTAAATTATATAAGATTCTGATTGAGTGTCGAAATTCCTCCATTCCGTGAAAAATCACGAACATTTTTGAGACTGTGTTTATGAACATTCCATTTTCCCCAAATATTATTAAAATTTTATATAGGTAATATTTCTTTCGTTGATAATAGTTAATACAAATTTATAAAATGCTTAAAAAGCCGACAGTAAAAAAAAATCCTGAAAGAGTCACTAACGCTACATCTAAGTAATAGCACAGGGGTTCGAAAATTGTTGGCTTGTTTTTTTTTCTTTTTTCCTGTATAATTCGACGCAACACGTCTCCAAGCCCCTTAAGGGGCGTTGAGCGCTTTGCGCTGGGGAGTAATCATTCATTAACATTTGGCACAGGAGTAATCCTCCATTAACTTTTTTAGTCTCTCATGTCACGTCACATCGCAGTCAGTTGTCAAGAGGACCGCCAGGTAGCATCTCCGCGTACGCGCCTCCTGCTACGCGCTCCTGCGTCACTACCCAGCGGCCAGAATTGGGAAGGATTAAGGATAGGGGTAGGGTTTAGGGAACTTCAAAGGGTTTGGACTAGCCCTAGTGAAGCAGCCAAACTCGTTTTGTTGGAACAAATTTCACATGAGATTCGACGGGAATCGAACCCGGACCTCAGTGGTGAAAGGCTAGCGACGTCGTTATGTGCGCCGATGAAAGGGCACATGGAACCAAATGTTTCATAGATTTCATTTTATTACAAATTAACACCTTAGCATCATCGCTAAGATCATTATAATATTTATTTTGAACTATTTTCAAAATAAAAAGATGGTCATGTGATATGTCTGATAGGACAGTGCTTCTTTAAATTAAATTTGTGAACTAGATGTGCAGCCAGAACCTAAACAAACCGAAATAATACAAATATCATTGTAAATAACAAATGTGATTTGAAACACAAACATCGGCAACCGCATAATACAATAAAAAACTTACTTATTCTCTAGGAATCGCTTACGCGCTCAGCAGAGGTTGCCACCAACACTGTCCCGCCAAACGTTGTGACATTCGGGACATCTCTATACGGCACGGCTTCTCGCGTCTTTCTCTGTCGTGCCGCTAAAGTTGCTTGATCTGCAGCTTCATACGGTCGCGATCATGCGACATCTGGCGGCAGGTCCGAGAAGTCGTGTCATATTCCATCTTGGAGATACAATACTGCGATTTTTACAGAGTTGCGTTTGAAGTATATCAGCTGTTTCGGTATCATCCAATCGGAAGGCTGAACGCCCCCATTATGACGTCACTGTAGTGACGTAAAACAATACATTCTATTACTACAGGCCTAACAACTACGTCATTGGCTGCTTGTGGCGTAGGAGTATGTAGGCCGACTATGAACATGTACGACAGCCATCTTGCTTTAGTTTATGCCATTTAGTTTTTTTTATTATTTCTTCTGTGCCGCGGATATCGACTTTATATTTGAATTATTACTGTACTTAAAATCCAGAATTTGGATTTTAAATGGTGCGATCCCAAATGTTGGGAAAATTATGACTCGAGACGAGAAACCGAGAATCGGTGTTTTCGTTTCCGGTTGGGAAAGAAATGGACAAAGCCCCAAAAGAAGACAAAAACTTCTACCTAATCAGCATTCCAAGGTAAGAAAACATTTCTAATTGATTTCAGAACAATAATGTGGTAAAAATATACAATAAATGACTAAGGGTTGAACAATTTAGTACACAAATCTCAATTATGAATTGTAAACAGCCAGAAGCTTCCTTTTCAATCGACTAAGTTTCGTCCAGTTTCTCTGGACTTATTGAGCAATTGTTGGCACGGTCCTTTGTTTTGCGCCTAGAAAGTAAATGTAGCTTTCTTCCCCAAGTCAAGTGCAGTTAAAACGTTTGTTTTGCAATAAATAATTGCACCTTAAGATTAAATTTCAGCATGATCCAAGATTTTGAGGTTATGTTTATTTTACTGTCATGGTTTCAACGTACGCTGCAAATGCGATGAAAGCAAGGAAAATAGGTATGATCAAGATTTATTAAGTAATGTTATTAAATACTATTAGGATTAATAATTGGATTACAAATTCTTAACGAAAATGTTTTAATAATCGTCATTATTTCTAACGTTCCTTAAATTTTTGCAGATTTGTGAAGTCCTTTTTCGCCCAGAGGACTTTTGAGTGGTACGATGAAAACGCAAAGAAACTCTACGCATCACTAGGAAAGCCGAAATTAAAACATGGTGTAGTGACATCAATATTTTTGAATTGTTCCAAATATTTATCTTCAGCAGTAACTGAGAGAGAGAGACAGACACACACATTGTGACATACCAGATTGACACCAAAATGAAATTCAGCGAATTTCATTAAAAATAACTCGTTATTAGCAAGAGAAGACGCTGGTTGTCATGGTACCGGAGTGCAAGATATAAACAATGTCCATTAGTTCAAAAGCGGACGATCAGTAACATCCGCGAGTTATTGGTAAATAATAATGACGTCGATGACGCCACGAGGTAGATCGCATAATCTTGTTTTAAACGAGAGAGTAAAGGATAAAAAAAAGTTGACATGTTGAAGAAGGATACAAGAATATTCATTCGAGCTCTCGACACGATAGCGATCGGATCAGGGTGCTAGATATATAGCAGTTTACTTGAACATAGAAAATTTACGCGAGTTCGGACGTAGTGATTTGTCGTTGTTAGTATTCAAAAGATAGAACTCAGAAATTGTTTCATGACCGTCGAGATGTAAGGACGTATTTTGGTGTGGCTGGGTTAGCAGGTAGCAGGTATAAGCGCAGGTGAAAAGTGAAAGGACCCGATCGTCGTGGAGCTGCCTACTGCATTACACAGTACTGTGAGTGTGCCAAGTTACATTTTTGGAGTATTCTTTGCTTTCTTCATTATTGGTGTTAGTAGTTCTTTTGGCATTTTCGTCCATTAAATAATTTAATACTCCATATTCTCAAGCTATAGTTCGAGTTTATCATAGATCTTTTCTTGTTTCGGATACTGTTGCGGTTTTATTTGTTTTTCATATTCAACATGATGACACGTACGAAGTCTGGTTCCTCCCCCTGCATCCCCTCGTTCGACGAGAATTTGGTAAAGAAGATGTGCGAGTTCATGCAGCCCCTTATTACCGATACCATCCGAGAAGAAATTAATCGTTTATTAGAACCCATGATTTCGAGTTTGAGGGAAGAAGTGAAAAACCTTAAGGAGGAAATCGAGCGGAAGAACAATCTAATACGCGAACTGCAACATTCAATTGACTCAAAAACGGACGAACTCGAGCAATATCAACGCAGGAATTCGTTGAGAATTTTCGGTTATAAAGAAAGCGATCGCGAGAACACTGATGATATATCCATTCAGGTTGCTCAAACTCTGAAAGTGGATTTAAGTTACGCAGATATAGATAGGAGCCATCGTGTGGGTAGGAAAATTGATGGACGAGAAAGGTCAATAATTGTTAAGTTTACTAGTTATAGAAAACGTGCCGAGGTCGTTCGTGCAGAGACTTTTAATTAACACCAACATTACTGTAAGGGAAGACAACTAAAAAAAAGAGTAGAACTCTTAAGAAAATGTATAGATAAGTTCGGTCTAAAAATTTTTGGACCCAAGATGGCACAATAATTAAGATTAACAATTCTAAAATTAGGGTAAATTGTGATGCTGATTTTTTAAAACTTTAAAATTGTCAACCTGTCACAACTAAATTTATTTTCACAAACCTTCTTTGATTTTTTATAATAAGTTATTTAAAGCTATGGCCTCTTGTGTATTGTAAAAAAATTGTTTTTAAATACGGTAAGAAAAGTACCGAGTAAGTTTTAATTTTCTTAACTTGCTAGAAAAAGAGAATTTTCCAAGCTATTTCGGTATGTTAAACACTTCGCGGAAACCACAATCCGATGCAAGTGGCCTCTCACCTGCTAAGAACCCGTTAAGCTCCGTACTACCTGGTTGCGGAAAATCCCACAACCCTTGAGCAGCTGAAAGGGACTTTGGTCGCTTTTCCTCGTCGTGTTAATACAGTGAACATAATGCAGTCATTGTGCAAACGCTATGATGAAATTCTTGCAATATTTTCGGAAATAAACGTTCATGTAATAATGATTAGTGAATCGTGGTTGAAACCATCTATTTCATCCAATCACGTCGCGATACCAGGCTATAGTAGTGTATTGGCCACCGAAAACCGGATCATTACAAGTGTTGGAAAAGCATCTTTCCGCGGTTGTAAGTCATTACGAAAGCATCATCATTATGGGCGACTTCAATTACAACTTATTGTTAGTAAATACAGACAACCACACTGTACGTAACTTCGTGAAAACTTTTGAATCCTTGAAATTGCATATTCTCAAATTAAATCCAACGCATTATTCCTCACATAGTGAAAGCTGGATTGATCATATCATTGTTTCGGAGCCCAATAAGGCATCAATTTACGGTCAGATCCCGGTTCCAGGAATATCCAGGCATGATTTGTTGTATTTGTCATTTCCAATGAACTGTCCTAAGTACAAGACAAAAATTATTTCGTACAGTGACTACAAATCTTTAAATGCAGTTAATTTTCTTTCCGACAGCATCCGTGCGCCATGGCAATTAATGTACCAACAAACTTCTATTCACGACAAAGTTCATGTATTAAAGAATATTGTAAGTGATTTATTCGTGATTTCGTTTATAAGTGATTTATTAAACATGCTCCGCTAAAAACATCCCGAGTTACGCGTCCTCCAGCACCATGGTTAAATGATGAAATTCGGGCCAGCATGAAGCATCGTGACTTAGTTCTGAAAAGTTACCGACGAGAAAAAACGACCATTCTCAAACTTGAATACACAATATTGCGAAATACAGTTAACCAAAAAATACGAAATGCTAAATTGCGATACTACAACGCATTGTTTAGTGCACAAACTGATTCAAAACAAATGAACGTTTGCTCTGAGCGGCAGAGAAACATCTCAATGAAGATAAACAAGTGTCGCGCCTGACTCAAAGTTAAAACCTTTACTAATATTGCCATCTCCTCATTTTCCCACACATTCACTGCGAAATTCAGTAACATTCTTTCACATATTTATCTGTGAAATTCTGTAACTTTCGGGCATGATAATCTTGTGATGCCATTGCTTTAAAATATTGTGAAATGTCACCGACTTGACGGTTGAGTGCTACATAAGATAATATATTCTTAGGTTTGCGCACGGGATGGTAGTGAATATTTCGAAAAAGGCCTGTCAGGCTGAAATAATAAAACATTTTATTTCTCTAATTTTTTCCAGTTCCTGATTATGATGTTGATCCTTTTTAATATGATTTGATTCGATTTATTTTTCGTCAAATCTATGTATTTAAAAAATAAGGTATTCTGCCACAACTTCGTTTAGAGCTTCTACTGAACCGATTATAGTATTTTTCCTTTAAATGAAAGAATGTGATCGCTAGATGTGTTATCAGATATTGGTTGTGTTGATTCACCAACATTTACGGGGTAAATTAATTAATTAAATCATTATTTAATAGTACGCTTATCAGTAGTCAATTGTTTTCTTCCGAAGGGTGGCTGTGTATACCTGTATATATTGTGAAGTCATGGGATTAGACAACCCCATAACGCCACCATCAGCTACGAGAAGCAGCCCGCGAACAGAAAGAAGTCGAGTACGCGGCGGAACGATAGCTTGTAAACGCGCCATCTACCCATAGCTTTTCGAACTCTGACGCCCGAACTAGCGAATAATGTTTTTTCGGGAGGTCACGAAAAGAGGAGAATATTCACCACTCCAAAAATGTCCCCAGGCGCGAGTACCATAAGTATCGCGACACGCCTCGGAGGAGCTCTCTATGATTGCAGCAGCGACGGCCACTAGACTGAGTTCTGAATGCGATTGTAACTTGATAGCATAGGAGTTTATTTTAACTTGGTAGTTAAAAGTTAGCTTGAGAAGCGTATCAAGGAAAGTGATGTAATTGAGAAGTGGAGTGCACGAACATTCTTCGCATGAACATTCACAATATTTGAGAGAGCAAGTGAAATGATTGTTTGACTTCGAAATAATTTCAAATTTGTAAAATTCGCGCAGGACATTCACTAAATCCAGCATCTCATATTGCACGCTGAGACCACACACACACAAAGTGTGGTAGGTAGGCCGAGCATTTAAAGCATAAATTCAGCAATATTAATTATTCGAGGCTGGGAGCGCGAACAAACTTGTACGAGGCGCGGCAGAAGAAGGACGACCCCAGGAAGAGAGAAGCGTAGGTGAGAAGGATTTGGACTGGAACGAGAATCGTACGAGTCCGGAGAACGGGAGAAGGGTGTGGAAATTGGAGGCTTGGCGGAGTTCAGAGCTCGAGGGAAGGAAACTGGTAAGATCGTGGGACAGCGAGCGAAGATGGGTTGCCACGCGAGGCTGCGAGCGGCAGAAAATCCCCAAGGTCACCTACAGGCGAGCGATGCGGAGCTGTTGAGGTAAAAGAACTGGCAACGTTTATGCGGCGATCAGTTGGGGAAAGAGAATAGCAGTAAATACACGACAATTCGTGTTAAAAGTGGGTGAAAGATCAGAATAGGTGGAAGAAGTATTCCGAACGATGTGAATGGCAGTTTCATGTTCATTTACTGCACGTGATATTAAATTCATTCAAAGAGGCCATTTTTACTTAAGAGGCCAAAGAGGCACAATTTTACTTAAATAATTCATGATTTTCATGTTGTACAGTGATGTTATCTGGAAAAGTCATAGTTTATTGTATTGTGTTAAAAGTAATTGCTTTCTGTGATATGTAAAGGGGTCAAATTTAAGTAACGTGTATGTTACGTTTTATTTTTTTTCTCTCTTAAAAGTTCACAATGTTATAATGAGTGCGAAGCCCAAAGCTAGCACCTGTGAACGGGATACCTTAGAACAAGTGTAAAACTTATTTTAAAAGCCGTACACGGAAAAATTAGAGAGTAGAAAGAGTAAAATAAAGTGGTAGATAAAAATTCAGAAAGAGGAATGAGCAAATTGTGAATTGTAATTGGTGAAAGTGTGTTCAGGCAGTCGAGATGACGCCAATTTTTTGTTTTGCCTTATTTTCTGTTTTTTTTTCAGTGACCAACTATTTTAAAGTGCAAAATCCTATTATATAACTGTGCCACTGTAATTTTTCATTTAATATATGCTCATTTTATTCATATTTTATCTGATTCATCATGTCAAGGCTTCAGACCTTCCTCATACCCAAAAGATCCTGCTTCCTGAGAATTTTAAGCTCGCTTCACGAGCATTCATTCTATCAGCATAAAGTCAGCGTAGGTGTCGTGTTAGTGTGGTCATTTCGTTTTCAGTTGGGTCGTTGTCTATGAAATGTCACTTTTGTTCTGCTTTGTTCTTAGAAATTCTGCAAACGAGGTTACTCTGTGTTGCTTAAATGGGAAAATAAGTTAGCCTTCGAGCAACATGCCAGAAGAAATCAAAGAGTTGCTTATAGGAGATGACATATCAAAAAACTTTAGAAATAATATCCGTCAGTATAATCGTGCTCTTTCTTTTGTGTCATTTGGTGCCGATATTGCATGGCCACCTGGTCATGGGCCATACGTGTTCAAAATTTTGGGAATTCCACATCACAGAATATCTTCGTTATACCCTGAAGATTCAAACAATGCAACATATTGTGAACATTAGTCTGGGCACAGTATTTTACGTTTATGTCAGATCTCACCGTCATATTTTGACGGATTATCACTAGTAACAGTAAAAATTGTAAGCAATGTATGGGGGAGAAATAATAATTTTGGAGATTATTGTACATTTGGGGAAGAGACTTCAAGTCATCTAGCAAGCATGTAAATATTTTAACATAAAATCAATTGTATATATTAATTGTATCAATAAAGTTATAATTTCAATCTTATTGTAGAATATTATATTAATTAGTAAATAGAGCCCGGATGTTTAGCAAAATGCCTTTTTGTTGTTATTATTAATTTATGATTTTTAACAATAGAAATCACTTAATTGTACCTCTGGGATTATTTTAGTAGCGTTTCATTGTGCCATTTTCGCCTATTTTACCTTCTGATGCCTATTTTTGCCTTTTCCATCATTATTTTGCTTTTGTTTCTCCTGGCACCGATCTCGATTAAGTTACAAGGATATATACTTGTAAGCCTGTATAATACTAAGGCACGGTCGTGTTTTGTCTTTCTATGGAAGCAGAGGCCGTGTTAAAAATTTTTAAATGAAAAAGGAAGCTGAAAGCAGTCAAGATTTTTTAAAAATTTTTGTTCGTTGGGGCCGACAGGCTTTGTGGGCACACGAAGAATTTCATCTTATTTTCGTCTTTTGTGGAAAGCGCTCTCTCTTGCTCTCACACAGATGAATGGAGCTAATTTACAAAAAGTGTACGTGCAATATATATATATATATATATATATATATATATATATATATATATATATATATATATATATATATGTGGCGAAGATGGTCTTGTAGTTGGGTATTCTGAAAATCTTATCGTACACTTTTTGTAAATTAGCTCCATTCATCGGTTTTTCATTCAGCAAAAAGTTCTTTATCACTGTCGTTTCTGCACAGTTTAATTTAGCAGACAATTATCGATATCGTGTACTGAAATGAACGATTTTCATAATTCCCATGGAGTTTCTCAGGAATGTCTTTACTCTCTTTAATGCAATCATATTCCTTTCACGTAATGCTGTAGGTAAAGGGAAAGTTAGATTGAGTTGTATCAACCTAACAGCCTCTTGACAGTTTTCTAGGCCAATTTAAGAAATACTTCAGCAACAAATCTGCAGCCATGTATCAATGTATACATTTGTCAGTTCATTTTGAAGTTGTTCACTGTCAAATAATGGATTTTTTTATTATGAAAGAAAACTTTTCTGAACGAAAGAACTCTTTGTAGATGGAAAACTGTTTTTCATTAAGAAATTCAATAAAATGAAAGTTTTCAAAATCTTGAAACCTACCGCGAGTCACTACTGTATCAATAATTTTAAAATAAGCAATTTTGTGTTTTTGAAATAATTCTGACCCCGAAAGTTCATTCATAGTCATGTCTGCTTTGGTGCAGATTTCAATAATCTTTTCATATCTAACACGATATATTACTACGTATCTATACCATTTCTATTTCTACGGCATATTACTTGCCTCATGATTTCACATTGTTGAGCGAAAACTACA
This sequence comes from Teleogryllus occipitalis, assembly GCA_011170035.1. Taxonomy (NCBI): domain Eukaryota; kingdom Metazoa; phylum Arthropoda; class Insecta; order Orthoptera; family Gryllidae; genus Teleogryllus; species Teleogryllus occipitalis. Next base: position 84,740 of record BLKR01001836.1, on the reverse strand, counting down.
TTTCGATATCGTGAACCTCTCAGAAGTTATGGAATTGGTGCGTAGTTAGTGGGACATGCTCTATAACACTAAATCTTTAGCTTCATCAATCGTTTTATAAAGAAAACACGAACAAGACTTACAAAAACAACTCTACTTTCCCACAACGTCAGGTGATAAGGTGAATTTGCCTGGTCGAGACGTGAACGTGCAGCGCTGTACAAGTCCGTGCCTCCCGGGAGTCTAGATTTTCTGCGGCTCTCTGCCCAGCGAGTGTGAGTGAGTGGAAGATAGCGCGCGCCCTCTTGTGCGCATGCGTGGCAGAGTCAGCAGGGGTCTATCCACTGGCAGGCTCCTCGCTCAGCTACCGGCCCCAAATAGTATATCTCTCCGGCCCTGCTAATTCCCTCACACGTAAGCGGGGAAAAGGAGCCGAAAACATTTAATTTTTTTCAACGATTCAGTAAAATATATTGAAAAAGGTAACACTTAACGACAGATTTTATTGAAAAATAATTTAGGTATTCTAAGGCTCTCAGATTACCCTTCAGCTTTGCCACATATATACATTAGAGAGAGGGGGGAGGAAAAAGTATATATAATATGACATTCCCGTCTCAGTGTTGGCAGTTACACAATTGCGGAAAACGAAAAATATAATTTAGTTTGCACTGATGCCATTTCAAGATTCAATGAGAGTTTTTGTGCCCCAAATTCGCTTTTTTCCCGGTGCATGCTATAAACACTTTCTCATCTTACGTACGTAAAAGGGAGACTGTAAAAGAAGTTCACTATAGCATTTCGAAGAGACAGCGTCGCGGGTAACACAAATTCGTAGTCATGGTACCTGATGACTATGTGGAATCAAGTTTTAGAAGAAAAGATCGTTTCCTTACCAGTTTAGTGCTAATATAAATTTTAGAGTTCGAATAAAAATGTGAATCATTTTAATTAATTTTTTGCAATTATTCCTTTTAAATGTGATTTTTTATTGTTTACATGACTATTTGCTCCCCACTTTAACTAGAATAAATTAATTTTTGCATGCCTATTTTAGTAAAAATAAATGCCCTTTGTCGGCATATTTTAGGTAAAATAAATGTCTGAACTTCGGGGCTCTACTAATAAAATGTCATAACAGAACCCGGCAGACATCCTACTCTCTCTCTCTCTCTCTCTCTCTCTCTCTCTCTCTCTCTCTCTCTCTCTCTCTCTCTCTTTTCCCATACTCTCTTTTTCCATACTCTTTTTCGCCTTTTCCCTTTTATTTATTTATTTTATTTATTTATTTTACGTCAAAAAAAACAGTTAAAAACTGCGTATGACGTGCTATGGGGAAATGTGAATTGTGTGCACATTTTCAAAATTCTGTGATCCCTACACTAAGTCATATACTACTTAAATTTTGAATTTTTGAAAGGGAGAAAAAAAACAACTCCCATGTAATAAAATCTATTTTCAAGGATAAACAAGCAATAAATTTTGAATTTTGAAAGGGAGAAAAAAAACAAAAAAACTCCCATGTAAAAAAATCTATTTTCAAGGGTAAATAAGCAATAAATTTTGAATTTTGAAAGGGAGAAAAAAACAACAAAAAAACTCCCATGTAATAAAATCTATTTTCAAAGATAAATAAGCAATAAATTTTGGCTCTTATTTCTTCCTGCCGCGACAACATGGAAACGATAATTTGAATAATTGTATTTCCCACTGAATTCTAGAAGACGTGCACAGAAAATGAAGTTACATTTATGTCCAGAAGCAAAACAAGGGCCATCTCAGCATTTGCTCAATGGATCAGGGAAACTGGACGAAAAACCTGATCGAGATGGGGGTCATTGACCCATCCCTACTCTTTCACTGCCCCATACTCTGTCTTTTTTCCTCTTTTTCTCTTCTCTCTTTGCTTCTCTTACCCGCTTCTACCCTCTTTCTCAATATCTCTTCCTTCTTTCTCATTTCCCCCTCCTCTTTCCCCCCTCTATCTCATTTCCCTCCTCTTTTCCCATTCTCTTTCCCCTCCCTTTTCCTTCTCTTTTCCCCCTTTCTCTTCCCACTTTTCTCCATACTCTCTTTTCGCATCTTTTTCCCTCTTCCTTTTTCTTCTCTTTTTCCGCTCTCTCATTTTCCCTTTCTCTTTTCGCTTCTTTTCCCCTTTTTTCTCCCTCTTCCTTTTCCATCTCTTTTTCAGCCCTTTTCCCTCTTTTCCTTCCCCTCTCTCTTTTACGCTCTCTTCCCCCTCTTCTCCACTTTTCGCCTCTTTCCCCACGTTCTTTCCTCCCTCTCTTTTCCCCCTCTCTCGTTTTCCGTCTCTCTTCCCCCTTTTTTCATATACATTTTTCCTCCCTCTTCTCCGTGTCTCTGTTTTCTTTTCCCCCCTCTTCCTTTACCCCTACTCTCTCACTTTTTCCCTCTGCCTATTTCCCTCTTTTTTCGCTTTTTCCCTAATCTCTCTTTTCGCCTCTCTCTTCCCTCTATATTGTTCCTCTTTCGCTTTCCCCCTCTCTTTTCTCACTCTTTTTCATTCTCTTTCCGTTTCCTTCTCTTTTTCTTTCTCTTTTTTCCCTCCCCTCTCCCGCGCTGCCCAGTCCTCCTGGCCTCCTCGGCCTCGCCCCGCGTCACACGGCAACACTCAGCTACAATGAAGTCCAGGTGGATTGAGAATTGTTTTTAACTGAATCGCCATTTTGTGCTGCAGCGTCATTTAGTGGAGTTACAACAAAACGAACCTCCATGAAATAAAAACCTGCGTGAAAAACATGTAGATATGCCAGCTTTAATGGAGATCGGTCACACGGTGTCGGAGTTCATCGCTCTGGTACATAATTATGTAAATAAAAAAAAGTTCAATGGAAAAGGGGGCTCATAAGTGTAATTATCCCGCCTCTTGTTTTAAGTTACGTACGGCTATTATCTTATATTTAAACACTTCCTAATAATTACTGCATTTATTATTGAGATTTTTTGCTCAGATTTAATCACATTTCAATTTCCTTCAACCGTTATTCTAAATCATTTAAATAATTAATTTTACTGACAAAATTGACGTTTAAGACGACTAGGAGGCATGCTTTCGTATATCATATCTTAGTACTCTTACTGCAGTGTAAATTTTGAAAATTCTCAATTTTGCCGAATCAGTTCCTTTGCAAAGCTTTGGACTTCATCGTAAAATGACGGTACACACATTAAACTATAAGGTTGTGTCGAACACACCGTCATTTTTTCTGTGCTTGTGTAAATTAAACGGAAAGATTCCCAATTTATTAAGTCTGGCAGTATTCGGCTACTAGTCAATCACGTTAGGCGCGTTCTTACCCATTAGTGCCTAGCGTTACCACCTGGCAAGGGCGCAGTGATATTAAAGTACCATTCGCCATCGTCAGCTAGAACTCATTTATTTCCGCTCTTAACGGAAGCCGGCCGTTACGAGTGTTTTCTTCGTTGCTCTGTTTCGTTACTTTAAAGTAGTTCACGATGTGTGAACTTTTGGTAACAAGGCCCACTTGCGTGTGGTATTCGACGCGGCCTTGCGGTTTTGAGGGTTAAAAGGAACTATATCCACGGTGAAGTTCGTTTTTTACGGTCATCACTTTTAACTACTTTCTCTCTCTCTCTCTTTCTCTTTCCCTCTCTTTCCTCTACCTGCATGACAAAGACTCAATGAATCGATGGAAATTAAATTACCAGGTTGCCTTTTGGGCCGTCGGGACCTTGAGGTCCCTTCATGCCTCTTTCTCCCTTCTCTCCCTGGTCTCCTTTAGGCCCCGTCATGCCAAGGTCTCCTCTGTGGCCTTTAGGACCTCGGCGGCCTCTGTCGCCCTTCGGTCCCTTCGGGCCGGTCTCACCAGTCTTGCCAGGCTGTCCTTCTCCTCCTGATTTTCCAGGTGGCCCGACATCTCCCTGAAAAGGCGTCGTTATGAAAGTGATATATGAATAAGTACATTGCATGTGTAAGGACTTCTTAACTATTTAATATGCTGTTGGATTGTAACTTATGACTTTTACGATTATTTTCTATACACTGAAAACTGATGTGCATACAAATAACTCTCCCTGACTGGTGCTATAAATTCCCGTAAGCGACAAAAAATGTCTCGTCTCATGATTCCATTTTTTCAGGGGCGCGGTATGAGTAATTGTAGTATGTTGTCAAGCATACAACCAATCAGCACAGCGTCGCGTACCAAACTTATGGAGAGGTATATATACTATATACGGAGTAATATACGTACGTGTATTACTCCGAATGTCGTATACTCCGTACACGTTTTGGGGTTCTCTGATACCGAAAAAGTAGGTTTTTTTTTTCAAAACGTCCGTCCGTCTGTGAACACTACTAGCGCCTAAACCATGTGTACGATCTCTTCCAAATTGAAGAAATCCCTGTCCATCTGGCTTTAGTTGAAGGTGTAAATTTTGAAAGACAATGTTTAGAATTTAGGAAATTTTACATAAAGCCCCCCCGGACATTTTCAAATTTTCTCAAAAATGGCTCCAAATTTTGTCATTAAATTTCTTGTAAGAATAGAGTAAAATACACTTATAAAGTTGGCATAGGTTCGATTTTCACGGTTAACTCTGAATTTTCAAAATTGTAAAAGTTCGACTTTTTCGGCTTCTTGCAACTATGAAATTGAATTTTGCTTCAAAGTTCAACTATGAAATTGAAATTGATTTTTCCTTCAAATAAAACTTGTTGTCCATAATAAGTTCTTTTATTAAGGTCATGTAGATTTTTTGTGAAAATTTTAGTAGTTTTCATGCAATAGTGCGTGTTTGCAGAAATCTAGCAAAAAATTTAAACAGAAATTTGGAGCGATTTACGATACAATTTTGAAACTGCTGTAAGGGCTTCATTTAATATTTCCTCCAAAGTTAAAAGATCCGTTTTAAATTCGAAGGATCTCGAGTTAAAAGAAATCGATTGGGTAAAATGATTTTTTTAGTAAATATTGTGCACAGATTAGGTGCTAGATTTGTGGACAGATGGACCTGCAGCCAGTATAAAGTAATATACGAGAAAGTAAAATGAATAAGTTAATGATAGTAACAGTGGTAAGACAAATTGATAGCGCTTTGATCTTGTGCAATTTATATACTCACTGTTATCTTAATGCAATATAATGCACTTTTAGTCACGTAAGTGAAATAAACTGAAACTATTTTTAAAATTTGTGAATGCGGTGGAAAGAGGAGGTAGAAGTTAGACCAATGAAATAGCACCAACGGGTACATAAATGTAAAATGGATCCGTAGGTGGTGTAAGTAGGATGTTAAATGAAGAAAGACTTACCGCTACCCCAGGCGATCCTCTTTGGCCTGGCGGTCCAGTCGTGCCTGGCGGTCCCTGAGGCCCCATGGGCCCTTGCAACCCAGGCGGGCCTGCCGGTCCACGGTCACCTTTTTCTCCAGGCATTCCAGTGCTCCCTTGCATTCCAGCAGCCCCTTCGGAGCCCTGCAAAATAACCATGTCCAAAAATTGTGTTTCTGGAATTCAATATTTTAATCAGACTTTTATAAAATATGTGTGCATATGTGAAGGAGGACGTGAATAAGTCTTCTAATTCAAAACATGTTTCATTCTCGTCTAAACAGACAAACTGTTTTTAGCTCAGAGCCATTGCTGCTGCTTCTGCAGCGACTATCACCAAGATATCCTAGGGTTCGAGTCCCGAGTAGCGGATTTTCGACTCTAGCTAAATAGCTAAGAATTCAGCAGCTGTCTGACGGAGAGTTCTAGAGGCGGACTGCTCTGAAAGGTAGATTTCCTTGGTTTCTCCGATCAATACCGGACGAGTACGGGAGCAATTCTTTAACAGGCCACGAACTGCGCGCGATGTCCTTGCTCTCATTGACCTATCTTCTCCCCTTAGACAGTTACATACACAGAGGAGGTCCAGTTGAGGTTGTGCTCCGTTAGGGGAGATTACTGGAGAGGAAAACCCTGCAAACCGACGAGTAGATTCGGCGCCGGATCTCAACGTTAATCGGGGGAGGGGAGACAACCGTTACATCCTGTGATAAAAACATTTACTACACTAACGGAAACAACGGCCAGCAGTTGGCGCGTTCAACACGAGAAAATCAATCAATTAAATAGTGTAAAGGAACCTTTGTGATAAGGGGCGCATCCACAAAGCAAACGTCCCTACGCCGTCAGCAAAAGAAAACACAATTTCATTGAATACTTTTTTTTAAAGTTGAGTAGTAAAATAAGTATGAAGAAGAATTTAAGTAGCTTTGATTTTTAAGCAGATTGTTAACAAAGTTTGCAAATATTTAACTATACTAAAATCACAGGATGTTAACTAGAATTGTAAAAAAAATATATTTCATACCAATATAAAAATACTTCAATAAATGTGGTGAAGTCAAGGAAGTTAATGTATTCTGATTGTTTTTCTGTATTCTGCACGACAGGACACATCTTTTTATTAGTAATTTTGTTTAATCTTCTATTCTGAACAGGAATTCCTACAAAAATTAATGCCAGCTTTGATGTAACAGGAATATCTTTCATTGATTGCAAGCTCACATTTATAATGCAATTAATTCCTTTTACTCTTTTACATCACTTCGAATTGAATTTCAAGAAGAATATGCCAATTGCGAATTCCAGGAAGAATATGCCATTGAATAAGTGAGTCATGGGCGTGTCGTGTGTCTGGTTACATACCGGCTTGCCGGGGGGTCCTATGAGTCCCATTTTGCCCGGCGGCCCTGCCTCTCCGGGGGGGCCGGGATCACCTGATCGCCCGTCTTCGCCATCCTTCCCGGGTTCGCCCTTCGCTCCGACCAATCCGGGCTCGCCAGCTATGCCTGGGAATCCAGGAGGCCCTGGACTGCCCTTCGGACCCTCGGGCCCCACGGGCCCGCGCGGCCCTGGAGGGCCCTGGATTCCCGATTTCCCTTCTTCTCCTTTGGGCCCTGGCGGACCTCTTTCGCCCTGCAATGGACATCAAACACATTGGGAAATCATCTTAATGCGTTGTCTAGATTTTTCTTCAGATTTCAATCATTGGGTTTCTGTCAGTTTTGATGCAATGGTTAAAATTGTGAAATAGATGTTTGTAATGAATTGTGCTCATTCATCGGTCTTCTGAAGTGATATATATATATATATATATATATATATATATATATATATATATATATATATATATATATATATCACTTCCCTTGTATTTTATATATAATGATAAATATTGAAGAGAGAAATAAATCCGTGAAACTTATTAGGTTCTCCAAAGTAAATAATTTGATATATTGACTTATTTTTTTCACAAAATTTTCGCGACTTTGCTTATGTAAGCAACGGTTAATTTTCAACCTTTGAATAAAATTCTTTTTCAAGGCATCGCTTTGATCAAATGCGCTAGACTGTAAAAAGAAGTGTCATTCTTTTCTCATTAATTTTTGAAGCCTCAGATTGAATAAATATGTCTCGTGTAACATATTCAATGAACTTTGCAAGCAGTATATAACTTACAATTTGTACTTAGAAATCTTCATAAATGGAAATTTTAAATAAAATTCAACCTGAAAAATATACTTAAATATCTTACATGTTTGCCATCGATACCAGTAGGTCCTGGAGGTCCTGGATTTCCCGGTTCTCCTTTGCCACCCTGCAATCCTTCAGGACCTGGGGGGCCCGGCATTCCTTCTCCGCCTTTACTGCCTCGTGGACCGGGCTCTCCAGGCTGACCGGCTGGTCCTTCGGGTCCTTTTAAGAATAATACGAAGTACTGGTAATGCCATGAATGATTATCATTTGAAAGCTATAAATTTGCCATGATCTTGGAATTGTGCATCCAAACGTGACACTAGTCTATTTTCATGACCTTTGCGATTGATTATTCATTTACTATACTTACCTCTTGGTCCAACGTCTCCTATTTCTCCCTTAACGCCAGGGACACCTGGCAATCCCTGCTGGCCAGGAGCACCAGGAGGACCTGCTACACCAGGAGGGCCGTCTTCACCCTTAGGCCCTTGGCGACCCATTTCCCCGGGCGGACCCTTTTCTCCTGCGGGCCCTACCGCTCCAGGCTCTCCGCGCAACCCTTGCGTTCCTGGCGGACCAGGTGGACCCTGTTACCGAATGGGTGCTCGTTCTAATCATGCCCGAAAACTTAAGCAACGACATCCGTGTGAAGACGTGACTTACCGTTTCTCCCCGAGATCCTTTGAAGCCTTTCTCGCCCGGCGGCCCGGGGTCTCCCTTGTCTCCGTCTTCTCCCGGAGGGCCCATTGGTCCGGGGGGCCCTGGCAGGCCTCTCTGCCCTGGCAGTCCGTCTCTTCCCATTGAGCCTGGCAGTCCTGGTTCCCCCTAAGAGATTGGATCTACTTTACCGCTAGTGAGATATTATTGCGATTCAGATAGTGATCAAGTCGAGTGTACTCACTCTTTCGCCTTTGGCTCCAGACGCTCCAGGTGGTCCAGGCGGTCCCTTCCTCCCTTCCGGGCCCGGAGGACCTTCCTTTCCTGGGTCTCCCTGTTGACCTTTGTCCCCACTGGGACCAGGTGGACCGAGAGGACCCATGTCACCTTTAAGTCCAGGCATTCCCTGTTAATAATATTTGTTGTAATAAAACTCACAGTTTTCCATCTAGAAAATGTATAAATAATGCAGATTCGTAGAGCCATCAGAATATAGCGAGATAGGTACAGTGTAATAAATTAAAAATGCATCAGGGTGTATTGTAAACTGATATATAGATGTTCCCATGTATTTAATAATTAATCTTGAAATGAATTTGGGAGACGGCTCGTATGGTAATGGATAGTGAAATGCCTTCCACAGCTGGAGCCAGAGTTAGTTCCACCGCCATGTAGATTTTGTGGCGGACAAAGCTAGTACCTCTCGGCAGGTTTCTCTCGTGGTCCTCCCATTTCCCGTGCCTCTCATTCAATCACTGCGTCATATTTATACTATCATCTACTCATTAAATAACTCGTCTCATCACGAGCTCAGAAGAGGAAGATCTTCTAAATTCAATGAATGAATTAAAGAATAGATAATAATTAAAAATAAATTTAATGATATAATGAAAAACTGAAGATATAAATATAAAAGAATTTTAATGGAAATCTTTCATGGAAGCGCATCAAATGAAGAACCTCGAGTTTTGAAGGAAATCATAATAAATCAAAGAAATTCTCGTAGAAAAAGCGTTTTTTCTTGCACTTAAGTTGAAACACACACAAATTTATTAAATTGTAGGGGCCTATACGTAGGAAATCTTTTCACTGCAAAAGAAATGAACAAAAACCATTGGACACATCTAAAATTTAAAACACAAACGAAGTATTCGTTATTGCTTGATTGTGAAATCGACCTGCTCTTCACTTTTGTGGGTACCCTTGGAATTTTCCATCTCAATTGGGATTTGAAAAAAGAAAATCGGGAGGAAAGAAAGCCCAAATATTGAGCGTGAAGAGAAACGCGGGCTGAGAGAAGTCACTTACAGGAAGTCCAGTTGCTCCCCGCTCTCCTGGAAATCCAGGCAGACCGGGGCCGCCTGGAGGCCCTGGCTTCCCCTGGGGACCCGCGGGTCCAGGCGGACCTTCTTTGCCAGAATCTCCCGGTCTTCCCGACTCTCCTGGGAGTCCGGGGTGACCTGGTGTTCCTGGTTCTCCCACAGGACCTGGTTCGCCGTTGGGGCCTGGAGGGCCTACCACTCCAGGAGCACCTGCCGGACCCGGAGGGCCGGGTTCTCCCTGTAAGGAAATACCTGTTGGTTTCATTTGGATTTAAAAGAGTGACAGATTGTTCTGAAAGTTTACTTACCGGCGGTCCTCTCTCACCAGGCGGGCCTGGAATGCCGTCTTTGCCATTGTTGCCAGGCGGTCCTTGCGGTCCAGTGAAACCTCGAGGTCCTTCCGGCCCTTGTGGACCATTCTCCCCTTGTGGTCCTGGAGGTCCGGGCTGACCTGTATCGCCCTACAAAACCAATCATACTAAAAAGATTATTGCTGTATTTATATACTAGTTTACGTAACGCCTTCGGTATCTATTTTCATGTTAAAAATTGTATTTGTGTTTTGTAAGTGCGTACTAAAGAAACATTTTAAATATAATACAATGAACGAGGTCGTCCATTATCGGGAACAAAGTTGCATGAGAGCGTAACGATAAAAATACTATAAAATGTAAGCTTGTTTACAAATTAGGTGTAATTATTGTCAATCTGATGAATCAAGTAGTAACGATGCACGTTGTGCTGGAACAGCAGTAAAGTCGGTAACTGCCGGTGCATAAAACGCACTTTTTTCCCTCCAGTAACTCGTCAAAAAACACGATGCGTCTTATACAACGGATGGGATTTTTTTAACTGTTTGAATGTTTAGTATGTAGCATTACAAAAATCAAATTTTTGTAAACTGACTTTGTATTTATACAAAACTGATTATTACAGAAGCTAAAAGTATATCAAGAAGAACGAATGCTAAAAATTACGTTGGGTCAACGACGTGGTGTAGAAGATTTGTGAAAAGGCACGGTCTTTCCGTGCATACTGGAAAAATATCATATAGACTCCCGGCGGAATATGAAGAAAAAATCATTGCTTTTCACGGGTTACATTCCCATTCCTTTCATAAAAATAAAAATAAAGTATAAAATTTAACATTGAAGTATGAAATCCTTCTTGAAAATAGAGGTGCGTCTTATATACCGACATGTCTTATTCAGAGGCAAAAACGGTAATTCAGCGTTTCATCAGAGTTTGTCTAAAAAGACTCCCAAAATACGTTATTTATCTAATAATTACATACTTTATTGAAGAATCCAATTAAAAAATTTCAATCAATTCGCCTTGTCGAGAGCAATTGAATGAGCTTTAGCTCACTTCTATGTGCTTTAAAACACTCAAAAGGGGTTTTAGTTGCTTCACCCCTTTCCCGAAACATAGTTTCAAAAATTCTCTTAGAATGAAAGGTTTGGGGAAAAAAATAGTCCGTTCCTGGTCAGCAGACTGATACGCGTCGAATGCTCTGAATGGGCACCGGAAGAGATCTAACAGTGAGGAACAGACCCGCTGACCCACAAAAACTTACTGTACGGAAGGCTTGTCAACTAGAGTGTGTTTGAAAATTACCTTTGGCCCAGGAACTCCTTCAAGACCTCTTCTGCCTCGGGATCCTCGGAAACCCTACACAAAATTGTCTATTAAAATCCGTTAAACACTTTATTATCGTTATTACAAGACCTTAACATTACTCACTCTGGGCCCTACTTCTCCTCTTTCTCCTGGCTGCCCTGTGTTTCCCTGTAATAGAACATATCGGTCACAAATGTTTTGATTTTGGTAGTATTTCACATTTTCGTTGTAGACCAACTAGGCCCAAAACACTTACTCGGTCACCCTTATCTCCTGTTTGGCCATGTTTTCCCTCAGAGCCCTTGTCGCCCTTTTCTCCCGGTGGGCCGGGATAGCCAGCGAAACCAGGGATGCCCAACTTGCCCTTTTCTCCAGGTTGACCAGGGGGACCAGCTTCTCCCCGCGGCCCTTCGAACCCCTGAAATTAATAAAATAACTGAATTAGCGGAGCTAATATTATATAAATTTGAAAAAGGGGATTCTAAATATGGAGTTTGTTAAGTCCCATGGCGCAAATTCAGTATGCATTCAATAATGAGCTTGTAAAACTAACTAGTGGTGCTAAAACAGCACATACTTTCTCGCATTATTTCTAACTGCTCCGCTCTGTGATACTACTACATAAATCTGCAAAAGTGTTTCAAGCAGCAAAAATTTTCTTCCACACTCGAACTCAGATCCTCCAAGTTAACTCCTTGTGAGTCTTACATCTGCGTTGAGGAAACGGTGTGGGTACGGAACTTGGGTCGACGCTTAAAGATGAAATTATCTCAACCCAATATTTCCAATATGCAATTTTCTAAACTTCAGAGATATCAAAGAAAATGAGTCCATTCTTTTATGAGTCCCTTGTTTTAAAACAAGGAAAAAATTGAAAGAAAAAATACAAGTTTTTGAGAAAATGTTCTTTTGATAATGCGCATTAATTTCAACCAGAAACTACGCAAAACCCAATGGCGAAGCTAAAGAGTAATCTGCATAAAATTTGCCGCAGGTACCCAAATTATTTTTCAATAAAATCTGTCGTTAAGAGTGCCCTTTTTCAATATTTTTTTTACTGAATCGTTGAAGAATATTAAATGTGTTCGACTCCTTTTCTCCGCGTACGCGCGAGGGAATTAGCAGGGCCGCAGAAATAAACTCTTTGGGGCCGGTAGCTGAGCGAGGAGCCTGGCAGTGGATAGACACCGGCTGGCTCGAAGTTAGCAGGACTATTTCATCCAATCACAAAGCTTTATAGCTCATAATTTACCCCTTTTTTGCCGTTTTAAGACGTGAAAACACAAAATTTGCCGCGTTATTTTTTCAAAAAAGAAAATTAATAAATAAAAAAAATCGGTGTTCCCACTAACTTCCGTTGGAAGTTACCGGACCACACCTCGAAATCCGCTAATAATGCAAGTATACACACAAAAAATGAACTCCAAATTTGTCCCTTTTTATTTATAATCGATTAGTGTCGAAATCAAATTGAAATCTCTATTCATTCAAATAATATTTATATAAAAAAAAATAAAACCATATTCCTCTTGCGAGGGCCGTCAAGGAAGAAACGAGACGTTCCCTATAAACAATCATCCGTAATAATTCATACTCTATGCCATAATTTGCCATTCACAACTGCTAAATATAATATGTAATAAAAGAATTTGCTGCGGACCGGTTAGTTTCAATTACCTGGTTTCGAATCCCCGAAATGATACCGTTTCTCCCAAACCAGCAGCCTTAACAATTCATACTGAACGCCAAAATTCGCCGCTATGAAGTGCTAAATATAATTTATAATTAGAAAATTTGTCGCGGACCAGTTAGTTTTAATTACCTGGGTTCTAATCTCAGAAATGTTCCTCGTGCCAAAGCTCTGCGCAAAAGTACACAGATCCTTCCCAACCATCGCCCATAACAATTCATACTCTATGCTAAAATTCGCTAGTTTTATTTCCGAAGAGTGGAGTCTTTGTTCCATCGTTGTAGTCTCAGTGTTGGTCGCTGTTGCATGTTGCTAGAAGTTTGCATGTCCCGATTTCGGTAGTGGTAGCTAAGTATGGTGGATGGAAAATACGGTATCTGATGGGTAAACGTGATCACTGAATTAATTATTTATATAAAAAGGAAAGAGCGACTAAGTGTATTTCTTTTTTTTTTAAAAATGTTTCGCTACCGCTTACGCAGTGTAGAGAACGCAGCGCGAAAAAACTGCGAATTTTCGACAGAAAAACTTTTATTACAGGGCCCTGTTTACGAAAATGTGGATATATCCATTTGTAAAATTTAGGGAAAAAATCCTCTAAAACGTTATGCAGCCAGTTTGCATGTGTTGTGGGTCCTTGATACCAAAATCTCGAATGACGGGAAAACGTCTGTTTGCCCGTCCGCTTGAGAACAACGCTACCGTTTAGACGATTTTTGTCAAAATTGATATTCCCTAATCTAACTGATGTCGCGTCCCCTTGAATTTGGAACCACTGTTTTAATTTTGGAGGGTACTTTACATGAAGTATCTGATGTATTTTCCAAATTTTAAATACTATGGCTTTATCGTTTTTGATTAAATATCGTTGCTGAATAGTGTGAAGGACTCTTAAGAGAGTGATGCAGGTCTGATATTCCTAGAAAACTCATTTTTCGAAAATTGGAAAAATTCAAACTTTTTTCGGTGCCTTCCCACAATTACAATTATGAAGATAGAATTTTTTCCCTGAAAGATATCTCCTCCTTAAAGGTAGATTTTGAAATCAGGTCATGTACAATTTTTGGAAAATTAGAGTACATTTCGCATAATTTTGAGTGAAAATTCAAGTGAGAAAGTAGGTGCTGTTTTTTTACGCCACTAGTTTCACTCCTTTTAATTTGGAAAAATAAGGGAGGAAATCAGTCAAATCTTTGAGGCAATAATTCGAGTGACGATAGGAAAGTTAAATAGAACTGATATGAAGTTGACTTCACATTTCAACAATCAGAAATGTATCTAGGGACCAAAAGGATGAAGGTACAATCAGTGCAAATTAGCCTGTTCCTGACACATCGACAGAACTAGACAGTGGTAAAGATGGCCTGACGTTACGGGATGAAAATGTTGTACTCGTATATAGGAGTTAGTTTCAAACACTTTTGGCGTAGAGTATGAATTGTTAAGGCTAATGATTTAGGAGAAACGGTGTCTTTTCCTTGCGCAGAGCCTTCCCAAGAGGTACATTTCTGAGATTCGAACCCGAATAAATGAAACTAACTGTTCGACTGTAATTTTTTTAAAATTACAGATTACATTTAGCAGTTGCTTACGGAAAATTTTGGCGTAGAGTATGAATTGTTAAGGTTGATTGTTGAGGCGAAACGGTGCCTTTTCCTTTTGCCGGGCCATCCCAAGAGGTACATTTCTGGAATTCGAACCCGGGTTATTGAAAGTAACCTGTCCACGACAAATCTTTTAATAAATATCATATTTGGAACTTGTAAGCGGCAAATTTTGGCGTAGAGTATGAATTGTTAAGGCTGATGGTTTAGAAGAATGGTTTACAATTAATATACCTACACGGATCACACAACATTCGATGAAGGCAATTGATCAAATTATAATTAACAAAACTACTACTCGATATGAAGTTGAAACCAAAGATTTAGGATACAGTGACCACGATGCACAAATTCTTACCATTATAAGAAATGCGATCACTGACACAATAAATAATACACGCATAACTAGATTGTTTACTAAAAGTAAAATTAAATTATTTATTGATTACTTGATGCAGGAGTCATGGGAAGCGGTTTATAATACTGTTGATACAAACGACAAATATAATTCTTTTTTTTTCAACTCTTTCAATTCATTTTAACACTTGCTTGCCTCTTCAAAAACGAAAATTAAATATTTCACGGAAAAGCAATTCTTGGATAACACAAGGGATTAGGATATCTTGTAAAAACAAGCGAATTCTTTCTTTCATTTCTAAACGTCATGAAGTATCTCAAGATTTCCTTATCTACTTGAAAAAATACAAAACATTGTTACGAAAAGTCATAAGGCAGGCTAAAATCATGAAAAACGATCAGGATATTTTGAACTCAAATAATAAAACAAAAGCAATGTGGAATATAATAAAAAATACTACCAAATCAACTAGAAAACCCGTAGAGAGTGTTGTTTTAAAATATAACGATATAAATGTAAACGATCAGGCAACAGTGGCTAGTCTCTTTAACCAATACTTTTCGAGAATTGCTGCCGACCTCACTAAGGGTCTTCAGGCACAAAATTCTAAAACAGACAGTTCACCCAAAATTTTAGACACAATGTTCGTTTCCGAAACTTCTTCCTATGAAATTCTCAAAATAATCGGTAAACTAAAAAATAAATATTCGTCCGGTTTAGATGAATTCCCAGATTCTTTGTTAAAGACTCGTGCGTATACCATTATACACCCGTTAACTCACATATTTAATGCATCCTTAAGCACTGGAACGTTTCCAGATATTTTCAAAACAGCTAAAATTAAGCCGCTCTTCAAAAAAGGCAACAAAAATGAAATTCAAAATTATCGGCCCATTTCTCTTCTATCAGTTTTTTCAAAAATATTAGAGAGACTTTTTTACGTACGAATGGAAACGTTTCTCAGTAAACACGACGCGCTTTCAGATTGCCAACATGGATTTAGAAAATCAAAATCAACGGAAACAGCTATATTTTCTTTTCTTAAAGATGTCGCCTCATCATTAGATCAAAACGAGGCACCTATTGGATTATTTTTAGATCTCTCAAAAGCTTTTGACATCATTGATCATGACATTTTACTTTCAAAATTACCTTCATATGGAATCCGTGGTATTGCTCTAGATTGGTTATGTTCGTACCTTAAACAACGATCTCAGAAAGTTGAAATACCTTACTGGAATGATGGAACATTACGTACGCACCTTTCCGACTCTTTGCCCGTTGCATGTGGAGTTCCTCAAGGATCGATTTTAGGCCCTATTCTGTTCCTACTTTACGTAAACGATATGCCCTCGACGATTCGAAACGGAAGAACGGTTCTCTTTGCGGATGATACGAACATCCTTTGCAATAAAGAAACCGTAAATAGTACAATATCAGATGTTTCAAATTGGTTCCGAAATAACAAATTAATAGTAAACGAGAAGAAAACGGTTTTAATGCAGTTTTCCATTTCAAATAAACAATTCTGTGCTCCATTGAAAATGAACAGTGTACCATTGACTGATGTTAAGGCAACAAAATTTTTAGGTCTCTCAATTCAGTCAAACCTTAAATGGAACGTCCATTTAAATGAATTGAACACAAAATTAAGTTCATTATGCTATGCGTTCAGAATTCTTGCAAATTCAGTCAGCCTTCATACTGCTCGTTGTGTATACTTCGCGAATGTTCATTCCCGCCTGAGATATGGCATAATATTCTGGGAAATACATCTTATAGCTCCCAGACTTTTAGATTACAAAAACGAATTGTACGAATAATAACCAAATCCCACCCACGTGATTCATGTAAGCCTCTCTTCATTAATCTAGGAATTTTACCATTACCGTGTCTGTTTATTTACGAATCAGTGTTTTTTTTTCAAAAATAACTTGCTTAAGGGTGGGAATATATTTTCAGAAAATGCCGATGTCTATTACTATAACACTTGACGTAGAAATCATATTCATCAGGTGACAGTATCAACAGATCATTACAAAAAAATCACATACAATACATGTACATTATTTTACAACACTTTGCCAGATGACATTAAACGATTAAATTCGATAGAAAAGTTTAAATCCCAAGTGAAATCGTTTCTGCTGCATAACTGTTTCTATACAATTAGAGACTATACTGAGCATCACAAGAAAAGTAACATTAATTTTAACAATGATACATAATGCATTAATTACCATTTGGACTGTATAAATAAGTATAAACAACCTGTAACAACTATTGTACTACAGCTTCCGGGTCAATGACCCCCATCTCGATCAGGTTTTTCGTCCAGTTTCCCTGATCCATTGAGCAAATGCTGAGATGGCCCCTTGTTTTGCTTCTGGACATAAATGTAACTTCATTTTCTGTGCACGTCTTCTAGAATTCAGTGGGAAATACAATTATTCAAATTATCGTTTCCATGTTGTCGCGGCAGGAAGTAATAAGAGCCAAAATTTATTGCTTATTTATCCTTGAAAATAGATTTTATTACATGGGAGTTTTTTGTTTGTTTGTTTTTTTCTCCCTTTCAAAATTCAAAATTTATTGCTTATTTATCCTTGAAAATAGATTTTATTACATGGGAGTTTTTTTGTTTTTTTTTTCTCCCTTTCAAAATTCAAAATTTAAGTAGTATATGACTTAGTGTAGGGATCACAGAATTTTGAAAATGTGCACACAATTCACTTTTCCCCATTGCACGTCATACGCAGTTTTAACTGTTTTTTGACGTAAAAATAAATAAATAAATAAAAAAATAAGAAACGGTGTCTTTTCCTTGCGCAGGACCTTCCAAAGAGGTACATTTCTAGGATACGAACCCGGGTAATTGAAACTAACCGGTTGGCGGCAAATTTTTTTATTGCAGATTATACGAGTATTTAGCAGTTGTTTGCGGGAATTTGTGGCGTAGAGTATGCATAGTTAAGGTTGATGTGTAAGAAGAAACTGTGTCTTTTCCTTGCACAGGGGCTCCCAAGATATACATTTCTGGAATTCGAACCCGCGTAATTGAAACTAAACGGTCCGTGACAAATTCTTTTATTACAGATTATATTTAGGACTTGTTAAAGGCAAGTTTTGGCATAGAGTGTGTATTGTTTAGGATATGGTTTAGGAGAAACTGTGTATTTTCCTTGCGCAGGGAGCTCCCAAGAGTTACATTCTGGGATTTGAACCCGGGTAATTCAAACTCTGAGGTCCGTTACAATTTTTTTATTACATATTATATTTAGAAGTTGTGAATGTCAAGTTTTGGCGTACTATGAATTGTTACAGCGAACGTCTCGTTTCTTCTTTGACGGTGCTCGCAAGAGGACAATTATGTTGTTTTTTTTGTAAATAATTTTTGTTAGAATGGGGATATAAATTTGATTTCCTCACTAATCGTTTATGAATAAAAAGCGGCAAATTTGGAGTACGGTTTTGTGTGTATACTTTACATTATTAGCGGATCCTTCTAACTTGAAATGGTGGTTAGTATGAACACCGATTCTTTTGAGAAAATTACCCGCGGCAAATTTTGTTTCACATCTTTAGAACGGCAAAAAAGCGGAAAATTATGAGGTATACGGTTTTGTGATTGGATGAAATGGTCCTGATAACTTCCAGGACGTGGCTTTGCCGCGCATGCGCACAACAGGGCGCGCGCTATCTCCCTCTCAATTGCGGTCACGGGGCCTAGAGCCTAGGCTCTCGGCTGGACCGGACTTGTACCGCGATGTTCGTTCACGTCTCGGCCAGGCAAATTCACCTTCTTCACCTGACGTTGCGGGAAACTAGAATTGTTTGTGCGCCGTTTGTGTGATTTTTGTAATTATTAGTAGAATTATTAGAGTATTATTATGGGAAAATGAGCTGTTCTATTAAGTTGTTCTATTTTTATTAAGTTGATCTGTTTTGTAAATTTAAATTGGGTCGTGTACCCATATACTAAAAAAGGAACCCTTTATTAATGAAGTTTAAATTCATTGCACTTTTCTGCCAAATTAGTAGTTAGGTAGGCTGGGTAATTCTGAGTATCAATGTTCTGCAGGAGGAAGATTTTGGTATCACTCCAAGAATCTATTCAGATTTATAGAAAATAATAGTTTTCGATCTGAAATTATTCTTCACAATATGGTCGTGGTATTCGGCTAAACGTAGAAAATGTTGAGGAAAAAATGTTGTTTACTCCAACAAATGTTACTGTAAATTGTATTTTTAATCCAAGGTGTCACGGATAGGATCGACAGACTGCTTCGAAGAGCTGACATCCGCCCGGTGTTCTACGACCACAAAAAGATCGGGAGAAGCCTGGTCCAGGAGAAAGACCACCTGGATCCACAGTGGGGTATACGAAATTCCGTGCAGCTGCGGGCCAGTGTACATCACCGGTCAGATGGGTCGCTCTGTAGACGAACGCATGCATGAACACATGCGCCATGACCGACTAAAGAACACTCACAAGTCGGCCTTAGCTTTACACGCCGCCGAAACCGGGCACCTCATTGGATTTATCATGACGTGTACTCTTAGTTCTGAGGACCATTGGTGGCCTCGTGTCATTAAACAGCCCTGAAAATATCAAGAAGGCCCATTAACTTAAATAGAGATGATAGTCTCCGCCTCAGCACCACATGGAAACGGGCTTTCTCGGCCCGCCAATCCGGTGCCTTCCCCGGGGGCACACCCCCTCGGCTGACCAATGACGGGTGCCCTTCCCGGCCGCCGATTGGCTGTTGTACTCAGATTTTCGAAACACTGTACATAACCTAATTTCAAAATCTATCTTTAAGAAACATTTAATTAAGAGAAAAAATCTCAATTTTTAATATTTTAGTTGTAGGAAGACTCCGAAAAATCCCGATCTCCGACAGACAGATGGACGGACAGACGTTTTGCCGTCATTCGATTTTTCGGTAACAAGGATCCACAAATCATGGATTCTGGCTGCACTACATATTAGAGGGTTTTTATTTCTAAATTTAGCAACGGAATTTATCCACTTTTTCGTTACCAGGGGCCTGTAACAACAGCTTTTCTTCTGAAAATTCCCCCTTTTCGCGCAGCATTAGTAAAAAAATACTGTGACGTACCAATATGTGGGTCATTTTTATTAAATGTTATTTGTTGTAAATGGGTGGAAATGCTAGGGTAATTAAATAGGAATATGGCGCCTTAGCAACGGCGCCCAAGTTGTTGTCAAGATAAATAAATATTCATCTGGCATTGAAAGTGACGGTGTGGCTAGTCAGATTTGAAAACGATTTGGGAATTGGTTGGAGAGAGCAACGACAGTCTACTACTGCGGAAGTATGTCTGTTTTTTTGAGACAAAACAGCAGAAAGGGGAATCCGAGGTTTGGAGGGCTGAACAGTAATAAAAAAATATATATTCTCTCATATGTCGTGACGATGTGGGGGTCGCTCGCGGATAGATAATTTGTGTAATTGGAACTTGTAATTTTCATGAGATTGAGGAACGTTGGACTCTGAATAATTTACAGTGTGTTAGAAGTATAACTTGTTATTTTTCGCGAGGGAGTTCTACGAATTATTGAACTGAGAGAATTTCGAACGTTCACGAACAGTTTGGACTTTAATTATTTTTACAACACGGGGAAATTAGAACTTGTGAGAAGTCGTATATGATAGGACTCGGAAATATTCTGGACGAGTAATTAATTTGTGCAACTTTAAAACATTTCCACTGTGTAATCGTAAAGAACTGGGTATTATTTTTTGCAAGTCAATCGAACTAGAACTACGAATATTTGAAGTAGTGCGGATCAGTGGCTCGGCAACGTTCGCGAGGAAGAACAGAAAAGAAGAACGCGGTACTTCGACTCTGGAATTCGCATCACCGGGGAGAAGAGAAGATGGTCCTTCGTGGCGACGTCGATCAAGAGCGCGCGAAGTAAAGTGCAGTATAAAGGTTCGAACAAGGTCATGACCAAAGGACAGTCTTTCTATTTTAAATTTCCATTTAAAATTTTTACATGGCAATAAGCAATAAATCCTAAGTTTCTTTTTGAAAAGGAAAAAAAAATATTTTTATTGGCCAATTCGAGCTAATAAGTAGCTAGATAAAATATTTGTTTTCAGATTCCTGGCCACTCTGTATGGATGGCAGATCGGGTAATCGGCTATCAATAGGTAATAGCGATTATTTCAGACGCAACCCATCGACCCAGATAGCGGGACAATATTTAGTTTTCTTTGAAGCAATAATAGCTAAAATTATTATCGTAACCTTTTTCCTGGCGCCCATGTTAACATAAATTCGGAAACGGATTACGACGAAACTCCCAATAATTGTGAGCAGTTTGTGGGCATGTTTCAATAAAATCAGCTATTTTTAGGTTAGGCTTAAATTTATTTTAAACTCATGTCTTTGTAGCTAAGATAATGCTACAAATGACTGTACTATCTTTAAATAATGACAACAAAATAGGGTGGCTAGAGAAAAATAGGAGAAGCAAAATACTTTCAATAGGTGAAAAGTAGTTTTATTTTTTCTCGAAAAACTTTGCAACTCTCATCAAGTTAGTGTGCGTTTCTACTGGCAAGTCAACGAGCTACAGTGAGTAGTTTTAAACTAACTACCCAAACAGGTAAACATACGTCCACGGTACAACACCTTCCCCTACACATTATTCAAGATAAAATTTTTTAATTTATCTTCAATTCAGGCAATTCCAGTGGTAAAAGTAAAGAGATAGTATTAATCACGCAACTTTTCTTGACCGATGACCTTGCTTCTCCCTCTCTGGCACAATAAACAGTTCAAGCAACAAACAACAGCTCGCAGCGAGCACTGATGACATTCCAAACACATCTTCACAGGCGAGAAATAGAAACAATTTTCTGTTGAAGACGAGAGCTTCTGTCCGTGTTTTTCTAAAAAGAAATCTAAAAAAATGACCGAAGCAGGTGAAGATCCATCATAGGAGATACCTCTTACTCCTGAGAAAGTTAAAACGCAAATTATTGAGAAAGTTGCGAAGGCATCACTGATTCTCCAGAGATTGGCATTGCTTTATAAAATATAGTGGCCGATTTCGTGACTAATACCCCCCACTCTACCCGCATTTCTTCAATCCATCGGTCAAGAAAAGTTGCGCGAGTGATATCTATTCCACGAAGCTAAGAACCTTCCTCCCCTCTCTCATGCAAATGATAAATACATCTGAAATAATTCTTTCCATATAATTCAAAGGAACATAAATGGAATGAATATCAATATTTAATATTTAAAATTACTTCCGAAGAACTGTAACTTTGCCTTAATAAGTTTTCTGGAAACCAACCTAAAAACAATCAATTCCCTAAATTTTGAAGACTAAAACTACTTTCAAACAAATCCTTCAAAATTTGTTTATGACATTGGAGCGTTTGCTATTCTCATTAATCGAATTAACTTAAAAACGAAATTTCCAAATGAAAACACTAAATTAAACATAACGCTTTAGAAATGATACATGACATTTGACATATGGTTACCATATTGGTTGTCTTTTCTCTGTGCAAACACATCAATCTTTGCTATCCACGTTCTTTGATATCACCGTTTACATCTCAATGCAAAATCTCTGAGAATTTTATCCCATTGAGTTTTGCTAGCATTGTTTCACCCGTTTCAAATTCGAAAAGCTACTTTCAACACTAGTAACGGTAACAGGTAGCATAGTCCCAATTTTAAATTAATGGTGCTTCAGAATGGCACAAACTTACTCGTACGAGTCTTGAATGTGGGCTTGCTTTTCGGATACGCCACACCCTCTTCCCAGCTGCCACCTATCGGCACCTAAAAGACATTTCCGCACATTTTCTCAATTTTTCATTCCCCAAATAATTGTATTGAAATGCGGACATTACGAATATCATAGAAAGGTAAAACCTGTTTTCATTTGCAAATTTTTATTATTAAAAAAATAGAGCCGTTTTCCTTGAGCACTTTTGAGCTCATTTTTACAGAAAAGTTTTGAGTTTTCCAGAAACTTCTTAGGAAATCATTTGAAGTACTCATACACACATATGTAAATATAAGTAGGAACGCCCGTAACGTACATATTAACGACGTGAGAGATATTCCAAAAGAATACATTTGTGTAATTTTGGAAAAATACAAATGTTTCTTTGTCATATTATTTATATCAATCTGTACAAAAAGTTTAAAGAAAAAATTGGAGCCGTTTTTGAGAAAATATTGTTTTTAAAATTACTCATATTTCACTCAAAAAGCACGAAAACTGTTAATATTTAAAATATACATGAGATTAATTAAAGAAAAAATTGTGGAGAACAAATTTATTGTGCACTCACTTATTGTGTATTCAGGGTGCACAAAATTCTAAACTTTTGTAATTTTCCAGATTCATGGGAAACAGTGAAAATCGGACCTATGCCATGTTTATAAATGCATTTCCTCAAAAGATTAAAATAAAAAAATTGGAGACATTTTTCTGATTTTTTTTAAAATGTTCCAGGGGCTTCAAGTGAAGTTCCAAAACGAAAGAAATCTTTTCAAGGTCGCGCCAGATCGACATCGAGTCGTGCCAGATCGTTGGAGGAATCATTCTTTATTCTTCAAATACTTTGGTCGCTAATGTTGTTGACGGACGGTCACAGAAAACATAATGCTATAAACCAATTTATTATTAAGAACCTACAAAACGTGGTTTCTGACCACACAACGCGTTAGAGGAAGTAATTTACTGCACCTAAAAACAAGATTTACACTCTGAGATATAATACTCTTTGAGCCCCATAATACGAGTTTTGTGTGAAACAAATCGCAATTTTTGGCGCATCATTATAATACTTTCCCTAGTTCTCTCTCACATTACTTAGTAAGTAGTTTGCGAGAACTGAAACTTTAAATCTTCAATATTGTACTTGTAGTAATACGCAGAAAAAAATTAAAATTTCGCAAATTTCGAATGTTTAACCAAACTCTGACCTGCGGCCTTTTTATAAGCGTACTTTGCTGTATCAGTGAAGAAAAATAAAGACAAAATTTGGAGTCATTTTTTGTGAAAACTTTGAACATGTTCATGAGGTTTCATATAATGTAGTCCCAAAATCAAATTATCCGTTTCAAATTCAAGGGACTGCGACATCTTCCAAATCGATTAGAAAACATCTGTGTTGGTGGAAATCCTGCTTACTGTTTAGCCGCTAGTTTTGTTCACAGACATACGTTTTGTCATAAACCAATTTTTCGGTATCAAATACATAAAAAAGTGAACGCCGACTTCGCAAGATGTTATAGGATGTATTTTTGTTACATATAGGAACAAGAATTATCCACTTGTTTGGTATCAGACAACTCAAAAAAAATTTATGTAAAAAATAGCTGTTTTTGTTGCAGAATTACAATGTTTTCTCTACACTTCGTAAGACGTATGCGAGAAATATAATAATAAATATAATAATAATAATAATAATAATAATAATAATAATAATTAATAACGAAAACAATACGTCGGTTAGCAGGTTGTCACGTACCTTGGGTCCCTCTGGGCCTTCAAGGCCAGGAATTCCTGTAGGACCAGTAGGTCCTCTGTCTCCTTTCATGCCCATGTCTCCTTTCTCGCCATCGGAGCCGCGGTCGCCCTTGTCGCCTTTGTCCCCTGGGTTGCCTCGCTTGCCTTCGTCGCCTTTGACTCCTCGGTTGCCGGGAAAACCAACCGGGCCCTGCGACCCCGGAGGGCCGGGGTCTCCTTTTGAGCCCGGCAGGCCTGGATTTCCAGGGTGGCCAGGCGTCCCATCGGCTCCGGGCAAACCGGGAAGACCTGGTTTACCTTGCGGTCCCTTCGAAAAAGAAACACATTAATTGTAAAAACGGAACACAAATGGCTACTACTGAGATTTTCAAGTCTGTTAAAAAATATTCCGTTCAACGTCGCTAAAGAAATTAGTGTTACAAATGATACCCAAACAAATAAAATGTATTTTAGTAAAGGATTTTTGCGTTTCATAATTTGGCAACTTCATACAACTGATGTCAGCTCTCCGGGGTAACAAACACGTAACAAAGCTGCAGTGACATCCTTATAAAGAAGGGTGCACTTATTTCGTAGGAATTCTTCATATTAATGCCCGAGATCATTTGTTCATTGAAGATTGTCATCACTTAGTTCATAATCAAGCGCGTTGCCATTATGATCAGAAATGGATAACTGTTCATTTCAGTCGTCTACGCCCATGTGTTGTTTTCATTTTACTCATTTTGGGGTTGATTTGGCGAAGTCGCATTGTGAATGTTCACATTGTGCATATCCCTGCACTGGATCTATGTGGTTTCATTTCATATTTGTGTCTTCAATTGAGGCGTTGAAGAGTACTTTTTTGACATTCAGCCGCTGTTAGTTATACGTATAAAAATCCTTACATCACTCACCGTTAATCCTGGAGGACCTAGCAGACCTTGTGGCCCAGGGGGCCCAAGGGGACCGACAGGGCCCGTTTGTCCAGGGGGACCCGGCTGCCCCGGAGGACCAGTGTTTCCCTTGGGTCCAATTGGCCCCTCTGC
This sequence comes from Teleogryllus occipitalis, assembly GCA_011170035.1. NCBI lineage: Eukaryota > Metazoa > Arthropoda > Insecta > Orthoptera > Gryllidae > Teleogryllus > Teleogryllus occipitalis. Next base: position 59,437 of record BLKR01001836.1, on the reverse strand, counting down.
ACCTGGAATTCCAGGTGTTCCGGCAGGCCCTGGGAATCCTCTAGCTCCTGGAAATCCTCTTGGACCCTGTGACATAAACATGTTGTGACTGAATGTATCATTAAGGAAATAGATACCTTACGAAGAGAAAATTGTCGAATGAATTTATAAGTACAAGTAAAACTGATGGTGCTGCACATACTTTCTCACAAAATTTGACTACTTGCCCTATTTTCGAAAAATCAGAGAGGCCAACGAAAATGAGATATACGCCATTATAAGTGTCCTTTGCTCTACCTAAGGAAAACATTTAAAGGATAAAGTTGGAGCCGATTTGATACTATTTTTACAAATTGTCTTTACTTTAAGAAAATTACGTGAATTACGTTTTCAATAATAATTATACATGGCATTATTTAAACATATACTTAATATATAAGCTGACCCGCCGAACTCTGTTCCGCCTTAACAGAGAACTCCGTTCCGCTCAAACGTACGAAAACGCGTGAAAACGTGCGAAAACGCATGAAAACGTGCGAAAACCCTCGAAAAGGTGCGAAAACCCGCGAAATCACGCGAAAACGTGCGTTCTCTCACAGGAACGCTGTCGGACGGGATAAACAGTATCCTATGTCCGTCTCCTGGCTCTAAGCTTCCTGCTCACCAATTTTCAGCCAAATCGGTACAGCCGTTCTCGAGTTATAAATAGTGTAACTAACACGACTTTCTTTTATATATATATATATATATATATATATATATATATATATATATATATATATATATACTAGCTGACTCGGCGAACTCTGTTCCGCCTTAACAGCCGGTGCCATCTTTTTCTCCGGAAAACTTTAATGCACCACAATACTCGCAAACAACGTTCATTGGCCCAATGTAAACGCTAGGGTGCAAGCTGAAATCATTGCTGCAATCGTATCGAAATGCTGCTCGATTCAAATCAGCACTTGATGAATTTCTTGTTCTGCTTCGAAAATTATCTATTTGTTGACCTCTGTTGTTCGCTCGACGATTTTGCATTGCCAACCGAGCCGTTTCACGGGCTGCCTCACGTTGCTCTTGTGATTGAGAAGCACGAAGTCGAGCCATACTAACGCGGCGTTCTTCACGTGCAATTTCTTGTTCTTCTTCAATCCTTTCATTGGCAATGTTTCGTATCCTTCTTGCATTACAACTTTGTCGGGAAAGATTCGATCGTCTTGGTCGCGGCATTGTTAATTATACTTCACTTCACTTTTTAACACGCTTTTATTAGCTTCATTTGTATTTTTTCTTGATTGCTTGCTTGTTCTCTGCTGCAGAACGCTTCTGCACAGAAAACTTAGGCGAAAAGGCGCGAAAACATACGAAAACGTGTGAAAACGTGCGAAAACGCATGAAAACGTGCGAAAACCCTCTAAAAGGTGCAAAATCACGCGAAAACGTGCGAAATCACGCAAAAACGTGCGTTCTCACACAGGAACGCTGTCGAACGGGATAAACAGAATCCTATGTCCGTCTCCTGGCTCTAAGCTTCCTGCTCACCAATTTTCAGCCAAATCGGTTCAGCCGTTCTTGAGTTATAAATAGTGTAACTAACACGACTTTCTTTTATATATATACTAGCTGACCCGGCGAACTCTGTTCCGCCTTAACAGTCGGTCCCATCTTTTTTTCGCATCGCACTCACTGTGAGAAACTATACTATCCCTGTTGCACTCGTTATAATAATAAAGCAATTGCAGATTTGTGTTTTTCTCTCAAACAAAGAAGAATTTCAAAAAAACGCTCTGATATTAGTGTAACTAACACGACTTTGTTTTATATATATAGATAACGGCAAACGAAAGGCGGCTATCATTATCGCCTTCTGTTATCAGTGCGGCGTTACAACAATGAGTTACAACAGGCAACAATGACCGCTAACATGCGAAATCACGCGAAAACGTGCGTTCTCACACAGGAACGCTGTCGAAAGGGATAAACAGTATCCTATGTCCGTCTCCTGGCTCTAAGCTTCCTGCTCACCAATTTTCAGCCAAATCGGTGTAGCCGTTCTTGAGTTATAAATAGTGTAACTAACACGACTTTCTTTTATATATATACTAGCTGACCCGGCGAACTCTGTTCCGCCTTAACAACCGGTCCCATCTTTTTCTCGCGTCGCACTCACTGTGAGAAACTGTACTATCCTTGTTGCACTGCGTACGTGCAAAAACGTGCGTTCTCACACGGGAACGCTGTCGAACGGGATAAACAGTATCCTATGTCCGTCTCCTGGCTCTAAGCTTCCTGCTCACCAATTTTCAGCCAAATCGGTACAGCTGTTCTTGAGTTATAAATAGTGTAACTAACACGACTTTCTTTTATATATATAGACTAGCTGACCCGGCGAACTCTGTTCCGCCTTAACAGCCGGTCCCATCTTTTTCTCGCGTCGCACTCACTGTGAGAAACTGTACTATCCTTGTTGCACTGCGTACGTGCAAAAACGTGCGTTCTCTCACAGGAACGCTGTCGAACGGGATAAACAGTATCCTATGTCCGTCTCCTGGCCCTAAGCTTCCTGCTCACCAACTTTCAGTCAAATCAGTACAGCCGTTCTTGAGTTATAAATAGTTTAACTAACACGACTTTCTTTTATATATGTAGATAACGGCGAACGAAAGGCGGCTATCATTATCGCCTTCTGTTATCAGTGCGGCGTTACAACAATGGGTTACAACAGGCAACAATGACCGCTAACATGCGAAATCACGCGAAAACGTGCGTTGTCACACAGGAACGCTGTCGAACGGGGTAAACAGTATCCTATGTCCGTCTCCTGGCCCTAAGCTTCCTGCTCACCAACTTTCAGTCAAATCGGTACAGCCGTTCTTGAGTTATAAATAGTGTAACTAACACGACTTTCTTTTATATATATATATATATATATATATATATATATATATATATATATATATATATATATATACTAGCTGACCCGGCGAACTCTGTTCCGCCTTAACAGAGAACTCCGTTCCGCCCAAACATACGAAAACGCGTGAAAACGTGCGAAAACGCATGAAAACGTGCGAAAACCCTCGAAAAGGTGCGAAAACATGCGAAATCACGCGAAAACGTGCGAAACCGTGCAAAAACGTGCGTTCTCACACAGGAACGCTGTCGAACGGGATAAACAGTATCCTATGTCCGTCTCCCGGCTCTAAGCTTCCTGCTCACCAAATCGGTACAGCCGTTCTTGAGTTATAGTGTAACTAACACGACTATATACAGATATAACGGCGAACGAAAGGCGGCTATCATTATCGCCTTCTGTTATCAGTGCGGCGTTACAACAATGGGTTACAACAGGCAACAATGACCGCTAACATGCGAAATCACGCGAAAACGTGCGAAAACGTGCAAAAACGTGCGTTCTCACACAGGAACGCTGTCAAACGGGATAAACAGTATCCTATATCCGTCTCCTTGCTCTAAGCTTCCTGCTCACCAATTTTCAGCCAAATCGGTACAGCCGTTCTTGAGTTATAAATAGTGTAACTAACACGACTTTCTTTTATATATATACTAGCTGACCCGGCGAACTCTGTTCCGCTTTAACAGCCGGTGCCATCTTTTTCTCCCGAAAACTTTAATGCACCACAATACTCGCAAACAACGTTCATTGGCCCAATGTAAACGCTAGGGTGCAAGCTGCAATCATTGCTGCAATCGTATCGAAACGCTGCTCGATTCAAATCAGCACTTGATGAATTTCTTGTTCTGCTTCGAAAATTATCTATTTGTTGACCTCTGTTGTTCGCTCGAAGATTTTGCATTGCCAACCGAGCCGTTTCACGGGCTACCTCACGTTGCTCTTGTGATTGAGAAGCACAAAGTCGAGACATACTAACGCGGCGCTCTTCACGTGCAATTTCTTGTTCTTCTTCAGTCCTTTCATTAGCAATGTTTCGTATCCTTCTTGCTTTGTCGGGAAAGATTCGATCGTCTTGGTCGCGGCATTGTTAATTATACTTCACTTCACTTTTTAACACGCTTTTATTAGCTTCATTTGTATCTTTGCTTGATTGCTTGCTTGTTCTCCGCTGCAGAACGCTTCTGCACAGAAAACAGGTGAAAAGGCGCGAAAACATACAAAAACGTGTGAAAACGTGCGAAAACGTGCGAAAACCCTCGAAAAGGTGCGAAAACCCGCGAAATCACGCGAAAACGTGTGAAATCACGCGCAAACGTGCCAAAACGTGCAAAAACGTGCGTTCTCACACAGGAACGCTGTCGAACGGGATAAACAGTATCCTATGTCCGTCTCCTGGCTCTAAGCTTCCTGCTCACCAAATCGGTACAGCCGTTCTTGAGTTATAAATAGTGTAACTAACACGACTATATAGATATAACGGCGAACGAAAGGCGGCTATCATTATCGCCTTCTGTTATCAGTGCGGCGTTACAACAATGGGTTACAACAGGCAACAATGACCGCTAACATGCGAAATCACGAAAACGTGCAAAAACGTGCGTTCTCACACAGGAACGCTGTCGAACGGGATAAACAGTATCCTATGTCCGTCTCCTGGCTCTAAGCTTCCTGCTCACCAATTTTCAGCCAAATCGGTACAGCCGTTCTTGAGTTATAAATAGTGTAACTAACACGACTTTCTATATTATATATATATATATATATATATATATATATATATATATATATATAGATTGAACAGAGCTCATTAAGAAAACCAGTGGTGCGAAAATAGCACATATTTTCTCGTCCTTAGCAATGGTTACGTAATTCTATTTTTACAGCAATTAATCTTCCAATAAAGACATATAAGTCATCATTTTTTGTAAAACTCATTACAAATCTTAGAACATTAGATACGAAAAAAAAATTTCAAACCAATATCAACACATATTCCACAATTATAACTGCTTTTCATATAGCTAAATCATGTCCCCACAATGGAATTCACAGAACTACAGCTGCCGTCTCACGGGCTGGAATGCCATTGTCGCATTCCATTTGTTATTTCCTGAAGGCTAGTAATTTTTCTTTTATATTACAATTAATTTTTTTAAGAGAGAAAAACTGAGTGAGCTAATTTCAGTATAAGGATTGGGGATTCCTTGAAAGAAAATACTTCAATACATTTAGAATGCAAATACATTCCTCGCAAAACAGACAAAAAATATGGATTATCAAATTGGTTTTAATAATTTCTAAAATATTAATTTGTAAACGTATAACAAAAGCTCAAATGTAATAAACAAACAGAAATATTAAATAATATACAAAAACTTACTTGGAGGTAGAATTCAATTACCTCCAAGTACTTCTCAAATGAAGCTCACGAAACGTCGGAAATTCGCATTATCCCCACAATGCTCGTAAAATTGTGCGAAAAACGACTGAAATTTTCAAAAAATATTCATGACGTTAATGAAAGAACTAACTATGGAAAAAAAATTACTTGCCGGGAATATCTCTATCTTCAGTTTTGTAATAGGAATAAGTCAAAAAATTTCAATTTTTGAAATTTTCGAAAATTCTAAGTAAACAATGAAAAAAGGACCTATCCGATCTTTATTATTGTCTTTTACTCTATTCTTTCAAAAAATTAAAGTAAAATTTGGAACCATATTTGAGAAAATTTTCAAAAAGTCCCAGAGGCTTCATGAAAAGTATTTCCAAGTTCTATACAATGTTTTTCAAAATCGCAAAGCTTCGAGTCGAACCCCATCGACCGGGGAATATCCATTATGGAAAATCATACGTATTGTTTAGGTACTAGTGGTGTTCAGAGATAGATGACGAACAAACGCACAGACAGACGGACGGACGTTATGAAAAAACAAACAAACAAACAAACTAATTGTGCTGCAGAATGGCACATACTTTCTCGTAGTAAAGTTTTCTAATTTCCTTGGTGTGGATTGGCATTGCGGTCTTGCCTCGTTCTCTTGCCAGCTGCCATCAAACGCCGCCCAAAAAGCTTCTGACATTTTCCCAATTTTTCGGTTTCCTAATTGGAGAACAGAAATATACTTTAAGAATATTAAAGAATAGTAAAATCCCGTCTTAAATGGCAATTTTCATTGAAAAACTTAGAGCCGTTTTTAAGAAAATGGCGTTTAAGCTTTACTGTAAATGCGAAATTTGAAGCTCTTTTCACAGGAATTTATTGAGTTTTCGAAGAACTTTATTTGAAGTCATTTGATGCAAATCTATCCACAAATGCAATAATGTATACAAATAGAGGGGAATGTGCATATTAAAGGCGTGAGAGATATTTTAATAAATATTACATAGTGTAATCAGTGTATCAGCTCTTATCGATCATGCCCTGCGTCAAGGGATAATACTTCCTGCCGCGTCAACATGCAAACGATAATTTGAATAACTATATTTCCCACTGAATTCTGAAAGACGTGCGCAGATAATGAAATTACATTTATGTCCAGGAGCAAAACAAGGGGCCATCTCAGCATTTGCTCAATGGATTAGGGAAATTGGACGAAATACCTTATCGAGATGGGGGTCATTGACACGGAGGCTGTGGTACAATAGTTGTTACAGGTTGTTTATACACATTTATACAGTCCAAATGGTAAATAAAGCATTAATATCACTGTTAAACTTAATGTTACTTTCCTTGGAATGCTCAGTATAGTCTCTAATTGTAAAGAAACAGTTATGCAGCTGAAACGGTTTCACTTGGGATTTAAACTTTTCTATCGAATGTAATCGTTTAATGTCATATGGCAAAGTGTTGTAAAATAATGTACATGTATTGTATGTGAGTTTTTTTAATGAGCTGTTGATACTGTCTCCTGATGAATATGATTTCTACGTCGGGTGTTATAGTAATAGATATCGGCGTTTTCTGAAAATATATTCCCGCCCTTAAGCAAGTCATTTTTGACAAAAACTACTGATTCGTAAATCAACAGACAAGGTAATAGTAAAATTCCTAGATTAATGAAGAGAGGCTTACAAGAATCACGTGGGTGGATTTGGTTATTATTCGTACAATTCTATTTTGAATTCTAAGTCTGTGAACTATAAGATGGATTTCCCCAGAATATTATGTCATATCTCAGGCGGGAATGAACAGTTGCGAAATATGCACAACGAGCAGTGTGAAGGCTGATTTAATTTGAAAGAATTCTGAGCGCGTAGCGTAATGAACTAAATTTTGTGTTCAATTCATTTAAATGGACGTTCCATTTAATGTTTGACTGAATTGAGAAACCTAAAAATTTTGTTGCCTTAACATCAGTCAATGGTACACCGTTCATTTTCAATGGAGCACAGAATTGTTTATTTGAAATGGAAAACTGCATTAAAACAGTTTTCTTTTCATTTACTAATAGGGCCTAAAATCGATCCTTAGGGAACTCCACGTGAAATTGGCAGAGTCGGAAAGGTGTGTACATAATGTTTCATCATTCCAGTAAGGTATATCCACTCACTGAGATTGTTGTTTAAGGTACGAACATAACCAATCTAGGGCAACACGACGGATTCGATATGAAAGTAATTTTGAAAGTAAAATATCATGATCTATGGCATCAAAAGCTTTTGACAGATCTAAAAATAATCCAATAGGTGTCTCGTTTTGGTCCAATGATGAGGCGACATCTTTAAGAAAAGAAAATATGGCTGTTTCCGTGATTTTGTTTTTCTAAATCCATGTTGGCAATCTGAAAGCGCGTCGTGTTTACTGAGAAAGGTTCCCATTCATACGTAAAAAAGTCTGTTTAATATTTTTGAAAAAACTGATAGAAGTGAAATTAGCTGATAATTTTGAACTTCATTTTTGTTGCCTTTTTTGAAGAGTGGCTTAATCTTAGCTGTTTTGAAAATATATGGAAACGTTCCTGTGCATAAGGATGCATTAAATATGAGTTAACGGGTGTATAATGGCAGGAGCGCACGTGTTTAACAAAGAATCCGGAAATTCATATAAACTGGCCGAATATTTATTTTTTAGTTTACCGATTATTTTGAGAATTTCATAGGAAGAAGTTTCGGAAACGAACATCAGGTCTAAAATTTTTGGGGAAATGTCTGATATTGAATTTTGTGGTGGAAGACCGTTAGTAAGATCGGCAGCAATTCTCGAAAAGTATTGGTTTAAGAGACTAGCCACTGTTGGATCGTTCACATTTATGTCGTTATATTTTAAAACAACATTCTCTACAAGGTTCTATTTGATTTGGTCGTATTTTTTATTATATTCCACATTGCTTTTGTTTTGTTATTCGAGTTCAAAATATCTTAATCGTGTTTCATGATTTTAGCCTACCTTATGACTTTTCTTAACAATGATTTATTTTTTTAAGTAGAGGAGGGAATCTTGAGATACGATGTTTAGAAATGAGAGAAAGAATTCGCCGGTTTTTACATGATGACATAATCCCTAATGTTATCCAAGAATTGCTTTTCCGTGAAATATTTAATCTTCTTTTTTGAAAAGGAAAGCAAGTGTTAAAATGAAATGAAAGAATTGAAAACAAGAATTATATTTATCGTTTGTATCAACAGTATTATAAACAGCGTCCCATGACTTTTGTATCAAGTAATCAATGAATAGTATTATTTTACTTTTAGTTTTTTAATACAAGTCTCAGTCTTAAAATGACAAATTTCCCAAATGTAATTTTTTTGTAATATCTCTCACTCTGTTAATACGCACATTTACAGCGATTTATAAACATTATTGTATTGTGAGTGGAAGTGCGTGAAACAGCTTCCAATGACCTTTTTCGAAAACTCAAAAGTTGTCCCTGAAAAAAGAGCATCCAGCAATAATTTATTTCCACTGCGGGACCCGAACTACGATCTTCAGAGTTAACTTGTTGACACCCATACCACTACGCCACAGAACCAGCGTACGGCAAAAACCTGCAATTATGGGTACATTTGCTTCAAATGATGTCTCACAGAAATTAGTCGAAAATTTGAATGTTATTTGAATTTCGAATATTATTCGAATTAGTCTAATATTTACAATTCTATATACATCATTGCATTTGTGCGTAAAATTGCTTTAAATAATTTATAATAGAGTTTTTTGAAAACTGAAAAGTTTTGAGTAAACATAAGCTCCAAATTGCGCATGATCAGAAACGCTCAAACGACATTTTCTCAAAACGGCTCCAAATTTTGCAATAAAAATTCCAATATAGACCAGGGATTACTCTTCTATAATATTTTTAAAGTCATGTTTCAGTTCTACGATTACGAGACCGAAAAATTGAGACAATGTAAAAAATAATGTAAATTGGGCGGCGATAGATGGCAGCAGGCAAGAAGGTGGATCAAAATTGAAAAACTTGGCCAGACCAAAGAAATTACAAAACTAAATAGTACGAAAAGGCTGTGCTTTTTGTAGCATCCCTAGTTCCCTTTGTGACCATCAATATTTGCTCTTTGTGCTGATGTCTCAGAGTTTCCCCATGTGATGTTGGATTAAATATCAAAAGAAAATATCTCAGACCCATTGTGAGAACTAAAAGTCACAGAAAATTGTAACAAAAAGCGGCGTAGGCTTGAAATTTTGTAGAAAACAATAAGAGACTGCGAACGCAAATGCAAAGTAAGTGAAAGATAAACAAAAAAACACAAAAACTTACCAACTCTCCTGGTAACCCGGGCAAACCCGTGGCTCCCTCTTCGCCCTGCATTCCATCGTGGCCAGGTAAACCCTGCTCACCTGGATTACCAGGCAAGCCTCTGTCTCCCTTTTCTCCCGGTAGACCTAAAGTAGAAATAATCTTTACATCTCTTTGTTTTTTGTGTCTCTTTATTTTTATTTGAGATAACTTATCCCAATGTCATTTCGCCAATGTAATTTCGCTCGAAACACATCAACGTCTTTGATTAAGAAAGATGAAGAAAGGAGTACGTGAATTGTGGTCCATTCAGGAGGACACACAGATATAAGGGCAAGAGACGGACATAAGTACAAATTATGCCGTATGAAACCCAGTTATGCGCGTTACTAATTGCGAATTCTCCTATCATATGTCTATTTCTAAGCAATGCAAATATTTCCAAAAAGAAAGTGAATTCAACAAGCAATCCCACCCAGTGACCAATACCAAACCCCACAATCACAAAATGTACATGAAAATTAAACTCACTTAAGAACATTCTTACAACAAATATAAATCACAATCCATTACATACACAAATGACCTTTAATAATAAACAACCCCTCTACTTATGCACAAACAGTTGTTCAAAACAACATTCAATAAACAAAACACAAATTCTAATGCAGATGTTACCAACAATAATTAACCAAATAATAGCACCATTAAGTACATAAATCCAAAACATAGTAACAAACCAAATATCTAATGCAATAAGAAATGGATAAGTAGACCATTCTAAGATGAATAACTCTCCGAAACTGGAATGCAAATTGCTTTTTTAAAAAAAGAAACATCCAATTCCTAAAAACTCACTCAATAACAATATCATGCATAGCAGAAACACACTTTGTACCTGGCCAAACATTTAAAGTACCTGGATATAATTGTTTTAGAGAAGACAGAGTATGACAAAATGCAGCAGGGGAGTAGCTATCCTTATGAAAAAAACTCTAAACCCCTCATTATTTTCTATTTCAAAATCGAGAGATCTTGATTTGCTTGTAGTGAAATAACCATAAAAATTACTAATTATGGGTACTAATGGAACACTAACTATTAATGGATACTTACATATTATGAACAGCATGTTAATCACCTAAAAACAAAACAATATAAATGTGTTGAAGCACGTTTTACACAATACAGATCCTACCATTTTAATGGGAAATCTAAATAGCAAACACCAATTGGGGTACAAAGTGAATACTCCAAACGGGAAGAAGTTACTAAAGGTTTCAGCAACTTTAAACCACCAACAAATCCTATTCACTACTCCAAAAAAGTAATGCTCAACCAGATATCCTTGACATTGTCATGATTCAAAATTTATTACATTAGACTCGACTATTGTCCTGTAATATTCACTTCAGATATGAATTATATTAAAATAAATTGCTCTAGGCTAGACACAAAAAATAGAGATTGGATAAATTTCCAAACAAATATTGATAACACTCTTCCCCTGGACCGATTCATGAAAAATAGAGAAGAAATTGACCTTGGCGTAGATATTTTCACTAAAATTAGCAGCAAAGGAAGCAAATACAAACCTCAATCAAAAATGACACAGCATACCTTACCTCTCAGCATTAAAAAAATAATTAAAAAGAAACACAAAATACGACGGCAATGATAACAATCCAGATGCCCAGACTTAAAGAGAATGTTAAATAAATTAACATATCAAGTACAAGTAGCATTAGATGAACTCAGATTCCAACAATACAAAAAATACGTTATCAAAATGAACTCTGAAGAGAGCAACGTACGGCAAGTTACTAAACAAATATTGAAAGAACCAAACATTATACTAGAGTTAAAGAAATTAGTTAAAACAACTACCTACAACAACGAAAGAAAAATGTGAAATACTGGCAGAACATTTTCAAGAAACTTTTGCTCTAAATACAACTTCAAATAATAACAATACCAACCAAATCAATAGCTGTGAGGTGACAAGAGTTCCACATCCATATGTATCTCCAAATGAAATCTATAAAATATTAAAAATCTAAGCAAGAAAAAGTCTGGCTTAGACCAAATACCAACCAAACTTTTACAAAAACTAATAAGAAAGCAATTACGTAGTTACTTAACTGCAATATTCAACTAATTTTTAAGAATAGAATACTGTCTCACAAACCTGAAAGACCATAGTAATTCTCAGGTGAAAACAGGTAAAACCCAGCATTTAGATAAAACTATCGGCCTGTAAGTTTAATCTCTTTCATAGCAAAAGTACTTGAAAAGCTAATTCTAAAAAGACTGCTGAAATACATAAACAAAATATCATACATACCACTTTTCCAATTTGGATTTAAAGAAAAACACTCGACTACACACCAACTTTCAAGAAATCCTGAACTAATATATAGAAATTTCGAACAAAACAAGCATTATCTAGGAGTATTCTTGAACATTACCCGAGCTTTTGACAGAGTTTGCCCGAGCGATTAATATTTAAATTACAAGAATCAGGTTTACCCCTTTACTTGGTAAAAATAATTCAAAGCTTTTTAAAATAAAGTTTTTTCAGTAGGAATAAATTCAACCTATTCTACACAAAAAGTAACAGTAAGTAGGAGAATCACAAGGCAGCCAATTATCATTAACTTTGTTCAACATATTCACACCAGATTTCCCAACAACTCGAAACACTACAATAATGTTATTTGCTGATGACAGTGAGATATTAACTTCTAACAACTGTCTAAAAACAGCTACAGAAACTATACAAGAACTAAACAAAATAACACTATGGGTAGAAAAAAGGAAAATAAAATTAAACCTTAAAAAATGTTTAGCAAAAATATTTACACTGTGTCCAATATCTACTATTCCCAAATCACTAAAACTACGTATTTGGCAAAAAACGTGACTGGTTACCAAAAAACAAACCAATTAAATATCTTGAAGTATTAATGGATACCAGACTAACATGGACTATCCATATTAACGAAAAAATACAAGACCTCATAAACTGTTCCCTTAATTAACAGAAAAACTGTCCTCAAAACAGAATGTATACTGAAAGCAATCGCTTTTTTAATTTTTTTAAAAATTTATTTTACGTCAAAAAAACAGTTAAAACTGCGTATGACGTGCTATGGGGAAAAGTGAATTGTGTGCACATTTTCAAAATTCTGTGATCCCTACACTAAGTCATATACTACTTAAATTTTGAAAACAGGGGGAAAAAAACCTCCCATGTAATAAAATCTATTTTCAAGGATAAATAAGCAATAAATTTTGGCTCTTATCCATGTTGTCCTTCGGAATAATACTTCCTGCCGCGACAACATGGAAACGATAATTTGAATAATTGTATTTCCCACTGAATTCTAGAAGACGTGCACAGAAAATGAAGTTACATTTATGTCCAGAAGCAAAACAAGGGGCCATCTCAGCATTTGCTCAATGGATCAGGGAAACTGGACGAAAAACCTGATCGAGATGGGGGTCATTGACCCGGAGGCTGTAGTACAATACTTGTTACAGGTTGTTTATACACATTTATACAGTCCAAATAATGCATTATGTATCATTGTTAAAATTAATGTTACTTTTCTTGTGATGCTCAGTATAGTCTCTAATTGTATAGAAACAGTTATGCAGCAGAAACGATTTCACTTGGGATTTAAACTTTTCTATCGAAATTAATCGTTTAATGTCATCTGGCAAAGTGTTATAAAATAATGTACATGTATTGTATGTGAATTTTTTGTAATGAGCTGTTGATACTGTCACCTGATGAATATGATTTCTACGTCGAGTGTTATAGTTATAGACATCGGCATTTTCTGAAAATATATTCCCGCCCTTAAGCAAGTCATTTTTTTACAAAAACCACTGATTCGTAAATAAAAAGACACGGTAATGGTAGAATTCCTAGATTAATGAAGAGAGTCTTACATGAATCACGTGGGTGGGATTTGGTTATTATTCGTACAATTCGTCTTTGTAATCTAAAAGTCTGGGAGCTATAAGATGTATTTCCCCAGAATATTATGCCATCGTTATCCCCATTATAATGTATGCATGCCTAATATGGTACAACTCTTCTGATAGAAATAAAAAAATACAAATCTTTCAAAATAAAATCCTACGTATGTCTGTAAATACCCGTTGGTTCATTAGAAACACTCACACTTGGAATTAAGAAAGAAATTATTCGTCAAATAATGCTCAAACATACATATTCTTTTTTCACATATTTACATAATATACCAGCATCATGACAACCTTGGTTTATCTGCAACATCCCGAATCAAAAATATATTACCATATGACAAATATTAATCCAATTTGCAGACCCTCCATAAATCTTTCAAAAATAGGAATAATGAATGCAAGGAATAAACAACAAACTTATTTGAAAAATAGCTAACAATAATGATTTACTTATTGGGCTTCCCTTATTTCTATTTCTATAAATAATGACTAATTTATAAATATTTGAAGTGTATTATCGCTGTTAAGTATTTACTTTTGCTTGTTTGTGATTTGAGTTGTAATTTATACTAAAACAATACCTGCAAAGCAGTTATGCTGGCCTGAGGAAATAAAAATAATAAAACAAAAAAGTATTTATTTAAAGTGTTTATTTTCGTGTTCGGGGAACACGTGCTTACTGGCAGGTAAACTGAGAATATCACTCCCCTCCACTCCCAACTATCAATCACCTACTTTATTTAATCGGACTCCAATATGTAGTGTCATTATTCGCGTTTACAGGTAACGACAATATGGTAAATTATAGTCAAGTTTGACAATTTTGTATACTTGATAAATGCAGTTCTTATAAGTAAGCAGAATAAAACGTGCAATCGGTTCAAGGAAACCTGTAGGGGGTATGGAAAAGTGTAGGGGAGTATGAACGAGGTAAAGGACATACAAGTGTAAGGGTTGATTCAGGCCGCGTCAACTACTTAGATAATTTATCCCGTAAGTGTGCTATTTGTCCCGTAACATTAGATTGCATGTTATATCTCGGGAGGTGACGGTGTTTCTCCCCCGCTGGTATGTCAGATTCGGCGCCGATCTACAGGTCTGCTTGTGAGAGATTTCCCCCCACCGGAGCTCCATCGCAGCCTGGACAAATACAGTCTCCAAACGTGTACGGTAGTGCAATGAACATATGTGTATGTAAGGGAACATGAGAAGACACGGATGAGGAATGAACGACTGCGCATGATCTGTGAACTGCGGGGGGGGGGTACTGCTTCTGGACTTTCCTGGTATTGATCGGAGTAATCACGGAAAACTACTGATCATAGTAGTCGACCGTTAGAAGTGTTCTCCATACAATGGTTGAATTTAATGAAACAGTAGGCTTTCGCGGCCGGTCTTGGAGTCTACTTGGCTGTCCGGGAGTCGCCGCGCCCTAGGCACAGATACCAACGTTATGCTATCGCTGTGATGCTGCAACCTTCCTCAGGGAGAAATCCATTTTTTGGTCTTTGAAATGCTCTTTTGGGCTCAGGGCATTTCGTGCTAAGGAAGGTCACAGCATGACGACCGGAATATGTACCTAGTATACGCCATCTCCCGAGCAGCCAAGCAGCTGTATATCTAGCGTAGAATATCTGCCTCCGTCGGCACACGAACTCGAGAACATCTCGGTTAGCGTTAACGTGTGAGATATTTAACTTTTCTTATCTTCTAATGTCTGCATGTTTCTTATGAAAAGTGACATGGAAGGGCTTACCTGGAAGACCTTGTATTCCTTGCTCGCCCTTGGGTCCCATGGGACCAGTCATCCCTCGCTCTCCGTCCCTTCCGGGCCTCCCGCGCCTTCCTTCCCTCCCAGGCAGCCCCATGGGGCCGCGCAGCCCCCGCGGGCCCTGCCAAATGGAATAAAAACATTATTATACGCGAAAATGGCGCTTCCCTTTTAGAGCCCAGATGTTCTCTTAGGATCTACCGCCATCATAGGCATTTTTTTAAAATTTAAGTTCGCATCAACAGCTAGGTCATTAGAGACCACTATAAGATTGAACTGTAGGAAGAACACGTATGGATAACACAGACACACACAAACATCCATGCCCGAGGCGGGATTCGAACCCGCGACCCTTCGGTCCAAGATCACTACGACACTACTGCCTTAGCGATCTCGGCCACCGGGCCGGCATCATAGGCATTATATGACTAATCTGACGTAGAATAATACATGTAACGATATTATGTTTTAAAACGGATTGTACATGATATAATACGAAAGTTTAGAATTTTTTCTCTTAAGTTATATCGAATACTTGAAATGGAACTATATCTTTAGCTTCGTTTTCATTTGTCGCAATTTAAAATTCTTAGGAGGCAATAAAATTTTTGCTTACTGTTAAGCACTCAAAAATCGGATTCATCATTCCTTCTCAAGTCCATAAATATCGACCCCACTCTTCAAATGTGAATATTTTATTGTCAATAATTCGTACTTGCTTGGGATTTGTTCCAGAAAGTTAGTGTTTAGGAAAGGTACCAGCATTACAGTTTTAGTTCTTAAATATATTCTGACTTGACCAAATGGTCGATGTTTACCATTTCTCCAATTTCTCCAGGTTCCCCCTTCAAACCTTCGGGTCCTACAGGTCCTTCCGGTCCAGGAACGCCCGTGAGTCCCATTGGCCCTTCCGGTCCTCGCATCGCCATCTACAAACAACTCACGTTGAAAGTGAAGTGTCATTCAGCAATGCGTACGTAATGCAGTCATTGAACACGCGCTATCTGCGTATCTTACCATGTGTTGCGAGAGCATTTGCCGAAATTGGTCAGCTTGGTGATCTGGACCTTTTTCGTTGCCAGGCATGTTCAGCTAAATGAAAAAAAAAATTAAATTATAATAATTGTATTTTAGGGATTTGTGTTTCAATAATATATGATTTAAATATAAAAAGGTAGAAATAGTTTGACCACATTTATATTTATGGTCAAACCACATTTGTTCATTTATCTAACGGTGCTTCGTCACAATCTTCATTCCTCATTTCAATTTAATTATAAAAACTTCATGTTATTAGCTCACCAATCTCATTTTTATATGATTGTATGTTTCTTTGAGATGAGACTGAAATTCGAACCTTATACTTTGAATATATTTTTCAACATTGTTAAAAACTTGCACAGGAAACTGTTTCATTGGAGGAAAACATTTTATAACCATACAATATAGAATTATCGAAAGAGTCTCCCCACCAATATTTCAGCGTTTTTTTAAAATTGGATTTGGGGCAATACACAGGTGTCTCAGAATAAATGTTTCAAACTTCTAAAGCATGAAGAGGCTCGAATATAATGTAGCGTCGTGGATACAAACACATTTCAACGAGCGGTCGTGTGACGTGGGCGAAACGTTTAGGCGTCGACGTGCTAGCCTTTGTTATAAAGAGAGCGGATGTGACGTTGGGGGAAAAGCCAGGAGGCGGCGTGGAAGGGGTGCGGGCTACCTGGGCCGGGCGCGACGACGCTCCGATCTCTTTCGCTTCGAGTCTTCGAGGAGTGCGCATCTGGCCGAGGAGCCGGTCGGCGAATGCTTGGTTGGGTGCGGGCCGCGAGCGTGGTGGATAGGGCCGGCAATGTGTTTGCCGTAAGAACAGGGAGACTCAAGGACAATCCGTAAGTAGGATGCGGCGCATCACACCATCAAATGTAAGTGATATTCGAGCGTAGTGGCGTGGTAGCCGCAGCGACAAATTACTCCGAGTAGTGGGATCTTTTTAAGTTAATTTAATTCTGTAGTTAATTTAATCTTTAAGAATGGCCAATCGAAGAAAGTTGAGAAGTTCGAGATGCTGGTAATTCCGAAGGTTTATCGAGGAGCAGTTTTGTGTGTTTGTCATGAAACAGCTTCTTGCCATTTAGGTTGCTCGAAATCAAAATCGTGTGTGTCGCGCTATTTTTATTAGCCCATTTGTTTCCCAAAGATGGAAAAACTTGTAAAAACCTGCGATAGCTGTCAGAAAGCTAGGCCATGGCGGGGACAAGAAAAAGGCACCTCTAGTCATTGTGCCAACATAATAGTTTGTGAAGTAGGTGAAGTGTTTTCGAAATAAAATTTAGACACTGTAGGTCCATTTAAGCCGAGTAATTCAGGGGCTAAATATATTTTAACTGCCATCTGCGTAGCTTCGAGGTACCCAGAGGCTATTCCAATCAAGGATTCGCAGACGAGCACCGTTATCGATGCTTTGTTAAAATTGTTCAGTCGAACGGGATTTCCTCGCGAAATTCAGAGAGATCAAGGACCTTGCTTCTCGAACAATCTTATGATAGAATTTGCGGAGAAATTTAGAATACGGATAGTACACAGTTCGGCATATTACCCGCAAAGCAACTCAGTTGAAAGAATTCATCGAACTATGAATCGCTTGTTCAAAATATTGTGTCTAGACGCAGGAGGCGATTGGGAGACTAATATCCCGGCAATTTTATTTGCCATGCAAACTTCAGTTCACGAATTGTTATGGAAAACGCCATCTGAATTAGTATTTGGAAAGAATTTGAGAACACCCGCAACATTACTGTATGAGAATATTGCAGGAATCGAATCTGAGAGTAATTCAGTTACAGAATATGCATTTAAATTGAAAAATAAATTGTCACATTCGAGAAACTGCGCACCGGAAACTCTCGAGTGAACAGCAGAAAAGGAAAGTGTGTTATGATAAGAAGGCGATTTCGCGGAATTTTAATGAAGGAAATAAGGTTCTGATCTTTGCGCCGAATAGGAGAAAGAAATTATCAGTGCAATGGATGGGATCGGAAAAAGTTATTGAGGAGGTATCGAAAGTGAACTATGTCGTAAAATTACCGAACAGAAGTACCGGGAAGGTGTATCACGTCAATATGATGTAGACTTATCATCGGAGAACGGAATATGTGAACTATGTTACGGAGGGTAAGAACGGTGGGGAGGAGACGGTTGACGCAATAGATATGTACGCACTCAAGTTAGAAGCAGGTGATTTCGACGTGGAATCCATGCTTGTAGGTACCGACGCGACACCGGAAATGCACGAGAAGTTGAAGAATTTAATTATAGAATATAGATATATTTTTTCGGATAAGCCAGGTTTGACGTATAGGGCCGAAATGGACCTTGAACTTGTAGACAGCACGGTGAAGGTTAGGAGTGCGCCTTACTACCTGTCGATGCGGCAAAATAGAATTCTGCTAGAAGAAATTGCAAAAATGTTACGCGACGGGATCATTGAAAGTTCCGATTCTGATTTCGCTTCACCCATGATATTAGTGGAGGCTCCAGGTAAGAAGACTAGGCCTTGTATTGGTTACAGGAAATTGAACCAAGTCTTTAAGACAGAATATTTCCCACTGCCCAGTTTAGACGAAAGAATAGAAACTGTAGCAGCAGCGAAAATCATATCAACATGTGATCTGAGCAAAGGGTTTTCACAGGTAAAGATGACGGAAACGGCGCAGAGATACGCTACTTTCTGCACTAAATTCGGGTGTTACAAACCACTGCAAATGCCGTTTGGGATCAAAAATACTCCATTCGTTTGTAGCAACTTGATGGTGGCGTTATTCAAAGATTGTACAGATTTTGCTATTCCGGATATGGACGACATTGCCATATTTAGTAATACGTAGTCAGATCACATACGCCATTTAGGAATAGTGTTCCGAATATTGAGAGAGGCGAAATTACATGTTCAGCCAGCTAAGTGCAAGTTTGCTCGCGGGACTGTAATGTTCTTTGGGTACGAGATAGGCAGTGGCCTTATGAAGCCAAATGAAGCAAAAGTCAGCGCGATAAAAGAGTATCCGCGGCCTACTACCAAAAAGGAGGTTAGAAAATTTATTGGGCTAATTTCTTACTATAGGCAATTTGTGCCCAGGCTCTCAGAGAAATCTGCGGTTCTCGCGGATTTGTTACGGGGAAAACCACGCCAAGGAAAAATTGCATGGTCGCAGGAATGCGAAAATTCATTTTTAGAACTGCACGAAGCTCTGTGTCATGAACCGGTAATTCACGCACCGGACTTACACAAAGAGTTCTTGATGCAGTGTGACGCGTCAGCAAGTGGGGCGGGGATTGTTCTTTCCCAGATTGATGATAACGGTAATGAGAACCCTGTGTTATTCTTAAGTAAGAAAATCTCTCCTACAGAAATGAAATTCTGTTCATCAGAGCGTGAGTGCACTACGATAATCTGGGGTCTAGAGAAACTCAAACATTACTTATTGTTAGATGGGAATGTGTGTCTAAAGGTGGAAACGGATCACAATCCTCTGGTATGGTTACAGAAATGCTCTGGGAACAATCCTAGGTTGTTGAGATGGTCATTGGCAATTCAGCCTCTCAATATTGTGATTAAATATAGGAAAGGTAGTCAGAATATCAATGCTGACATTCTAAGTCGCATGTATGAGAATGAGCCCCAAGCAGTGACCGAGATTGCAGAGTGATGTACGTTCCTCGGCAACGCGCATGTAAAACAAGCAGTGCGGATACAGTGAATCAGTGCAAAATTGAACAAGCAACTATGTGCTGTAAGGCACGGCATAGAAAACTGTTATTTTGGCAGCTTTTTTCTTTCTCAAGGAGGTGAAAGTGAGTGAGGACGTCAAGAAAGACTTTAACTGGAAAGAAAGAAAAGAAATTAAGACTTTAAAGAAATTAAAACTGGAAAACATAAACTCTTGAAAATTATATTCATTCTGAAGAAGAGAGTTTGTATTTTTGTAATTATTAAAGGTTGTAAACCGTTGGATTGAGTGTATAATGTATTTTTTGTTGTGTTATGTGGAAGGTATTGTATATTTTTGATGTGTATGTTTTTCTTTTTTTATTGGTAACGCAAAATTATGAAGCCATTGAGAGTAAATTCATGGCTATCACATCGTAGGAGTAGAAATAATGATATATTCACATAATTGTTCGTAAATAATTGAAACCAAACTAAATTAGTTAAGCCGTTGTAACACGCAGTAGATTGGGTGCGTTAGCAGGGTCTGTAAAAACTTTAAAATGTGATTCTGAACCAGCTAGGTTAGGCGCAGTTGTGTATCATGTGAGCTAATGGCATAGGGTTAATGTTGTAGAATTTTCATCTGTGTTGTTTCAACTGCGACAAAAAAACTCACGCGGGGGTATATAGGAGTTTGTAGCGTCATGGATACAAACACATATCAACGAGCGGCCGTGTGACGTAGGCGAAACGTTTAGGCGTCGACGTGCTAGCCTTTGTTATAAAGAGAGCGGATGTGACGTTGGGGGAAAAGCCAGGAGGCGGCGTGGAAGGGGTGCGGGCTACCTGCGCCGGGCGCGACGACGCTCCGATCTCTTTCGCTTCGAGTCTTCGAGGAGTGCGCATCTGGCCGAGGAGCCGGTCGGCGAATGCTTGGTTGGGTGCGGGCCGCGAGCGTGGTGGATAGGGCCGGCAATGTGTTTGCCGTAAGGACAGGGAGACAAGGACAATCCGTAAGTAGGATGCGGCGCTTCACGCCATTGAATGTAAGTGATATTCGAGCGTAGTGGTGTGGTAGCCGCAGCGACAGATTACTCCGAGTAGTGGGATCTTTTTAAATTAATTTAATTGTGTAAATAAGGTTGTTTCGGTGGTGGAACTTAGTAAATAAACCAGAAATTATTTAACCCACTCTCGTCTGTGTATTATGGCAACCACATGACGCCACAATCACGTTTGCCAATGGAGATGTAGAGCGAAATTTCATAATACGTGTGACACACTTCACACGGGATATTTATCACTTGAATTATCACGAAAGAAATTTTTTTATATGTAACATTTGCACCCTGATTATCAGACAACTAATGCACAACTGTTTGAGATATCACGTTCGGGGACAAAGTCAAGGCGATTTTATGAATCTGTGGAACTTCTACATTGGGGTTGCCTAACAATTGGGCAAATGTCTTACCTGTAAGTGTAACTGCGTTACATGCAATATCCACTATATTTTCATAGGCATTAAGCGGATTTCAATGACATTTTTTCTTTTCACTTTAAAACAATGCCGTTTAGTATAGAAATTCATTTTATGTTATGACAAAAGGAAATTACCCACTTTTATAGGTCATTATTTTGCATTTTTTGTCGATTTCGACTATCGAAGTCATTTTTTACCGTTTTCGGGCAGTTTTAAGCATTTTTTGCTGATTTCATCGATTTTAATGTCATTTTTAATAGACGTTGCTTCAAATAATATTCATTAGATGCAAAAAAATTCTTAACATAATTACTCAGTACCCTATTCGATTTGTTCGCTCAGAAATTGTTTTGACAGCCGTAGTGAATATGTAATCCTTGTGACGTATATCATCGTCATTGCCGGTTCGGTCGGTTTCGGGATAACGAAAGATAGAGATTTCCTGGTAAAAAACAGTTCAAATCAAATGTTTGCAAGCTGAGTTCACTCGAACGAATGGAAGAAGCATCGATTACATCAGTAACATATCTAACAGCTTGAGTTGATTATCCGAACTGGTTTTGATAAGATTTTTTACGTCATTTTTCTTTGGTTTTAGGGCTTTTAAAAACATTTTAAGAGTATTTTATTGATCATTTTTGGCGATGTTTTAGGTCATCAAAATCCGCCCCTAGTTATCATGTTCGACCTCTCCACATGCCCAAGACGTTTGAAACATTTATTCCGAGACACCTTTTAATATTATTACTCTTCTAAATAAAATCTATATCATATATTTCAGTCGTGGTTAGTGAGCAAAGAACGAGCGGAGTTATATTATAAAATGCCATTTTGACCTGAAATTGATCACTTGTTGATACGCTGACATCAATGACCGGCCAATGAAATAACATTTATTATTTCTTCTAGATGATTTTGAGCTTAATTTTAGATGAACCCTCACAATGTGTGAATTTTACTGATGGAAATCATTTTCTGAGCATATCACTATGATTGCATTAATAATAATTCCCTGATGAGCGTTAAGTTGTAATCAATTTATTTAAAGAGGCGCGCCGACATTACGGACACGAAATCTGTGAGCACGAGGATCGGAGTAAAACATAGTTCTGCCCAGTGTATATGCGGAGGCCACTATCATCAGGAAGGTTCTGTTCCTTCACACGGACAGCAGAGACGTAACAGCGACAACTAATCGAAAGTTTCAGTATTTCAGGTACACTTTCTCCCGCAATCTCTTTTCTGTTATTTTATTAGGCTATCGTGGAGTCATTTGTGCGGTTTAATTCAGAATATATTTTACAAACTATTAGAGCATATAAGGTGGTTGAAAATGTTCCCTTTTTGCTTACGAACATGGTGGGAAATTTCACATAAACTAAGTAACGCATGCGACATTTGCTCCTGATCGGTAGGCAACACATCCCACACTGACGTTAGTAAATGTTCTGGTGCACTCAAAAAGATATCATGTATGTACCAAATTTCTGGAATATCCCACCGTATGTTCATTGGGAACAAGGAGCCACCTACGACATCCCTAAGTACTCTAGCAGTTCGTAATATTTATTCTGAGATACCCTCTTGACTGCTAGCGGAGTGCGCTCGTACAGGAATCATGAAGACGTGTCCGGGAGGGCCTGGGATGCCCGGAGTGCCGCTGAGGCCGTCCCTGCCAGGCTGGCCCTTGAGGCCCGGGTGCCCTGGGGGGCCAGGTGGACCCATGATGCCCCGAGGACCAGGCGGCCCTCGCAGGTACGGAGTGTAGCCGTCGCTTCCGTGACTGACCACTTCCGCGTACCCGCCGCCGCCGTTGTAAGGGTCTTCCACTGGCGACCAGCTCTCGTCGCCGGAGCCCTCTGGCAACTGCACTCACAGAGGACATCAACTCCCATTTTGGCTCCTGTTTCATTGCATTTTGACAACTAATATTTGAGTGTTTGCACTGCGTGAAACACCATATAGTGAACGATATGAATTCACTTCAGCCTTTGCTCGGTACAAGTCATACATTTCGTAATAAATGACATTTATTTCCAACTTGGTGGCCGTGTAAGCAACGAACTCTATATACCCTTAATGCAACGTGCCGATGTCACTGATCTGAATATACTTGTATAATTATCTGTATATAATACTCTCTGTATAGAGTTGTATAAACAAAGCAGTAGTTATGGGGCAGCTCTAGTTGAAGAAATGCGAATGAATGAGACGAGGCATTATGTGAATTTAACGAAAGCTCTACGTTTTGTCGTCTCAGTTCAAAAACAGACCCACTGAGGGCAAACCGTGCAACAGTATGTGAAGTCGTAGGCTTCCGCGGCCAGAGTCATGTAGATCATCTACGTGCAACAGTATGTTTACACTTCTCACAATACAGGTCTTGGTTGCCACATAATACTTGCAAATGTCAAATATGTGCAAATGCGTTTCTGAGGCAAATGTTTTAAATATTTTAATGAAGTTAATATTAGATTAATCATTTATGTTGAAAGAGCCAGTGGGATGATTCGATTTTACTAACTCTTTCTTGAAATCCTCACCTTAATTTGAAACAGATAAAACACAAATATAAATACTCCATATGGAGTTCAGTGGAGTTATTACGTATTTTATGAATTCTTTGCTCAGTTTATTTGCAAATTTAAAAATAATCATAGTTTTATCATTGATTTAATTAATATATATTCCGAAAAAGAAATTTAGCTATAAAATTTGAAGATTATGTTTGACTGCCAGTTCTGCTATGAATGATATTCAGTCATTGAAAAGAGAATTGAGAATCATTCTTAGTTAGGATGAATTAAATCCAGTTTCACATCCAAACATTTAGTCGAAAGAAGAGCGTAAGAGGGAATGGAACGGAGGACTACCTGCGAGGCGTTGAGATGTCCTCCCAGGGACGCTGCGGAATAAAACGGTTTCGGTGTGACCAAGGGCCAGCTGCTCTCCGTGACCTCCTCTTCCTCCTCCTCTTCGTCCTCTTCGTCGTCGTCCTCGTCGTCGCCGCCGTCGTCGTCGTCTTCGTCGTCCTCGTCCTCGCCGTCGCCTTCGTCCTCGTCGGCGGCGTGGTCCCGCTCCCCGCAGTCGGGCGCCGGGCCCTCGCACAGCTCGTACGCGGCGTCGGGCACCCCCGCGATCTGCAGCAGCTCCACGTCCCCCTGCGCACACGCCTCCCGACCTTAGGCAAATTGGGACTACATCGCTATTAGATTAGTAAAGTACTTTAGACCAAAATGAAAGCAATAGCAATATTAAAAGTAACCGTCAGAGACGGCACCCTATCACACATGCACCTACCTACCAAAACCAAAACTCAGGCCTGCAAATTTAAGGTTTATAAAAGCCTTTTTAAATGTATATGAACTTTGTATTGACTAGGAGTGCTGATTACGCTCAGTTTTATTCCTTCACATACCATTTTTCACAACGCACAATGGCGTTTTCAGTTATTTGAAATTTGACTTCAAATAGTGTTATTTATTTCTGATAAAATGAAAAGTTGCTTGGAAAATATTGTTTAGTTATTTTTACTACACAATTATACATAATAATCATATATAAATCCTTTAATCAAATGTCTTGTAATGCAGTTTTCTCTTCTGTTTGAATATTGTTCCTCATTTTATGTATGCTTTGTCTGATATCTCGGTATAGCATCCAGCAGTAGACTCTCATCGTGTTTGTTTCATTGACACTGCTACACATTTTTTCATCTCTATAATATTTAGGTGGAAACGTTCTTCTTACTACTGGTCGCATCAAGATTTTCAGGAAAGAAAACCAAATCTGCATGCAGACAGTGAATCTTCAAGCTCATGAAATATCCCAAAGCATTGGGGTACTTCAGCAAAGGGGGATGCCTCCGGATAACCTGTTCTGTAAACTCGGGTGGTTTAGGAACAGAAACGGAACTTCAGACCGATGAACAAAAGGAGGTAAAACTGAAGGAAGGTTAAATTACACGATCATTTTTTTATTTGTAGTATTGTAGACCTTAATCTTACAGTAGCAAAAATATCGATCGTCATTATGTTTTTTGCTCCTTCTGTATAAACGGAACTCTCAAATCTAAAGGCTTTATTTCTACAATTAGACCTCAAACTTAGATCGTCCTCATTACATAAGACACTTTGTGTAGTATCTATTATTTGTTTTGATCTTCCAGACTCACTCCAAAATAAGAAAAGTGAATATTTTAACATTTTGTAATGTATCTTTCATGCTTCTTAATAGAAAATTCACCACGGATTTAGCAAAAATAGTTTGGGCATTCACACAGCCTCTTCTAGTCTTTTCGTAAATCATGGCAATAAGTTTGAGGACTACAGGACTACTACTTTGTGGTTACATCAAGTGAGTCATAACAAAAAAAACACCTACCAGAATGAACTAAGTGAACTAATGAAATAATAGACTCACTAAGCACAACCAGAATTTGCTGCCAACGACAATATGTTTGGCGAAGAGAAGGTCATCACTTCTCAAATGATTTTAATTTACACATTGTAATGAATGAAGAAATTGGAAGTATGTGAAATTCAATCTAATATTTATTTTTTAATACTTTAATGTTTGTTATAAAGAAAGGTAGAGAGTAAATCCTTTGCACTAGAGACAGATTAGTAACTAATTACTTTATGTCGAATTATTGAGGCCTTGAAGAAAATCTGAAGCTTGTTAAAGGTAAAGGAAAAAATATCCTCTAATGCATGCAGAAGTCGTTAAATATGTAAAAAATAAAAAGGAAAATAATGTCATAATCGAAAGAAATATTCGGAAGAGAATTAACAAAGACGATGAAGAGGAAAGAAATAAATCGAGAGGGAACCATTTTGTTTGAGAAGATGTCCAAAGGCTGACGCAAAACATTTGTGAGGAACATGGCCACATCAATGGCGATTGGAATAGGAGGGGTGTTTGCCTTACGGTGTAGAACTGGTCGTCGAGAAGCTGCTGCCCCACCAACACGATGCCCGAGGTGCTGAGCGTGGAGTCCGCCGGGCGGGGAAGAGGCTCCGTGAGTTGCTTGCGGCAGTCCAGGATCAGCGTCACCGCGTCCCCCTTCACGCTGAACGCCAGGCGGTGCCACCTGCATCGCCACAAATCCCCTTGCTCAAGTCGTTTGGAAATTTATGTAATTGAAGGACACCTAAGATGTTAGAAGGAAGAGCAGGCCTTATGGGCTGAGCCTCGCCAGAAATAAATAAATATATTATTATTATTATTATTATTATTATTATTATTATCATTATTAATTATAGTTAATAATAACATGACTACAATAGATCGTTATTGATCACATTGCACGTGAGCACTGCGGACGAAAAGTGGGGCATAAAATAATAATAATAATAATAATAATAATAATAATAATAATAATAATAATAATAATAATAATGGTTGAACTGGATTTACTATTGGTTGGTAAATAAATCTAAAATTGTGAAATACATTGTGAAGATAACACTGGTCTACAAAAAAAAAATATAATTTTCATGTGTGGCAGCAGGATCCTACTAAGTAGCACTTCGATTTATTCATGCAAGAGAAGAAAATATTGGTTTATAAATAATTTTAATAATGTTTTAGTTTGGATTTATAACTAATTGCAAAATATGGGATCTTAAGAAAAAACCAAACGATCACGATGAAGGAACTTTCACTTCTTCGATTTTCTGGAATAGCTGGAATCTGGAATGTCGCGTTGCAAACATCAACAGTCATCTGTTATCAAATTTGGGTTTCATCTACCTTGATATCGAATAATAATAGATGCTAATTTATTGCCATTATTCAACAACACACACTTTAAACTTCTCTTCGAGCTGTCTGAACAACCATCATTTCTCTGCAAGGTACTCTAATTCCATAGCTTCAATGACACTTTTGTCATCGATGCTGTACACGAGTTGTTCATCCATTTCAAATTATTTTATCAGATTCTTCTCTCTGTGTCCATATATGATGGTTGTTTTGGGAGCTAACATATTATCCTTTAGTCTGGAACCCAGTAACTCTGATGATGATTTAGGCAGATCAAAATCACGGACAAGGTCATTTAATTTACCTTGAGTGAATGGCTTGCACAGACCATGTTCATCAGAAACCTGGAAGTCACGTTTTGACAGGATGCTGGATTCGTCACTGGAACTTGAACTAAGAGTTGAAAATGGTTGGGAAATTGGGATAGGAACATCATCACCGTGTGGTATGGGTCTTATAGCTAACCGCAAGGAGGATGGGACACGTTAGGATACAAGGATACGCTAGGATACAGTGATACAAAATAACAGTCATCCACAAAATCTTTGTGTTCCCGACACACCTTTAGAACTCCAGAACTTAGGCTTTTTCTCTGCCCCTTAGTCCAATGTCTAAGGTTTCTACACATAAACGACGACACACACTGTGTGGTGCCCAGCATTTGTCCCCAAAATATGCATAATAAGCTTTGGATACAAAAGTCAGATATATTTGTCCTTTGTTTTTAAGTTTTAAATTTTCCAAAAATGTAGCAAATTTACAGTTTCTACGAATTGCAAATATTTTCCCCTCAATCCATAACAAACAATATCACATTCAGTGTATATTTTTAAAACAACACAGAAACATTTGTAACATTTCTATTGTCTGAAACAAACCTTATGTGTTTGTCCAAAATAGTGATAAATGATTTATCAAAAGTAACACTAATTAATGCAAGTACCTATAAGAGCGGAAAATAAATGAAATCGTCATTTGTGAAAAAAACTTGAAAGTGATGGTGAAAAATGGGTATGAATACTGGGCTCAGAACCCTCAAATCAACAAAAATCAGCTGTTAGCTTACAGTCAGCAAAAATGGTGTAGACCAGTGTAATAGAAATAGTTTTAGAAAATATGCTGATGCTGGTTTTACGAGATCAAGATGGAAACCTCATTGTTTGAATGTGGTAGTGCCTATATCTCTTCAAGAGGTAATCATTTTCGACGGGCCTCTTCTCCAATGCTTTAGGTTTTATGAATCGAGTGCACAGAATGAATCGTTTTACCCGAGTTACGAAAACAATTGCAGCAAGCTATGTGTTCATCAAGATTTTATTTATTTCAGAGATTATTTCAAGATACTTTTGAAATATAATAATTAAGTTATTGTCATGATTAGAGTTCTCTTAACTAGTGGTCGAATTTCGCCAACTTCGAGTGTGGGCTGATACTATAAATTCTCATTAAATCATTTTAATTTCTTATACCACCACTTATAATGCCACCTTGTATCGAACCGCTTGATGTGAAAGTAGCTTGTTTATTATTGTTATCACAGAGCCCTGAGGCGGGGACGTACCTTGCGTCGTTGACGGGGGCGGCGAAGGCCACGGTGTTGTTGGACTCTGGGCGGCCCTCTGCATCTCGATAGTAGAGGGACACCTTCTCGCCCAGCCCCACGGCGAGCTGCTCCTCGCCGTTGTCGCTGTACACAGTCATGAGCGCGGCGTGGCTCATCTCTAGTGGACAGACACACACGAGTGAAGCGCAGCGGGGGAGAGTGTTCGCGATTCTGGACGCGCGAGAAATTGAAAATCTTAATTATTCTTAATCTAGCAATTTAATGCATACATAACAGATGTGAATGCCTCATTTCTTATCGTAGTCCCAGTGCAATGCGTAAAAGTATTCTGTCACGTCGGAGGAGTGGGGATGCCTCTTAAAAAGAAATCATTTGATTTCAAATGTCGGGATCCGTGCACACTGCTTTTCATTTTTTCTTGGTATCAAATCTAACTTGCCTCCCGTCAGTTCTTTTCGCAAGAAGAAGACTTGGAAAACGCCTAGGCTAAGTCGTACATATAGAGGGAATAATTAATGTCCTGGATTGTGATAATAGTTGAACAGGCAATGTGGGGTGAGGACATCTGAAGTCAAACTTTTACTTTGTTTATTCCTGATTCTAAGGCGAATGCGATCCATGATCCATTCTTCCTTTACGTTCTTCTGATCTGATTTATTTATTGTAAAAAATCGTTATTTGTAGGGAAGAAATATAATATACGTATTTTTTCTTGAGCTTCAGAATCCTCAAGAATATGAAGTATGATTGGAACGCAAAGCGACTTGTGAATTTATTGAAAATTTCAATCAGTCGCCGCATCGCACCGTTTTACTCACAAGCCCACACTGACAAGAGTTAAAACGGCGTATTTTTTAAGGACATTTTAAAGAGCTGACTTTTTGCAACAGACTGTTGCAGAGGAAAATCTCTATCTTCAATATTGTAGTATTGAAATTACGTTTTTGCAATTTTCCCAAATACGGAGAGTTTTCATAAAATGAGACTTGCACCATATTTTGTTACTGGCCCCTGATATATACAAAGAGAAGATTTAAAGAAAAATCGCGTACAATTTTGGTGAAAAAATTGTATAAAAAAATTAAAAATTGCCTACATTTTGCGAAAAATTACATGAAAACTACACATATTTTCGAAAAATTGAACATGACCTTATTTCAAGATCTGTGTATAATGAAAAGTTTTCATTAAGAAAACAAGTGGTACAACACATACTTTCAACAACACATACACAACAGCACATACTTTCTCGCCCTTAGTAATGGTTACGTAATACTATTTTTACAGCAATTTCTCTCTAAATTAACACATCTCAGTCATCATTTTTTTGTAAAACTCATTACCTATCGTAGAACATTAGATGCGAAAACTAAATATTTTCAAACCAATATCAAACTAAATTCGACAATTATAACTGCGTGTTGTACGCTAAATCACGTCCCCACAATGAGACGGAATTCACATAACTACAGCTGCCATCTCGCGGGGCGGAATACTATCTGATATTTACTGAAGGATAACAGTTTTTATTTTATATTACATTTAAATTGTATTTTTAAGAGCGAAAATCTAATTGGGCTAGTGTGAATTAAGAATTGCGAATTGCTTAAAAGAATCATCAATGCAATGAGAATGTAAGTCCATTCCTCGAAAAACGGACAAAAAATACAAATTATTAAATAGGTTTTAAATAATTTCTAAAAGATTAATTTGTAAACTTATAACAAAAACTCGAGTGTAAGAAACGAATAAAGGAATATGAAATAATATACAAATTACAACTTACGTAGCACCCAACTGCCTCCAAATATTTTTGAAACTGAATTATTTCTTAAATATGTTTTCAATTTTCGGAACTTCAAGAATTAACCGTGGAAATCGGACCTATGCCACTTTTATAAGTGCATTTTACTCTGTTCTTACAAGAAATTTCAAGAAAAAAATTTGAAGCCGATTTTGAGAAAATTTTGAAAATGTCCGAGGGACTTCATGTAATGTACCCCCAAATTTTAAAGAATGTCTTTCAAAATTCCAAAGTTTCAACTAGATCTAGATGGACAGCGGTTTCTCCAATTTCGAAAAGATCGTACGTGTGGTTTAGGCGCTAGGTTTGTTCACATACGACAGACGGACCGGCGGACTGCCGGATCGCCGGGCAGATGGACAGACGGACAGATGGACAGACGGACAGACGGACAGACGGACAGACGGACAGACGGACAGACGGGACAGACGGACAGACGGACAGACGGACAGACGAACGGACAGACGGACAGACGGACAGACGGACACGGACAGACGGACAAAGGGAGGGACGTTTTAAAAAAAACAACACTTTTTCGGTATTAGGGGACCACAAAACGTGTATTTCCGTTGAAATCTCGAAATCAATTTTCCGCAGCATTACATAACTTTCTCTATACTACGTATATTACTCCCATATGTATGTATACGAGAAAGTAAAAATGGTTACCTTCATTTTATTTTTGGTCATTGATAAAGTTGTATATAATGCCTTTGAATATGTGCAATCACTAAAAATATGCAATGGCAGTAAGTTCTGCTGTCTAATAAATACCATAAACTATAAAACTAAACAAAAATGTATTAACAACAGGAATACAAAATTTGATTCCACTATTTACTTTCTCGTTGACGATACCTTCTCCTTTCACAAGAAACATCTAGAAACTCCGCCCGATAATGAGTGTGTTTCTGTGAACATCACGCCGCATCGCGACGTTCCAATTGTTAAATTGCAACTTGATAACCAGTACCAGAGAGCTGGAAAGTATAACTCAAATTTTTTGACATAAAATGAAAGTTCATACAAAATTGTCATCTTCGGTATTTTCAACATTTATTTAATATTACATTTAAATCATATTAAATCGTATTATTGAAGCAATGTGGGAAAACGTCTCCACTCGTGTCAAAAAGTTAGATGTTCATAGTGGCGGCGCTTTCGATTATTACTTAACATTAATAATACGTAGTCGTAGAGAAGTGGGGTGGTGTGTTGACCGCTCGACTCTTCCGTCGCCGCCGGCGCGGTGCCCCCCATGGGATTTACGACCCCGGCCCGCGCATGTTCCGTCTTGTTTGGAATCGCGACCCTTTTCTGTGAGTGACTTTCCGGTCCTTTCCAGAAGGTTTATACAACCATAAACACCACGCCCGTCCAGCGAGGGGAAGCCCTAAGCCGTAAATGAAAAAAACTATTTATTAGAGCGAGCATTACATGACGCAATGAAAGGTTCAGAGCGCACATGTGTACGATAAATGCGAGAGAGAGAGGAAGAGTGCGCCTGGCCATGGAAAATTTTGGGAAATCCATGCTTCTGATTGGCAGGAAATTTAAAAGAACGTAATATCTCTGGGCCAATAGAATGACAGGTACCTGAAGGAAGGGTGAACGTGGCATAGGGCACTTGGTAGAACGAGGACTTGATAGACAGGGCCGGTGGAGAGAGGACGCGCGCAAGCAGCGCTCCTGAGAACTTTATAAGTTCGCGAGTTTGGGAGTGGGCGCGCCTCAGCAAAGGGATTTCGGTTGAGAGACCCAGGACTAGAATGTTCGTGCGAGCAATGCACGAAAGGGGAGGTTGTGTGTAGATTTGGGAGAAGTTTCGATCTTTTAAAGTTCTTCCTTTTGTTATTAACAATCTCGCGGGAAGTAAATTCAGTGTCAAAGCAAGCCGCTTTCGGACACTGCACTAGTAGACCCGCTAGATGATTAACAGGCGCATACACGCCTTTTATCATGAACTAATTCGGAGAACTCTCTGAGCCACACCGTGATCCGACACTCCGGTCGACAATTGATGGACCGCAAAATTGCCGTGAGGAAGAGCAGACGACACGGGCCCGCCGCCTGCTGCCAGCCGCCAACGCCGTCGCCTCCGCCGCTAATGCCCGGCGCTCCCTGAGGACACACCACCACGTCAACTAGGCAGAGTTCACCGACCCCGGCACAGCAGTCGACGCATCGCTCCTCAACATAAGTCGCCTTGTTGGCAAGAAAAAAAACTCACGCTAATGAGTTCCCTTTACCTGCTCTTCGAGCGCAACGAGGACGTTTTCTTTTTTTTTAAGATTTTACCAGCGTTGCCGCGCCCTGGCATGTTTGCTACTAGCTCTAAGAAGTAAATTTATTAGTAGTTTTCTATTTTTTTAGCAGTAGTTTTTACCTTTCAATTTAACCCGAGCTCATTAGGTAGGATTTTAGTGTTTAATTCATTCCTTCCAGATGTAATTTCACTGACACCAGTCAAAGAAAAAAAAATTAAATGAAAATTGTTATTCAATCACCTAAATGTCGTGTAATTCTGTGGAACAGTCCCCTGTCAACTTCCTTCCACCAGCCCTAGGCAAAAAAAAAAAAAAAAAAAAAATACAAAAGGAATTAGCGTCATCTACCGATTGAGCTACTGCCGGGCCTCGGCCGCCCGCGTCGATGACAATAGTTTAGCAAATTTTAGGGAAAAAAATGAATATATTTTCAGAGCAATTTCAAGCTGCCATTGTGGGGTATGATGAAGACTTATCAGAAGATCGTAATTTAGCAGGAGCCATTTGGAGGAGTTTTTTTTCGGCCAGAATGCTCAGATCCTTAACAAATTAAATGCTTTGTAAAATATGTTTGCAAGCACGTGACGAAATTTGATGAATTTTCTCAAGAAAAAATGTTTCTTTCACCTTCTATTACTTGGATTCCTTTAGAACCAATTAATAATTTAGGCTTGCGGTGATAATTAACAGTACATTGCTTTTAGTATAAGACGACAAAAAGACATTTAGTGTGACAGAAATTGTAGAAAATCAATGTATTATACCTGCTTTGTATTTATTAAATGTTCGTTGTGAAAATATAAAGTGAAATGAAAAAAAAGGAGTCATCTCGTGACGCAGAGCGAAGTCGCTCGTCTTTCTCCAAGGAGGTCCGGATTCGATTACCGTCGAATATCAAGTGAAATTTGTTCCAACAAAACGAGTTTGGCTGCTTCACAAGGGTTAGTCCAACCCCTTTGAAGTGCCCTAAACCCTACCCCTATCCTTATTCCTTCCAAATTCTGGCTGCTGGGAAGTGACGCAGGAACGCGTGGTGGGAGGCGCGCACGCGTAATTAATGGAGGATTACTCCGAAAACGCAAAGCGCTCAACGTCTTCTAAACTTCAGTGGGAAATACAGTGATTCAAATTATCGATCTGCATGTTGTCGCGGTAGTTAGTATTATTCCTTCACGAAGGACATGATGAGGGATAAGAGCGCAAATTTATTATTAATTTACCCTTGAAGATATCACATTGGAGGGAATATTTTAACAATCCTTGCAAAAAAGGCTTATTTTCTTTCTGTGTTTAAAATTCAAGTAGTATGTGGCTTATGGTAGGGAACACAGAATTATGAAAACGTGCACAGAATTCACTTCTCCCCGTAGCACGTCAGACACAATTTTTATCTATTTTTGACGTAAAAATAAATAAATTTACTTGATATTTTTGCCTAAGACAAAATCTGTTGCACAGCATTAGCTCTTTAAAAAAGGCCATACAAAATTTTTTGAAAAAACGAATAGTTTTCGCATAATTTGCGCTTGAAATCGACGCAATTGTTTCTCAAAAATCGTTTCAATTTTTTTCTTTAAATGTTCTCCACATATGTAATAAGGGGCGATAAGAAATATGGTGCTGGTTTGATTTTCGGGTATTTCTCTTTTTTTTCGAGAATTGCAAAAAAAAAAAATTAAAAATACAAAATTGAAGATAGAGATTTTTGCTTAAGACAGTCTCATGTACAAAATTAGCACTTTAATAAAGGTCATGTTCAGTGTTTTGAATGTACGGTAATTTTTACGTAATTTCTGCTTGAAATTAATGAAATATATACAGGTGTCCCGCCAACTATAGGCCAGGAGAAAAATTGAATGAATGCTATGAAAAATAATTAATTTAATTTGAATTATAATTTACTATTGAAAATGCAAATATGAATTCTATTTCTACTTTCTCGCATTTTTACTTTTTACTCTGTTCTACAATTTGTATTCTCAATGTACTATTGATGTATTTCTTTCAAGCCATCCGCAAAGCTTAATTGAAATTTGCGCAACAATGCAGCAAACGATGTGAGAAGCGTTTTGCCAAGATATTATTCGCCAAGTGAATGCACATAGTTTTGACAACGCTGCATTGGCAACAGTGCGTTGCTCGCTTCTGTATAATTTGGTGCGAATACTGTAATAATCAATGTCTTCCTGTTTGTTTCATTTGTTAATGTAAGAAATGATCGCTGTTCCTGACTATCGAAATGAATGCATCATAGGCGCCTTGTTCGAATTGAGTGAACTGAACATTTTCAAGTAATAGCTGAGGTGTTAGTAGCGCAGAAAGTGCAATATTTCAATATTATGTAGCTGTTTCCAATAACGCGTGAGCGTATGTGCTATTGTAGCACCACTTTGTATGGATATTATTCATAATATCTGATCCGGAATGGGAGCTTAAGCTTTTGGCGGGAAATGCCTCTCAAACTGCGAGCGCCCCTTTAATGGGCCCATGGCGCCCATCCCCTTAAACCCAACATTTCCAGCAATTGTACGCTATTAATTCGAAACTAGCTGGACCCGTGAGAAGATTCCTCAGTTTAGGAATGTTTTCTAAGCGAAAACAGCTTCAAATTCGATCACAACTTTCGGCCGGAAACTGCACTGCAACACAAGCATTGGAGGCCCGCCATGACGGGCGTATCAACGGGTAATTTTAATTTTCCTTAGATTCGCGTTTCTGCTTGTTCCTGACGACCTGGATTCACTCCATTCTTCGCTCCACCTGATCATTTCATATTCTCACGCATGCTCACCACATGCTCCGTCGCATGTTTTTAGAATTTACCTTGCATATATCTCCACACATCCCCCAAATGATCCCTACCTGCTTCCTCTCAAGGTGATCACAGGTTAGCGCACGCTCTCCAAGATTACCCCATATATCCTTCTGCGAGTTCCCCAAACGTTTTCCCATTTTTTTCCAGTTGCACCCCCAAATGTTTCTTCAAGTGCTACCTCAGAGGTTCCTTCAGATGTTTCCCCAATTGTTCTTCCAAAAGTTCTCTCAAATGTTCCCAAAATATTTATCACATGTTCCTGTTCTTGTTAATCTGGAAATAAAACCGAAAATTCCAAATCTGTGTTAAGTGGTGTTTTGTTACGAAATACTTTTATAAACTTTAGACGGCGTATAGTGCAAAGCGTCTCCTGTGGGGTGAAATGTTCTGAAAAACTAGAGCACCCAGTAGAGCAAATCCCCCACATCATGTAATAGAAGGGATACATAGATTTTTCTCCAAAAAATTGCAACTTCAAAAAACAAAACTTTTTAAATAATTGTTTTAAAAGTGAAAAAAGCTTTAATCTGGGACCCAACTTTCTATGTTTCGAGCAACCTATGCTACGGAGTGGCGAAACCACAAGAATTGTAATAAAACGTCCAAAAAGGTCTCGTTTTGTATATTATATTACACAAAAAACTGGTTTTGGGACTGTCGGACGCATCGATTCCGAGTTATGCACGATGGTGACATGCGTTGCAGCGTTGTGTGTTTTGCGAGTTCCAATTTTCGCCTGATAATCTGTGCCATACCTTGCGAACTTCTGTGTTTGTTCCCTTAAATCTATTTGATTGTCCCTTAAGGGGTAATTCCCACTTCAATAATATACTTTCGGAGTATTGTGTCCATTGTTTCTTATAAAAGGGAATAACCCGTCCGTTCTTAGCATGTTACTGTAATGATTTACGATAATCCCGGTAGTTTAAAGTTCCCAAAAATACAGATTTTCCAATACAATATTAACATTTATATTTTGAATAGACAGAAGACGACAGTGCCGCGCGCAGACATTTTTCCAAATTGAGTGAATGCGCGAAAAAGGATGAAATCCAGCGTAAACCTTAAATAAAGCAAAATTGTT
The DNA here is from genome assembly GCA_011170035.1 of Teleogryllus occipitalis. Classification (NCBI taxonomy): domain Eukaryota; kingdom Metazoa; phylum Arthropoda; class Insecta; order Orthoptera; family Gryllidae; genus Teleogryllus; species Teleogryllus occipitalis. The sequence continues at coordinate 22,588 of BLKR01001836.1, read as the reverse complement.
AGAAGCATTAGAACGTGGAATCGTCAAAATTGGATCAGGGATTCATTAGATTTCGGAAATGATCGTAATCATGCATTTTCATTCACAAGCTGAAATATGGACGTAATTGTTGACATAAGGAAGTTAATGGAAAGGACAGTTTTATTTAAATATTGAGAAAACGCTTGAAGGGATCGGGTTAAAACTGTATGGAACAATGGGGCGGAATTTATAACAAATTTCAAGATTAGTCACGTTTTCGGAAAACAGTCAGAAGATCTATTAAAATTAAAAGTAAAAAAAAACTTATCATTTTAATTAGCATAAAACAAGCGACGTGTCGTGTGACGTCACGAGAAAATATTAGACTGAAAATGATTACATTTAATAAAATAAGACAAGAAAACGAAAAACGGACAACGTAGTAATTACAAAGGAAAATATAGACAGTGTTTAAAACCAGTGGCGAGGCAGAAAAACTTGTAAAACGTGAGAATAAATGTTTTCGCAGTGTTATTCATGGCGATAAACAAGCGATCGGCGTATGTTCGTGGTAAATCTTTTAACTTTCTTGACAACAATGCCCAAGAGGAGGAGTTCAGTTGGCGTTTGGTATTCGTGGGAGACGCTAGGTCCGCGATCGTATGTTACAAATTTTAGAAATTTTCCTCAAGAAATGTGTTTAGGAGCAGTTATAAATATTTTGTTGTGTAGATAAAGTGTAATGACAATAGGCAGATGAGTTTTCGAATAGTAGCGAATGACTAATTGGTAAAACGACGCGAACATTAATTTTCGCGTAATTGCCAGCCAGAACAATGGTTGGACATTTTGTGTTACCGTGTTAAGATACGAAACTTCAACGTGGTTAGCGCGATGTGATGAAATTTACTATAATATTTTAATTTATTCGTGGATGAACAATATTTCTATGTCGTGGGAAGTTTAAACATTTTTTTATTTACATTCACGCGGCATACAGTACCATTTCGCGGCGGAACTTGGAATATTTGTGAGAACTTTGCGATTCGTTGTGAAACTTTTGCGGTGTGTGAAGTGGGTTAGCTGGCAGTATAAATGCGCTATCCTGGAAACTGGTGGCAGCAGAGCGACATTATAATCGTGCACTGGGAGTGAAGTCGCTGTCGCAGTGCGCAGCCCGCACCAGGGAAATTATGCATGCGTATTTTATTTGAAAATTTAAAAGAAGGCATCTGTCGAAGACCAAGTTTTGTATATTTAATTTAAAGTAAGAAAGTCAATGGGTTTCACGACAGAATGCGCATTCGGTGGATGAATGAATTTTTTTAATGTGATTTTCAGTGTGAATGGTATTGTATTGTGTATTGTAATTGAACGTAAAGGATATGATTTATGAGTTATGTATCGTTTTGCATGCCGTCAGAGGGCATTTTTCATTGAATTTGGTTGTTTTGTTTGTTAATTTGAATATTGAAAACCAGAAAAGAATAACTAGAGGAATGGTAATAAACCGAGGTGAACAAATTTGGGTTCATCAGTAGCCATGAATAAATGTGTTGTGATTTGAGTAGTTAGATGCTGACCCGCGCACGCGGGCACAGGTACCTCGTTTAAAACTCTGTATAGGGCTGTCACCGTATTCTCGCCCAGGTAAGATTGTATGATATATAAAGCAGCTAGTGGACGGGCAAATACGAGAGAAGATTTTACAATTAGGCAGAATAGGAATAAGTAAGACAAGTGCAGAAGGAACCTATTACATTGGCAGCCCAACGCAGGAATAGGAATAGGTGAATAGAATAAGGCAGAATAGCATAGAATATTAGGTAGATATATTTCAATGACGCCCAACGCGGGGCGAGAATAGGTTAGAATATATTGCATTACATATAGAGGGGATAATTTCTACATATTGACTGCATCAAATTCTAAAGCATTATTTCATTTAAACCAAGCCGACGGCATCCCAAGAAGAAATTCATAATCTCAAAAAGTGTCATTTTTCTTGAACGAATTTGCGGAGGAAAGTCGAAACTGAATCACCTACCTGTCCCGAAATACTTTCTAGGCATGCACAGCGGCAGCGCAAGCAGGAGTAGCGTGTGGCCCGCTTCCGACTCACCTTTCTCGAGGCGCACCACCAGCAGCACAGAGAGTAGGCAGGCAGCTGCACAGCGGCAGCGCAAGCAGGGGTAGCGTGTGGCCCGCTTCCGACTCACCTTTCTCGAGGCGCACCACCAGCAGCACAGAGAGTAGGCAGGCATGCACAGCGGCAGCGCAAGCAGGAGTAGCGTGTGGCCCGCTTCCGACTCACCTTTCTCGAGGCGCACCACCAGCAGCACAGAGAGTGGTGCACAGCGCAAGCAGGAGTAGCGTGTGGCCCGCTTCCGACTCACCTTTCTCGAGGCGCACCACCCAGCACACAGGCCTGCACAGCGGCAGCGCAAGCAGGAGTAGCGTGTGGCCCGCTTCCGACTCACCTTTCTCGAGGCGCACCACCAGCAGCACAGAGAGTAGGCAGGCAGGTGCACAGCGGCAGCGCAAGCAGGAGTAGCGTGTGGCCCGCTTCCGACTCACCTTTCTCGAGGCGCACCACCAGCAGCACAGAGAGTAGGCAGGCAGGTGCACAGCGGCAGCACAAGCAGGAGTAGCGTGTGGCCCGCTTCCGACTCACCTTTCTCGAGGCGCACCACCAGCAGCACAGAGAAGTCGCGCGGGAAGCCGGCGGGGAAGAGCTGCGCCGTCTGCACCGTGAGCAGCGCCTCCTCGCTCACGTGGAAGGCGGGGCGCGACGCGGCGGCGGCGGCGGCGGCGCAGCGGGGTTCGGCGCGCTTCACGCCCAGCGGCATCTTGTGCACGCCCACGGCGCGCAGCACGTCGCCCTTCGCCCCGGGCCCTGCGCACACGAGAGCCCACTGTCGTACCAGGATTCTTTCACCCATTAAGTCAAAACACAACTAAAACCTATTTTTTTTATTATTTTTATTTTTCTAACTACTTAGAACATAAATAACACATTCATGCATAGAAAATATTTTCTTTATTTTTTGCTTTAACTTTACAGCGTGTTCCCAAATGGGAACAATGGGAAGATGTAGGGTCTACAGGTCATGCAATGCAGGGGAGTAGTGCCGAGTCTTTACAAATTGCAGAAATAAGTTGTAACTAGTGAGAACCCGTCAAAATTTGACGGTGAGATCTGAGATAAATGTAAAATACTGTGCCCAGACTAATGTTCACAATACGTTGCATTGTTTGGATCTTCAGGGTACAACGAAGATATTCTGTGATGTGGAGTTCCCAAAATTTTGAAAACGTATGGCCCATGACTAGGTGGCAATGTAATATCGGCACCAAATGACACAAAAGAAATAGCACTATTATACTGACGGATATTATTTCGAAAGTTTTTGATATGTCATCTCCTATAAGCAACTCTTTGATTTCTTCTGGCATGTTGCTCGAAGGCTAACTTATTTTCCCATTTAAGCAACACAGAGTAAACTGGTTTGCAGAATTTCTCTCGCATGGGAAGTACAAAGCAGAACAAAACTGAAATTTTATAGACAAAGACCCAACAGAAAACGAAATGACCTCACTATCACACCTACGCTGACTTTCTCTTTCCCTGCGTCCAGTTAATGTACGTTTGCGTCTTTTGGGGCGCGTGGGCAAGGATTCGGAATTCGACATAACCTGTGAACAACTTCACTACTTCAGTACAACCGAGCAAAACTCACTGTCCGAATGTTCTCTACAAAACACCACAAAAACAAAAACATTCAAATACATGTCAACACCGCAATGCAATTATTACACTGAAGCAAAACCTTGACGAATTGTAAACAAATCTCAACAATCAAAATAAAGCATCAAGTAGCGCCACCATGAAGCAGCCGCTCTTTGGAAAGAAACAATTGACTATTGATAAACGTTCTATTAAAGAATGATTTAATTAATTAATTTACACCATAAATGCTGGTGAATCAACACAAACAATATATGATAACACATCTAGGGATAACATTCTTTTATTTAAAGAAAAAAATACTACAATCGGTTCAATAGAAGCTCTAAACGAAGCCATGGCAGAATACCTTATTTTTTTAAATATATAGATATTACTTCTTTCACTCTTTGCAATATTCCTGCCCCACTGCAGGATGGAGGTGATGACCTCGTCCAGTCCTGGCTTGGAATGTAATGGTTCCACGGGGTCTTAGTCTTGGTGTTGATGGGTGTGACACCCCCATTCTAGCAACAATTTATCTTGCGAATTCTTGCAGGCTCAGCTTGTCATTTCGAGAAATAATACAATGCATCCTTTCTGCAGCAACTCTTAGAGTGTTTATACAGTTCAAAAGAATAGGTAAGTACCATTTTTTTGATCTTATAACTGGCCTATACTGGAAATAAAACGATCCAACAAATCTACTCCTTCGATAAGCGAATTGTAGTTTAAAATTAGAGCTGGCTGTGGTTTTTGTACATGTCTTCTTTGGCTTTGTCTGTACCGCTTTGCTTGTCGCAGAGGGTGAACAAAATCATAAATTATTTGAAGCAAAACACACTACTTTGTTGTCTTTCCATATGACAACCATACATCTATCTAGTTTTTCTGCATTTTTCATTTTAATCTAAAGGACATTTCTTTAGACGCACTTCTGTCACATTTTCGTCGGTTAGCGCCCCGTCACCACCATCGGGAGGCAGAATAACGAGTCTACCTCATCATCTGTTATATCTACCACTACCTCAGGAATTTCCTCAATTCTTAAATATTTTTTGAAAGACGGTGTATATATAGAAAATAATAGAATCAGAAAGCTTATTATCAATAAGAAATTGCAACAAAACAATTAAAAGGTAATAATACAAACAGAAAATTCGTGGGACAAAAATACACCGTATCCTTCCAATGTTCACAATTGGGAACATCGTAAAATAAACTTTCACACACTCTGCATAAACGGAAGTTACGATTGTTTATAACCATAAAATTATTGTTCAGTGTTTCCTTTACGTAGTACCTGCATGTACAGATTTGCGTAGAAAACAACAATTTCTGAATGAAAAATAAATTATTGCCTCGGAATGGCTTCTTGAAAAGTGAAGTCGTAGGCTTCCGCGGCCAGAGTCATGAAAATGGCTGTCCGGTTGACGCCGCGTGTGACGCCGCGTGACGCCGCGAAGGCTGTGTTGCGACACAGCCTTCGACGTGGCGTCACCCCACAGCCAAGGTCATTATCGACTTCTTGAAAACTTTGGATATGCTAACTCCTTTAACAACACAGACTCGTAGCAAAAGTAGAGGATTGAATATTCCTGAGGTTGAGCAGTTCTCTATCTCTCCCCTGATAATGATTTCACTATTAGGGGCGAGCAAGATATCTTCCAAGAAAGAAAAAATCCCAAAAGGGAACAATGGGACTTAATGGGTTAATGCAGATGAATCGACGGGGAGAGGAAAAGTTTGAACAATTGAGGCGTTGGCACGCAATGGAGAGTAAGAAAAAAAATACTATTTTTGTGTTAAGTGCGTACAAATGTCATTTTTTGCACAATCGAGATTCAGTTTTGTTTGCCAAGACCAACTGGCCGAGTAAAAAAAAATTTAAAAATCGAGATTTGAATGAACGAGAATAAACTAGTGTAATGATCCATAATTCCTCGGATCAGTTTTGGGTTTAAAGTGTATAAACTTAGCAGGAAAATATCAAGATTTAGATTTGAGAAGACAAAAGACGGCGACATCGCGCGTATATATTTTTATTAAACAAATGCGTGATAGAAAATGGGAATAAACATTAACACTCAATTATACATAATTTTCGGAACTAGTAGAAGGTGGAATCATGAAAATCGAGTCAGAGGTTCAGGAGATTTGGACAGAATTGGAATTGTATTTTTGGTGATTAAACTCGAATACGAGAACCATTGTTGCGATTTCAAAGCTTAAGGCAAAAGAGTAATTTTATTAAATATCAAGAAAACGCGTGAAGGCATCAAGATGAGATTTTCGGAAATGATAGGGCAAAATTTATGGAAAACTATGGGAACACTCGCAGTTTCGAGAAGTACCGAGGAAGCGCGTCACAATTAGAATTAATATTGCATAATTGAAATAAACACGGAAGAAATGACGCATCGCGCTGACGTCACAGTTTACGTCACGATGCAAGAGGATGAGAATTAATGGAATTTAATGAAATGACACTAAAGAAGAAAAGGGAAATAGTATAATAATTAGCGAAGAAACAAGAAATAATAGTGGGAAGCGATGACGAAGCCTAATAACGCTGACGAGCACGAATTAAAGAAAAGTTTTATAATGTCATTTGTGGCTACGGGCGAGCGATCGGCGGATGTTCGCCAGAAGTAAATAAAAGATCCGGACAACAATGGGCATAAGAACGGGGGTAAAAGCGCTGGGGCTCGGATGTGCAGTGTTGTGGTCGGTCGGAGGCGAAGTTCGTGTAATGAATTTTTTAAAATAGAATTGTGTAACTAGCACATAACATTTTATTGGTGTTTCAACCGGACAAAGAAGAGGTTTAACTCTAATTTCGTGTGTCGTGGACGGTAGCTGGAGATGCAATCGCGATATTATTCGCGTAACTAATAACATTCGTTCGTCGCGGGAGTTGACGAAATAAGACTAAATAATTTCCGCTAAGCGATTGGTGGAATTTCTCGACAGTGCAACGCGGTGGAAATGTGCGATTTTATAAAAACTGGGAAAAGCCGCGCTGTGTGCAGAGATGGCCAACGGACGACGGTGATGTACGCCGCGTGTCGCAGTATCAAGTCGGCGAAAGGGAAGTGACAGATAAATCTTTATTTGTTTGTTTGTTTGTTTGTTTGTTTTGAAAAACAAAAAAAAATTCATGAAGAGCATATGTCGAAGATCAAGTTCTGTAGTAGCATAAGTAATTCAATAATTGATTTCGACAGAATGCGCATTCGGTGTGAATGAGTTTTTTGTATATGTTGTAAATTTATCAGAGTGAATGAGTAGTATTTTTCTTGTTTTGGTGTCATATTTGTTTGCTTATGTTATTGCATTGTTTATCTGCCATGGGGTGTTTTCGTGTGTGTCGCTAGAGGGCAGCAACCCCGTTTGTGTGCATAATGTTTGGGATTAGCAAAAATAGGAATTACTGAAGAAAAAAGTAATAAATGATGATGAACATCTTCAGGTTCGTCAGTAAACCCGCAAATATTGTGTGTTTTAAGTAGCTGGATGCCGACCTACGCCCGCGTGCCTAAGTACTTTGTTTCAAGCCCTGTATAGGGCAATCAAAGCCTCACGCCCATCAAAGGAAGTAAAATAAAAGTAGGAAGTTTTGTAAATTCAGCTAGCGGACGGGCATGAATTAAAAAAAAGTTGAAGCCGGGTTAAAAGGAACACGTGAGTTAAAAAAACGACGCGCCCAAGTCTATTCAAAAGTTGGTTAAATTGGCAGCCCAATCCGAGTATAGGAAGAAGAGTAAATAGGAGGTAGTAGTGGTAGTAGAAGAGCGAGATCGTTACAGTTGGCGCCACCAGGTGGGCCATTAAAGGAGTGTCATAATATTAAAATATTAGTAGATAAGTAGTAGGATTCGCGCGAGCCATTACACTAGTAAGCCATAAATTATATTTAATGGAATAGGAATTTATAGGAATAGGATTTATATTTTATTCTTTACGGGAAGTCAAAAACTAAAGCTAATATGGATATTCCTTAACCCTTGGCAAGCACGTAGGAAGTAAAAACTTAAAAATAGGTAGGGAAATGGGCATTATGGTTGAATAATATTAAAATGTATACGTAATACGTACTGCAAAACTGTTGAACACAATTATCTAAAAACAAATCGAATTGTTTCGATTGTTAAAACATTTTGCGGTGTTAGACAATATTTCCTAAAGGTCGATTAGTGTGGAATTTTATATTTTGTATATTTTGTTGGTTACACGGTCAATGTTGGATTTTTAAGTTTTGAAAATGGAATGTTTGCGGCATGGCACAAATCAGTGTTGAAATTATTTCTTGTGACTGCATTAGCTGAAGGTTTGAAGAGATTTTTCCACTTTTTTCGCATTTTTTGCATGAGTTGCAGTGTTTTTATGTTGTAAGAAATATCTTTTTGCACAGTTAGCCACCTTTTCACTACACTGGCAAAAAAATATATTTCCAGTCCGCCAAGAATCTTCTCCATAAATACACTCTTTTAGTAATGCACTTCTTGAAACTTTCTCTTTTGGCGTTGTAGGAAGCATGCTTAACAGGAAGAACAAATTTACTGACCTGACATGCATCAAACTTCAATCAATACAAAATTACCGAAGAAAACTCTGCCTATCTAGGCCTATCCTATCTATTCTACCTTCTGAAAGCGAAAGATCCCGGGAGCGCTATTTTTGAAGGCAGTTGTGTTCTTGGTAGGGAACAGATAGCTCACTAATAATTGCGAAGATCGGAAAGACGAGAGCAATTTCGTGTTCACTGGAGCGCCCTGACTGACTTCGGCGAAGTAGATAAGGTAACCGGCACGGTGTCAAATTCTCCTACGTCTCTAAGCGTGTCCCTGCTCGACGCGTTACAGGCAAGAACATACAGGGCAGCTTCTCGATCGGAGAATGCCCTGGCAGATTTTACGCAGTTTTTTCTTGTTTGGTAAAAAATTACCCATCAGTAATTTCTAAAAAATGATTAGTGTAATTTTCTCAGCTAGGAGTAGTAATTTTCTCAGCATTTCGATTTCCTAATAGTAAAACCGAAGTATTACTTTAAGAATACTCAAGAGTAAAATCTCGTCCTAAATGGCAATTTTAATTGAAAAATGTAGAGCTGTTTCTAAGAAAATGGTGTTTAATCGTTGCTGTAAATGCGATTTTTGAAGCTCTTTTTCACAAAAATTTTCGAGTTTTCTAACCTAATTAGAAGTAAATTAGAAGTAAAGTACTTCCACTCTTAAATAAAATATACACAAATCGATGGAAATTTGCATAATAACGGCGTGAAAGATATTTCCAAAAAATTACATTGATGTAATTTTGAAAAACAAAACAATACCTCACAATGAACTTTACATAAAAATAAACAGTGCAATTAGCACTATTCGTTGGAAGAGTTTAAAGGTAAAACTTGGAGCCATTTTTGAGAAAGTGTCATTTGAGTGTACTAAAAATGTGGAATTTTGTGCTCGTTTTCACAGAAAACTTGAGTTTTCGAAAAGATTTGTTAATGACGTGAGAGAAATAAAAAAAGTAAGTTTTGGTAATTTTTGAAAAAAAACAACAAATAACAGAGCAACATGGCATTTATATCATTTTATATAGTGCATTTAGCACTATCTTTACCAAATGTTTGGAGGAGAAAAATGAGCCGCTTTTGAGAAAATCTTGTTTTTGTATTTTTTTAAATTGCAAATCACGATTATATTGAAAAGCTTCGCGTTTCTAAACAGAGGTGCAGCGGCCGACCCAGTTAAATTACGCGGTAGCTATGGCCGTTGCTGACTGACCCGTTCTGAACGAGCCAGGGTAACGCGGCGAGCGAGAAGAGGTGCGAACAGCACGAGAGAAAACGGGCAGTAAGAGAAAGAACCCGAGAGGAGACGGAACGGGTGTGTGTATGGTTTGTGAAGGAATTAAGGAACTAGGGAGATGTGATGCTGCCGATGGAAAGTGGGTAAAGTGAGAATCGATGTGGAGGTGAACATGGTGAAAAATCTACAAAATCTAAATAGGATTTGGGACGTTAAGGACTAGGAGAGTGCCGCAGATCAGTCGGGAGACGAGTTACACCACGTGGTGGCGCAACTGCAGCGAAACATCCGGCGAGGACTGTAGACAATATTATTGTGAGTAGCGCGTCCACGAAGTCGACGGTGCGGATGGTGTGAATGAGAGCAGAACATCAAGAATGCTCGGATGGAACGAGTGACGTGTGGATAACGGCCAAAGGCATGTAGTGATCCGAGCAGAATAAATCAAGCATCGGCCGTCCCGGGCCTCGAGAAGCGACCGGGACCGAGAACAGCCGAGCGACGTCGAACCCTGCCGGAGAGCCCCCCCCCTTCCGAGGCGCCCGTGGATAGCAATGTCGCCGATCCAAAAGTCAGGATTTTATATGTTGAGCGGTCTTTTTAGGAAATAAGGGTAGCAGTGATTCATTAGCGTTTAAGGTTGGAAAAGTGAAAAGAGACGCATATTGTAATGAAGAGTTTGAAATAAATTATTTTATGTTCTTCGTATTATAATTTGTATTTCCAATGTATCTGCATGAATACCCAGAGCCCATTCACGAAAAAGATTACCTGACCCCCCCTCTTATCTTAAAATCACTGTTGTATCGGACCGAAAATAAGGGTCCAGGGTCCATATATATATATATATATATATATATATATATATATATATATATATATATATAAAAGAAAGTCGTGTTAGTTACACTATTTATAACTCAAGAACGGCTGTACCGATTTAGCTGAAAGTTAGTGAGCAGGAAGCTTAGAGCCAGGAGACGGACATAGGATACTGTTTATCCGACAGCGTTCCTGTGTGAGAACGCACGTTTTTGCACGTTTTCGCGTGATTTCACCGTGGCAGTCGCTTTGGCCTTTTGTTTGTAACCCATTTATTCGCTTGCCATACCACAAGTAACAAGCTGTTATTGTGCTTCTGCTGGTTCGCCGTTATATCATGATCAGTGTTGAATTTACTCTTTGCGCTCCAAGAACAGCTGTACGCAATTTAGTGAGCGAAACGAGACAGAACGGACATACGATACTGTTTATCCCGTTCGACAGCGTTCCTGTGTGAGAACGCACGTTTTTGCACGTACGCAGTGCAACAAGGATAGTACAGTTTCTCACAGTGAGTGCGACGCGAGAAAAAGATGGGACCGGCTGTTACGGCGGAACAGAGTTCGCCGGGTCACCTAGTATATATATATATATATATATATATATATATATATATATATATATATATATATATATATACGCAGTAAACCCTCATTTACGAGAATTCGAAGGGACCGAAATAAATTCGTGTTACCCAACTATTATAAGTGTCTGTATTACCGTAATCCCTTGCCGGGACCGAAGGTTTTTTCGTGTTGCTGCGAAATTCGTGTGAAGCGAGTTCGGGTTTAGTCTTTATATTTTGAAGTGTCAACATCACGCATAACACCACGGTAAGGCGGGCAGTATCAGAGTCAGAGAAGGCAGTGACGGCAAAGAGCAGGGTGAGTTGGAGCAGGGTCAGCAGGTTATGCCAGGCCAAACGAGGGAGAAGATTCACAATAGATCTTTTCCTGTCTGAATAGATGAGTAAGGTAAATAAAATATACAGACAAGTTCTAGGTTTCGGCTTTAAGCTTCTCGTGCGATTTAATCCCACGGGTTTCCACGAGTAATAATAATAATAATAATAATAATAATAATAATAATAATAATAATAATAATAATAATAATAATAATAATAATAATAATAATAATTATTATTATTATTATTATTATTATTATTATTACACTACTGGACACTTACCCATGCACCAATCGAGACATATGATGTGTCATTCGACGCGTCTCAATCTCCTGATGAAGAACTGGTAAATTGTTTTTGGATCCGGTCAGAAGATTCAAAGAATTGTTATAAAACGTATTTTGCGTGTTTTGGCGTTGCGATCTTCGTGAGAAGGCGAGGAATTAAACCAACGCCACCTAAATAGATCTATGTAGGTAGCGTTGATTAAACTCCAGTACCCAAAGGCATATGCCCGGTACCCAAAGGCAAAGATACCAAAGGGCATCCAGTACCCATATATATGTATGTATGTATATATATATATATATATATATATATATATATATATATATATATATAGAGAGAGAGAGAGAGAGAGAGAGATAGTGAAATACCAGATTGTCACCAATATAAAATACAGCGAATTTGATTAAAAATAACACGTTATTAGCAAAAAGACGCTGGTTGTTATGGTACTGGAGTGTAAGATATAAACAATGTCCATTAGTTCAATAGCGGACGATAAGTAGATCGCATAATTTTGTTTTAAACAAGAGTGTAAAAGATGAAAAACGTTGACATGTTGAATTAGGATACAAAAATATTCATTCGAGCTGTCGACACGATAGCGATTGGATCAGGGTGCTAGATATATAGCAGTTTACGTGAACATAGAAAATTTACGCGAGTGCTGAAGTCTACGGGGAGACATCCTTTACCAGGACATCGCCTAAGATTCTCGTGGACAACAGGTTCTATAGCGCTATAGTAAAGGTCATGACCAAAAAGAATGTTATACTTTATTTTAAAAGAAGTTATTAAAAATTTATAAATAAATTTGTTATTTACTATTGATGACAGCTGATTATCATTTGGAGTAAGGGACTAAATGGGGTTACAGCACTTGTGATACGAAAAAGCAAAGGATATGATTGTAGAATGTATAATAAATGTAATTTACAATACCGTATTTACATTTTTTTTTACAAAACTCCTAAATTAAATAGGCAGTTTTTACAAAACTCCTAAATTATATTGATATGTCTGAGAGTGAATACAAGAAATCAAAATTTTACATTCATGTTTAAAACATAAGTTTTGAGAAAATCTTTGAAAAAAATTTAGTTACTCATCAGACGTCAGAATTGTCATTTCGATTCAGTGGCTCGATGTTTTCAACACCGTCAGAAGACTTCTAAAATAGTGGTGACGAACAGATGGAATAAAGAGCAAAAGGTATTTCGAATCTTTTTTTTCTTCTTCTCTTTTTGAACGGAACGTGGTCCTCTGATCAGCTTTCTCTGAGGTATGTTAGAATCAGAAACTGGGCGTTCTTTCTTAAATTCCGACTTGAAAGACATCTTGAAAAATGTCATATACTTATAAAGAGTTTGTTTAAAAGTAATTTATTATTTTGGTATCGATTGAATATCCACACCGAACTGAAAAAACAATTACAGGTAAAATTAAGCAACTTGCAACTAACCCCCTTTGGCTGTCAACACGGAAGGTTCCACTGACAGCATAAACTTGTATTCCAATCTACACATTTGCTAAGTAACAATTACACCATTTGTGGTGATAATTAAATGTCACTTGCTGAACATAATAATCAACCTAATTTAGAAAATACGGAAAGTGGTATTTCACTTTTTGCACCATAATGGGAAAATGGTGTATTCCTGTATAGGTTTGTGTATTCCGGTCTCTAATCTTATTTCACAAATAAGAACCTTGAGAAGTATGAAAAAATACTTTTCATAGTAGGCTTTAGAAAACAAAAGATGAAAAAGTGAGATTTACAGTTTTTAAAACCACTCTGTATTTAAAGATCGACCTGAAATCAAGGTAAATAGTTCAAGGTACATAGTTGTGTTTTATATCTTCATGACTAAAATTTATTTAAATAAAAACGACAATCTTTCCGTTTAGTGATGAGTAAAAGACTTTGTCAGTGTTTCAGCTCTTCCATTTTGATGGATTCGATGTTTTGGTGAATTGATTATGTTATGTATTATTCTTACGCAAACATATTACCACAAATAGGCGGACGCCTATTACGGAGTTATGAGTGTGTATATATATATATATATATATATATATATATATATATATATATATATATTTATAAATAACAAATACGCTTTGCTATAAATCTCTCTTGTAGCGACCAAAACAAAGCTCCTTTATCCGCTAAATCGTACGAATACAACTTGCCACGTGCATTTCAGCCAATGGGATAGGGTTATTGCGAAAGAGGAGAAAGGAACAATAGGAAACTGATAAGGGCACAAGTTAATTACTGAGCTTATACAAGTGTTGATTTTAGTCCGCCTGACGTGAGTAATCATGAGCAAGTTAATGCAAATGGTCGCTCTCACTTAACTTGCAATGAGATGCAACCATGACAAATCGTTAGTAGCAAATCTCTGTACACGGCATTTAGCCAGCTGTCGCATCAATTCACAGAAACATTAACTCCTTATGAATGACACATTTCATGACTTGCAATGCTACAAAAATGAGTTAAAATCTTATTCCAGAATGAAGAATATTGCTGCACTAATTCTGTTCTCAATATTTTTTTCGTGTATTTTTCTTCTCAGTATAATATGGCAGGAAACGCGACCTTTAGCATTTTGCAATGTTTCTTCGTATTGCGATACAGTATCTGCTAATTACTTGTTTTGTTTTCTTTGTAATTTATTTTCTTTTGACGAACATCTCCGATGACCAATGTGATAACAGTGAATTAAAAGGCTGTGTCAGGGAGCGAGATTTTTTTCGGATCGATCCCAGGGTTTTTATAATGAGACTTTAGAAAAATTTGTCTTATTTCATTTAGCCGTTCTGAATTTGTTGATGTCGGCTAGGTAATTTTTTTTTCCTAGGGCTTGTATCCAGCCGACAGCCGGTTGCCCTTTACGTCCCGAAGGGACGCATATTCGACCATACACTAAACAAACACTTGCGGGCTCCTCTGATCTGGGGTCAGCAGAACGCGAGTCCCTCCGCGACAACACACACACAAAGTCAAGGGACAAACAGCCATGCCCAAGGCGGGACACGAACCCGCGACCCTTCGGACCGAAGCGCTGAGTCGGTACTCGCCCTTAACCACCTCGGCCATCCAGGTCGGCAAAGGTAAAATTTCTCGTCTGTAAATAGCTTCGCTTTTTGCCCCAACCCGCCCGCCCGGGCCCAGCCCCAACCCCACCTTTCCCCACCGGGGGCGCGTCGATCGCCCCCTCTCTCAGGCTCCCCGCTCTCGCATTTTCATCGCGCTGGGCGGCCACGAGCGCGATCGGCGGCGTCCCCAACGGGGCGCGGCGTCTCAGCTGGACGTGGCAGATGTCCCACTATAAAAATGCAAACGTCGCATTTGCATCGACCTCTCCGCGCAGTTATTCCTGGTTAACAATGGGAGCGCCGCTCCGGGCACCGCCGCCGCGGGGACAGAGGCGACGCAAGGCGAGGCGAGGCGCGAGTGACGTAAGAGGCGACCGAGATGGATCCGGTCCCGCGGCGCCGCCCCCGCGCGCGTCAAGGAATCGGCGACGAAGGAGGCTTTGACGCGGGGAGTGTTGGCGACGCTGGAGGTAAAAAAATGGTGTAAATGACACGATGTAGGCGTGCGAACAAAATACCTATTTGCAGAAAAGGTCTTTGCGGGGAGCGACTTTTACATACATACAGTTAGGGTAAAAAGTGAGTGGATACTTCGATTATATTTGTTTTAGTTTGAGGAAACTGCAATGGGAGTCAACATCAATCCCTGTATAGTATTTGAGTAAAATCTTGAGTGTGCGGATATGCGATTCCGTCACTCACGGTTAGACTATTTCCCGTGCCCCAATTGAGACGTACGAGGTGCCAATCGACGCGTTTCGGTCTCCTGATGAGGACGTAATAATTTGTTTTCAAATTCGGCCATAAGATTCTAATAAATTTTGAAAAACTGTTTTTTCGTGTTTTGGCGCTGCGATCTTGGTCAATATGTCGGGAACTAAACCAACGCCACCTAAATAGATCTATGTAGGTGGCGTTGATTAAACTCTAGAATCTACGTAGAGAAAGACGTAGGCGTGAAGTGAGGAAGACGTAGAGGAAGTCTCGGAAGAATTCTTGGAAGACGTTGTGGAAGAAGTCTTGGAAGAAAAAACGAGCATTTCCTTTCACGGAAAATGAGCTACATAAGTGGAGTGCCTATTGAGTTGCCCGGATCAGACGGCCGTGGGTGCGCGTCTCCGAGTAGAGTATAGCGGTGTCATCGAGACGTCTGGGCTGCGGGGATTAGCGTTATGTCTTAAAGAACATCGAGTAGACGATAATTTTCATATGAGAAATCAGGATAATCCAAATGAGCCGGAGGTGCAACAGATGCGTGTTTGCCGACAACATCGTTTGGTTTTCAAATTGATTTTAAAATATGTACTACGACAAATTACGTACAAAAAAACGTACAAATAAAAACATTTCGAAATACCTCTTGAGGAAGTAAATTTTTTGAAACAATTACATTACCTAAGTTCAGGAAAGCTAAAGTTAGAAATCGTGCTCAATATTACAAAATAATTGCAAAATTTAAGTTGTTGCTTTGCAACGCTGGTAAAATAAATAAACTGAACAAAGAGGAGTCTGAACCGAAGAAAAAAAAGAAAATTCAAACAACCGAAGAAAGTTTAAAGCGTCGACCACATTCAGCTATTAAGATACAACCATAGTGAAAACAAACAACTTCATTTATTTTCACAAAGATTGTCCCAAAAAGCTAATCTAATTCCTTGGTACAAATGGAAACAAGAAATGACCGCGTCGACCTTTAAGACCCTTGTAAGAAAACGTTTAATAATAAGCATTACATTATCTATTCTATTCTCTGTATATAAACTATTGATGTTAAAACAGCACATACGTTCTCACCCGTAGCAACGGTTACTTAATATTATTATACTGTAATTTCTGTCCACAAAATCACATCTCAATCAATGGGCACTGGCAACAATCGGCACATATTTTCTTATCAGTTCTTGCTAAAAACGTCATTCTTCCCATAATTTTTTCTGTACTTTATTTTGCAATTTGTTGGCGAACAAACATTAGGCAAAATTGCATAACTTCGTGCTTAGAAGTACTTGAGAGGAGTAAAGTACAATGACCGTACACCACTAATGTCACTTTTTTGATAGTTAACAAGTTACACTAGACACGTTTGATAAATATACAATTAGAAATATGTTTGGATTATTTGGCGTTATTAAGTCGGTAATCCGACTTCGCCGGCAAGCTTCCTGTGTCCCCCATGCAGGTAAATTCCCATGCTCGGGGATAAGAGCGACATGAGGCGAACATGACGTATTCTCTTCACCGTAACTAGCAAGACCCACCTTCTTGAGCTTTTCTTCGTCACACAGCTATAGAAACTGGGACGATTTTAACCCTAGGATGCATATGCAGGGCCTCCGAGGCCCTATCGGTTTTTATTTCGCTTGTTACTCTGCAATGCAGGAAATATGAGAACTGACCGGATGTGTAATCTTCAATTGATTATTCTACTTTCATTTGATCTTCTCGCAAAGGAAGAATTCTTAGAAGTTTTATAGATAATTACTAAAATACAATTCTACTACGTCAATGCATATGCAGGGCCTTTGAGGCCCTATCGTGAAAAAATTAGATTTCGAAGCGTGGGGCGATAAGCAGGCTTCTACAATGCGTGGTTCATTCTGAGAAACAAAGTTATCGTGTTTTTCCTTTGTTGACAAGCAATCTTGGAGAATCTTGCGAATAGTTAGTAAGATTTCAGCTGCGAAACAGTTTGGCAAGGAGTGGGAAGTGCGCCGTGTGCTTTCAATTTGAAGTATGGCTTTTTCACGTGATAGAAGTTACGTCTCAGCTTCTGCTAAACAGGCATGGGACTATTTTGTTACTCAAAATATTATCGATGAAATATTACTATGTTCGAATTTAGAGGAAAGGCGATTTGCAACAGAAAAGGGTAAAACTTGGAGACAAATTACCGTTGATGAAATCAATGCATTTTTTGGATTATTACTTCTTGCTGATGTGAAGAAAAGCTGGGATGTACCAGTTAGGGAACTGTTTTTAGATCAAAAGCAAAACCCTCTGTACAGAGCTACTATGTCTGTAAATAGATTTGAAGATATTAGAACAGTTATTAGATTCGATGATCGGCGCACCAGAGCGTCATGTGCCCAAACAGATAAACTTGTTGCCTTTAGATATGTTTGGAAAATGTTCATTGGGAACTGTCAAAATGTTATGACTCCTAATGCATATCTTACTATTGACGAGCAATTGCTCTCATTCCGAGGTAGATGCAGTTTCGTACAATACATGCCCAAAAACCCCGCTAAATATGGCATCAAATTTTTTTAGCTTTGTAATTCAAAAGATTCTTACGCAATAAACGGAACCATTTACACTGGAAGAAAGCCAAACGAGCCAGTACAAAAGAACATGGCAAGAGGAGTTGTAAATGATTTGGCAAAGATTGTTGAAGGTTCATCACGGAACATCACATTTGATAACTTCTTTTGTAGTGTTCCACTTGCTGAAGAGATGCTTCAAAAAGGAATCACAGTTGTCGGGACTCTGAGACCTAACAAGCCTGACATACCAAAAGAAATGTTGCCATCTGCACTGAGGGAGATAAAGTCTTCTCTTTTTGGATTCAAGGGAAAGTAACAATGGTAAGCTATGTGCCTAAAAATAAAAGAGCAGTAATTCTGATAAGCACAATGCATCACGACAAGGCAATTGATAGCAACAATATGACAAATAAACCAGAAATTATATGCTTTTACAACGAAACAAAAGGTGGTGTTGATCAAATGGATCAGAAAGTGAAAAATTACACATTCAAGAGACAAACTCGGCGGTGGCCTTTCGTCTTATGGATGAACGTTATGGACGTTGCTGCACTAAACAGTCAAATTCTATTTTCAGCTCAAAATTTAGAGTTTTATCCAAAAAGAAATGATACAAGAAGATAATTCTTGAAAGACTTGTCGTTTGAGTTAGTTAGAAACCTCATGGAGAGGAGAGCGAATCAACCAAATTTACCCAAATCATTGCAACATGTTCTTTCATTGTGCGGTATAGTGCGTCCAGAACCCACCCCAGAAACATTTAGATGTGTGCAACAAAGAAGATGATTTTCTTTCTGCCCATATGAAAGACACAGGAAAAGAACAATGGTATGTGAAAAATGTAACAGATCTGTCTGCAAAGAACATAGCCATATTGTTTGTTCCTCATGCTTGTAAAGATATTCTAGAAAAATTCACAATGAATAAGTGTAATATTATGTGTTATATTAACAAATATTGCAATAAATAAGCATTTGTTGAATGGTATGGGTTTAATTTTATTTAAATGTATGCTCTAAAGAGACGAATTTTAAAAATATTTGCTTTTTTTTGAGAGAAAATGTCGCAGGGCCTCGGAGGCCCTGCATATGCATTCGTGTAGTTTCATAGGCCCATGCATCCTAGGGTTAATTTTCGAAATTTGAAGCCTATTAAAGGAAAATGCTCAATACCCTTGAAAACCCGGTCAAATTTCCTGTTCCGGAGGACCTTTTTATATCTTTGTTACTTTTGAAATCTTTAAGCGCTTATAACTCGGTTAATATGAGGCGTAGGACGCTGAAATTTGGCATTATAGATACACAAGAATCTGCTGTGTTTTCGAAGTTTCAAACGTAATTTTTAAGAATTTTTCATTAATTTTCAAATTTGAAGCCTATTAAAGGAAAATGCTCAATACCATTGAAAACCCCGTCAAATTTCCTGTTCCGGAGGACCTTTTTATATCTTTGTTACTTTTGAAATCTTTAAGCGCTTATAACTCGGTTAATATGAGGCGTAGGACGCTGAAATTTGCATTTTAGATACACAAGAATCTGCTGTGTTTTCGAAGTTTCAAACGTATTTTAAGAATTTTTCATTAATTTTCAAATTTTGAAGCCTATTAAAAAGGAAAATGCTCAATACCATTGGAAACCCCGTCAAATTTCCTGTTCCGGAGGACCTTTTTATATCTTTGTTACTTTTGAAATCTTTAAGCGCTTATAACTCGGTTAATATGAGGCGTAGGACGCTGAAATTTGCATTATAGATATACAAGAATCTGCTGTGTTTTCAAAGTTTTAAACGTAATTTTTAAAAATTTTTCATCAATTTTAAAATTTTGAAGCCTATTAAAGGAAAATGCTCAATACCATTGAAAACCACGTCAAATTTCCTGTTCCGGAGGACCTTCTTATATCTTTGTTACTTTTGAAATCTTTAAGCGCTTATAACTCGGTTAATATGAGGCGGAGGACGCTGAAATTTGCATTATAGATACACAAGAATCTGCTGTGTTTTCGAAGTTTCAAACGTATTTTTTAAGATTTTTTCATTAATTTTCAAATTTTGAAGCCTATTAAAGGAAAATGCTCAATACCATTGAAAACCCCGTCAAATTTCCTGTTCCGCAGGACCTTTTTATATCTTTGTTACTTTTGAAATCTTTAAGCGCATATAACTCGGTTAATATGAGGCGTAGGACGCTGAAATTTTGCATTATAGATACACAAGAATCTGCTGTGTTTTCGAAGTTTCAAACGTAATTTTAAGAATTTTTCATCTATTTTCGAAATTTGAAGCCTATTAAAGGAAAATGCTCATTACCCTTGAAAACCCCGTCAAATTTCCTGTTCCGGAGGACCTTTTTATATCTTTGTTACTTTTGAAATCTTTAAGCGCTTATAACTCGGTTAATATGAGGCGTAGGACGCTGAAATTTGCATTATAGATACACAAGAATCTGCTCTGTTTTCGAAGTTTCAAACGTATTTTTTAAGAATTTTTCATTAATTTGCAAATTTTGAATCCTATTAAAGGAAAATGCTCAATACCATTGAAAACCCCGTCAAATTTCCTGTTCCGGAGGACCTTTTTATATCTTTGTTATTTTTGAAATCTTGAAGCGCTTATAACTCGGTTAATATGAGGCGTAGGACGCTGAAATTTGCACTATAGATACACAAGAATCTGCTGTGTTTTCGAAGTTTCAAACGTAATTTTAAGAATTTTTAATCTATTTTCGAAATTTGAAGCCTATTGAAGGAAAATGCTCAATACCATTGAAAACTTCGTCAAATTTCCTGCTCCGGAGGACCTTTTTATATCTTTGTTACTTTTGAAATCTTTAAGCGCTTATAACTCGGTTAATATGAGGCGGAGGACGCTGAAATTTTGCATTATAGATACACAAGAATCTGCTGTGTTTTCGAAGTTTCAAACGTAATTTTAAAAATGTTTCATCAATTTTCGAAATTTAAAGCCTATTGAAGGAAAATGCTCAATACCATTGAAAACCCCGTCAATTTTCCTCTTCCGGAGGACCTTTTTATGTCTTTGTTACTCTTGAAATCTTTAAGCGCTTATAACTCGGTTAATATGAGGCGTAGGACGCTGAAATTTGCATTATAGATACACAAGAATCTGCTGTGGTTTCGAAGTTTCAAACGTAATTTTTAAGAATTTTTCATTAATTTTCAAATTTTAAAGCCTATTAAAGGAAAATGCTCAATACCATTGAAAACCCCGTCAAATTTCCTCTTCCGGAGGACCTTTTTATATGTTTGTTACTCTTGAAATCTTTATGCGCTTATAACTCGGTTAATATGAGGCGTAGGACGCTGAAATTTGCATTATAGATACACAAGAATCTGCTGTGTTTTTGAAGTTTCAAACGTAATTTTTAAGAATTTTTCATTAATTTTCAAATTTTGAAGCTTATTAAAGGAAAATGCTCAATACCATTGAAAACTTCGTCAAATTTTCTGCTCCGGAGGACCTTTTTATATCTTTGTTACTTTTGAAATCTTTAAGCGCTTATAACTCGGTTAATATGAGGCGTAGGACGCTGAAATTTGCATTATAGATACACAAGAATCTGCTGTGTTTTCAAAGTTTTAAACGTAATTTTTAAAAATTTTCATCAATTTTAAAATTTTGAAGCCTATTAAAGGAAAATGCTCAATACCATTGAAAACCCCGTCAAATTTCCTGTTCCGGAGGACCTTTATATATCTTTGTTATTTTTGAAATCTTTAAGCGCTTATAACTCGGTTAATATGAGGCGTAGGACGCTGAAATTCTTAATTTAGATACACAAGAATCTGCTCTGTTTTCGAAGTTTCAAACGTATTTTTTAAGAATTTTTCATTAATGTTCAAATTTTGAAGCCTATTAAAGGAAAATGCTCAATACCATTGAAAAACCCGTCAAATTTCCTGTTCCGGAGGACCTTTTTATATCTTTGTTACTTTGGAAATCTTTAAGCGCTTATAACTCGGTTAATATGAGGCGTAGGACGCTGAAATTTTGTATTATAGATACACAAGAATCTGCTGTGTTTTCGAAGTTTCAAACGTAATTTTTAAGAATTTTTCATTAATTTTTAAATTTTGAAGCCTATTAAAGGAAAATGCTCAATACCATTGAAAACCCCGTCAAATTTCCTGTTCCGGAGGACCTTTTATATCTTTGTTATTTTTGAAATCTTTAAGCGCTTATAACTCGGTTAATATGAGGCGTAGGACGCTGAAATTTGCATTATAGATACACAAGAATCTGCTGTGTTTTTGAAGTTTCAAACGTAATTTTTAAAAATTTTTCATCTATTTTCAAATTTTGAAGCCTATTAAAGGAAAATGCTCAATACCATTGAAAACCCCGTCAAATTTCCTGTTCCGGAGGACCTTTTTATATCTTTGTTACTTTTGAAATCTTTAGCGCTTATACCTCGGTTAATATGAGGCGGAGGACGCTGAAATTTTGCATTATAGATACACAAGAATCTGCTGTGTTTTCGAAGTTTCAAACGTAATTTTAAGAATTTTTAATCACTTTTCGAAATTTGAAGCCTATTGAAGGAAAATGCTCAATACCATTGAAAACTTCGTCAAATTTCCTGCTCCGGAGGACCTTTTTATATCTTTGTTACTATTGAAATCTTTAAGCGCTTATAACTCGGTTAATATGAGGCGTAGGACGCTGAAATTTGCATTATAGATACACAAGAATC
>BLKR01001835.1:175708-244798 GCA_011170035.1 Teleogryllus occipitalis | reverse complement strand
CAATACCGCAGCCTATGAACTATAGGATAATGCTTTATTATAAATTTGACTCCTTAAAGTGTCTTGCGAATAGCAGGCAACCAGAGCCAACAAAAATGAAAATGGGTTTCCAGAACATATTTTTAGTAGACTAGTACTCTGCGTATTCATTAAAATTCTTTCTGTTGCACATAGACTCAGTAATTCCAAATTATCTTGTATATAACAATTCTTATGTATACAAATCTGTGCATTCTATGTGAATAGTTTTTGTTATACAGTTTTTTGTAGCCACTTGTCCGCAGTTCCTTTCCATCTAAAATCCATTCCAATTCAAAGGCTCATTTGCTAATTTCACGAGCAAAAACCAGTTAACAAAAAAATTCAAACTGCGCACCTGAAGTGAGAGAGATTTTATCGCCAATTCCACTTCACTGACACAAATCCTGCCTCCAAATGTCAGGGTAAATCACGAGCGTTCTAGCGCCGCCGTGAGATGGCAGGCTTTCGCCAGCGCCGACGGAGCCTATCGCTCGCGAGCGTCGGCGCAAGCAGGCGCAGGGTCTTCGGTTCGATGCCGGCCTCGCGCTTCCCGCCCGCCGCCGCCGCCCACAAGACAAGGCCACCCGCTCTCTGCAGACTGCGGCGGCGCGGCGCGGCACAGCGGAACAGCGCACCGCACACTGGGCCGAAACGCTTTCAAGCACTACCTTATGTGGCCGGAGCTCCAAAAAATGACACTTGGAAAAAACCGTTAAATATTAGTTAAGTAAAGAAATATGTTTATTTTTTTTCCTAGGGCTTTTATCCAGCCGACAGCCGGTTGCCCTTTACGTCCCGAAGGGACGCATATTCGACCATACACTAGACAAACACTTTTGCGGGCTCCTCTGATCTGGGGTCAGCAGAACGCGAGGCCCTCCGCGACAACACACACACACATACAAAGTCAAGGGACAAACAGCCATGCCCAAGGCGAAACTCGAACCCGCGACCCTTCGAACCGAAGCGCTGAGTCGGTACTCGCTCTTAGCCACCTCGGCCATCCAGGTCGGCAGAAATATGTTTATACAATCTTTTCTAAAGAAGATCTTGGCTGTCCGGGTGACGCCGCGTTGAGGGCAGAATTGCCGACGTTTCTGCTCTCAACGCGGCGTGACCCGAACAGCCAAGATCTTCATGATTCTGGCCGCGAAAGCCTACGACTTCATTCTATTTTCTAGTAAAAAAATCATTAAGTTTACAAGACAGTTGGGAAAGAGTCTGGTGTTTCCAGGCACGTCGTCTGATATGGTCTTTACCCCCTTTGTGTAGCGAAAGTTTGTGAATAAATAAGTAAGTTTACGTAAAGATGTAAGTACAGTTCAAGTAAAGAAGTAAGTCAGTACAGTTTAAGTAAAGAAATATGTTTATACAATTTATTTTCCAGTAAAAAAATAATAAAGTTCAAAAGACAGTTGGGAAACAGTACGGTGTTTCGGAACAGGTTATCTGCTATGTATTTTAGTCCCGTTAGTGTAGTGAAAGTTTGTAAACCAGGAGGAGGTAGTGTTCTTCCCTCACTGGATGGTGAGATATGGCGCCGACCTACTCGTTTGATTGGTAGGATTTCACCCTCCTCGTATGTGCCCATCGAGACACCGCTGCAGCCGAGACAACCTCCAAGCTCTCATCAGGAGCGGTGGCTCAGTGCATCAACTGATGACACTGCAGTGCCTCTGACCGGGAGGCCCTAGGTTCGAGTCCCGACGCCGGCAGGATTTTCGTCACTAGCTTTTCAGCTAGGTCGGATTCAGTCGCTGTCTGGAGGAGAATTCTCGTGGTCGGCTGCTATGATCGGTAGTTTTCCGTGGTTTCTCCGATCAACACCAGGCGAATGCTGGAGCAGTACCCTAACAAACGAGCCACGGACCGCGCGCGATTTTTCCTTCCTCTTCCTTGTCCTGTCGTATTCTTTCACACACACTTACACTAACTTGCACTACACTATCACGCGCCGGGAGACCGGTCGGGGATGTCCCGGATGGGGCGGTGCCCCGCTGGTGGGAGATACCTGGTTGGGGAAACCCCTCTAATCGACGGTAGATCGGCGCCGGATCCCGCCAACCAGTGGGGAAAGATCACCGATACCTCTCGTTGAAAAAGATGCACTACACTTACGGAACTAATGACCTCAATAGCTGATTTGCCCGAAATCACTAATAATCAATCAATCTAAGCTCCCGACTGTTCCCCTCCATGTGCGGTTGTGTAGTGCACGTTAGTGCAAGAGTGGGTGTATAAGAGGATAAAAAGGTCAAGTAAGAGAAAGTAAAGATTGAGCG
This sequence comes from Teleogryllus occipitalis, assembly GCA_011170035.1. Classification (NCBI taxonomy): domain Eukaryota; kingdom Metazoa; phylum Arthropoda; class Insecta; order Orthoptera; family Gryllidae; genus Teleogryllus; species Teleogryllus occipitalis. The sequence goes on along the minus strand of BLKR01001835.1, from coordinate 242,495 downwards.
TGGTTCCTGGCCCTTTTGCAAGGGTACTGATTCGGTATTTCCCAGGTATTTATCAAATAAACCATGGAAAATTACCGATCAGAGCCGTCATGCGCTAGAATTCTTCTCCAGGCAACGGATGAATTCGACCTAACTTTATAACCAATGTCGAAATTTCGTGACCGCCGGATCTCGAACTCTAGAACCTCCAGATCAGAGTCCCCACAGAGTGATCGGCAATGCTGGCTCTGAAATAAACTCAGCTGATAGTTGGGAAACAGTGTAAGTCGGCTCTTAGTATGAGTTCGCAAAATAAAGGGTTCCGTTCAGAATACTCGATATACCCAGACCGAGTTTATATTGCGCACCCGCGCGCGGGTGCGGTCCGTAAGGCTGAAGTGCAGGTACTGAAGGAAGCAGTACGTAGTGTCGCATGTTCGAGTCCCGCGTAACCATGGGTGTTTTAATCCTTGTGTTGTGGCACGACTGGATTTCCCGCCCATCATGCATCACTGTTTCCATCGCATTCCATCATTTCTGTTCTTGTCGGTCCAAGTGGATCTTCTGTTCGGAACAAATACCTGTTACATTTGGGCCAACAAGGCATCCTAAATTCCTTATTATGATTGTCGCAAAAAATCCCAGTATTGCTTGTATCACCTACGTGCACCTATCCTTCCCTTAATTCTGTGATTGCAGGGTCACATTTCTTAAGTAGTTATGTTTAATTAAGGATTTCACAAGGTTTTTCCTACTTATACAGAATTCCATTTCTTTACCTGACACCTTGTCACCATTTCTTTACCTGAGACCAAACTGCGACATAGAGGCCGACGGGTCACAGCGTCTACGCCATCTAGGTAGACCTGGCTCTCTTCCCCTCAACCCGTCAAATCACAAACGTATTCACGAGTTTCGCCTCGTTTGGAAAACTGTATGTCCAGCACCGAAATGGTCACGCAAGCCACATCAGTGCGATGAATTGTGACAAGATAAATCTATCTATATTGTGATAAATCTATCTATAAATCTATCTATAAGATTCTGGCAAAAGTTGTCGCACGAAGTCTCACCAGAGGAGGAAATATCTAGGAGAACCGAAAGGAGCCAGATCTAAAATAGGAGTAGATACATACTGAAGTATTTCAGGTATTCTTCTAAAAATTATCGAGAAATATTTGTTTAGTGTGTCGACTTTGCTGCTATGGACATATACATGGCTATACACGTAAAATTCTTTTTTCGAGTACTTTTCCAATTTTCTATCATCCTGTGTCTCGTCGACGTCGCTCAGAGCATTGAATTTGCGCCTGGAAGACCGCGCGAGATCGCGCTGATGTAAAACTCACGTTATTTGCTCCCCAATTCCTTGATTTTGTAAATTTGCATTTTTCATCTTGATACTTACCAGAACGTTCATATTTTCGATTCACCGTGAGGATAAACACGTAACAGAATATAATTCGCACAATAAGGATGCTTTTCTCTGCAAAATAACCGGCAGTAACAGCTCAGTGGCAGCTGTGGCTGCTCAGTAGCCTCCGCATTATCGCCGACCGGAAGGTTCTAGAAGATGGCAAATTTTCGACGGTAACTTCATAACTAGGTTGAATTTGAATATTGGAGGAGAATTATTTTTGGAAGGGTATTTGTATTTATTATTATATGTCTCATAAAGGGCAATTGGCCCCGGCGCCGTTAAATCCCGGGATTCCTAGGCCGTCACCCAACCAGGAATACGCGATGTCTCGAATGCACTTAATGTTCGTGACTTCACGTAGTTAACGAATTCGGTTAGAGATGGAGGTTGCGCGCTCCTGGCCTTTCAGTAGAACCAACCCAGCATTCCCCTGGATGAACGAGGAAAACCACGAAAACCCCGGTCAAGACGTTCTTGAACCCAGGCCACACGAATGGAAAGTCAGCGCGATATCCCCTGAGCCATTTCGCTCGGTAGGAGAATTATAGTAATCGGCTACTCTGATCGGGAATTTCTCCGGCCAATACCAAGCAAATACCCGATAAGTATCCTAACAAAGTGCCAAGGACCGCACGCGATCCTTCCTCTTAAACCTAATCCCCTCCTCTCCCCTTAAACAAACGACTTTTACTTTCGTGCTATACATTACTACATACATCGGGAGCTTGGAGTCGCGGCTGAACGGAGTGTCCTGCAGGAGGAGATATCTTTGAGAGGGGTAATCACGCACAATGACTTATATGTCTACGCACTCCGCATCTCTTCCCAATAATGTCGGAATACCGCCAACTTAACCATTCTCTGCCCCCCCACCCTTTACTATTAAACAATAGCATACTATACTGGACACCATTGAATCAACCTATCAAATACTTAGGACTAAATCTCGATACAAAACACAACTGGAAACACCACATCAACATTTGAATATAACAGGCCAAAGTGAGATTAATCCAACTCAAATCATTACTGAATAAAAACTCCAAACTTTCATTAACAAATGCAATAACTTTATATAAAACCATCGTAAGACCCATAATGCTATACGCATGTCCCATATGGACCAATGCCGCACCATCCAACGTAAATAAAATACAAATAATGCAGAACAGATTCCTCAGAACAATCACTAACGCCCCATGGTTCATTTCAAATCAACAACTCCATAGAGAATTAAACATGAACCCAATCACCTATCAAATAGCACGACTATCCAATAATTTCTACTCCAACATAAAATCAATAGATCAACTAAACCAATACAATCTAGCCTCAACGAACAACACTCAGACGAGAATAAATAATAGATATCCATTTGATTCATTCCTAAAAATATTCTCAACCAATTGTGAACGGTAGGTACTCTCATGAGGAATCTACTCCAATGTGGTAGAAACAGTATAATTAGGTTAAGCATAGTAATAGGTTAGTCATCATTACATATGAAAGAGTGTAATAGTGATTTATGTACAACCCAACAAGCAATAAATTTTAAAAAACCGTCATCCTCCTTTAGAAGAAATCCACTACACAAACGGGATTAAAGGCAATAGTAGTTGTGCGAAAACACTAAATATCAGTAAAAGACAAGAACATTTATGTATCATATTGTGAAGAACACGCTATTCTTTACATCTGAAATTACATACGTGCATATAAAAAGAAAGAGGCTTTGAAGCCAAAGATCCCGTTTCATACATCTATTCCAAACAGCATATAAAAGAACCATATAAAAGACACCGCTGCTTAAAAGTTCTTTGATGAAAACTTGTTAGTAAAGTAGTCACCTGAGAAATACCACAGTTTTCCGATACATCACAGGAGGTGGCATAAGGCCGGTTATTTGTTGCACATGACACTAGCCTTGCGAAAAATAAAATAGTGAAAATATTGGTCAACGATATCGGGAGTGGAAAGATTAATTACAGTCTGACACGGATCATCAACATCAATTGATAATTACCACTAAATACTAGTAATGCCCTCCCTCTGTTAACTGAATATTTTGGTTCAAAGTCAGTAACTATTCCCTCTCCTTGTGGCATCTTGTAGCACCCTGAGCTGATGGGGTTCATAGCAAACGTGAGTCATTCATGATTTTCGGGTTTATTAAAACAAGAGAATTTGACTAACGGAAGGAAAACCCCGACAGAAAACCAGCAAGTGGGGTCTGAAGGTGATAGAGACCCCCCTTAGGAAGTAAACTCTCCGGTTTTGGGAGTTGTGAATGTGAGTTAACACCCTCTTTCGTGGAAATTTCCCTTTGTTTTGAGTTCAACGTAAATAAGACAAAAAGAGTTGTGTTAATGGTGTTGATAATATGGACTTCATGAGATCTCAGGCCGATGCTCGTTTAGGAGCTAGAGTGCGATAGACGAAGAAAAGTCGATCTTCAATGAAAGAGAAGGGAATAAACAATGCTGGTAAGGATTAATTAATTAAATATAATCTTAAAACAGAACAGATATTGGCAATAATTCGCAGCTTATGCATAAGAGACATAAAAAAAGACATGCATAAAAAAAGGCATGCATAAAAAAAGACATCTCTACATTAATCAACCTAAAAGGGGACCCGTCGGGATGAAACATTTTGTAATGATTTTAATTCTACGAGTAAAGGGTGTATATTTTCATTATTATAACATTATTTTATGGATAACACTTATTGACGCACAAACTTTGAAATACCTTTCTTATTAACAAGAAATGTCGCACATTTTAACATTTTTCGGGTTGAAGTGATTGCTGAGGAATTCCAAAAACAACATTGCGGGAGTCTGTCTGTACTCGGCGCGACAGCCCGCGTACGGGCCATGGCCAACTAGCAGCGTCCCGGCCTCGCGGCCATGGGTTAAAGGGGTAGGTGTGGTTAGCACGAAGACATCCCCATGCCATCTTCTGGTCTTCTCAACCTGAGAAGTGGGTTTTCTCATCGTCAAACAGCAACATGTACTGGCACATTGCAAGGAAAACGCACATCATAATCTTTCCCAATGGGGAATCGAACCCGGGGTCGAGTCATGGAAAGCGAGCACACTGACCAAAGAGTTAAACCGCGAGGGCACATTGCGGCAGTGCGCGCACTAAATGTCGTTTGGGCCCACTGTGCGGCGCGGCGCAATCACGAAACCCTTTATTATGCGGCGGGTCATTCCCGCCACGCTGCCAGCCGGTTTCCTCTCCGCTCCGCGCCCCTCAACCGCCCCGCCCCACCCCACCCCACCCTGTCCCGCCCCGTCCCACCCTGCCCCGCCCCGCCCCGCTCCGCCCCGTTCCGTCCCGTCCCGCCCCGCCCCTCTCTTCCCGCCCCGCCACGCCCACGCCACACCCACGCGGTAACAAATAATTCCAAGAATTACCAATAAGGACCTGCGCTGCGTTATATTCTTTGTTACAACCTCTCAAATGCACAACCAAAAAATAAAAATAAAACAACAGGCGACAACGTAACCAAGCGAACACAGGATTGCATCCTTGGCAGTATTTTCTGTTGTTGACTCTTTAATAGTCTTGATGTTTTGTTGAAGGTATTGCGTAACTTGAATTATTTTTAACCATCAATGCTCTAACATTTATCCATCTTACGTGTAAATGTAAAGCGCTGTAAATTTCAAAGGAAGAAAGTTAAGGGTTAAGTTGAGGAAAGAAAGGGAGTAATAAAGACAAACGTAGGGGTGCGGCATGCAAATTAACTATAAAATAGAGATCATATGATGTATTAACTATTATTATTACTATTACTATTACTATTACTATTACTATTATTATTATTATTACAAATTATATTTCACTGTTTAAGTTAAACATCATTGTACGTTGAATATTATTATTATTACTATTATTATTATTAAATATTATTTTTTATTGGCAAGATCACCGAATCATGTCCACATTCCTCTCATAATTTCTTACTATTCAGTGGCTCACTTAGTGGGAGGGGCTCCAGCCCCCCCCCACCACCACCACCACCACCACCACCACCACACACACCGAAATCAATGATACTTATTAAAAAACATCTTCATTAATTTCCTATACATATTTAAGTCTCTCAATATTTCAGTTGCTCAAGTTATACATATTAACAATGAGTCAAGAAGTTAAAACAGTTTCTTTCAACATAAAATAAAAAATATGTGTAAGAAAATATCAAGTCGGCTGGACACTACATCTGTAGTCGCCTCCTCCCCAACTGGGAGGGCCTCTGCTATTATTCGTTACTAATTTAGGAAAATTGCAGTCTTGATTTTCTGACATCGCTGGAAAAAGGATGTGAGACATTGTAGTCCGCCCGTGGCCTTGCGTGCGCCAGTGACCACGCGCGCAGTCGGACGCTCCGCGGCCTTGTCAGCAAGACGAAGGTTCTCTGATGGGCGCATTGTTGGAGATTTATAATACTAAATAGTAAATTATGAAACGATGATGCAATGATGGGCATTAATACACGAGTGTGAAATTACGATACGAGCGCGGTATAAGCCACTATCGTAAACTTCACACGAGTGTATTAATACCCATTACATAGAGTTTCATTCGGTACTTTTTTACGAATTCTGGTAATATTCATAAGTTACACTTCTAGATGGGATCGCTTCATGGCTGTTGACTTTCAGGGTTCAGCCAAGGCCTCCTAGCGGGCAGCTACCCTATCTGTCGCAGATGGCTTTGGTTGTCCAGTCCGTCTGCGAGAGAGTACAAACGCGAAATATACTGTTTGTACAAACGTTGTTGCAATAATTCCCAGGACACCATTTTCGCGTTTTCTCTTCTTTCTGGAAGTGCCAACTCAACCTCTGATTCACTAGATATTTTAAATTAAAGAATTGGCTGGTTTTTAAGGGCAATCACACAGCAAAAACGTATAACACAAAATGAGTTGCGTTTAAATCTTAACGTCAGTCAAATGTTCCCTCCACCATTACCACTGCCCTAGTCAAATAGGATCAAAGTGAAATTACAATTCAATTTATTTTAAATAATATTCCTCGTAAAAATTACTTATAATAAAAGAAATTAAAACTGACCAGCTTAATATAATATCAAATGAAATTTTAATGTATACAATCGAAAGAAACATTTACTAGCACGATTCTCCATGATTAATGAAGTGTCAATACTTCGTTTGTAAACTTCTCTGTGATTGGTCAAGAACCTGTATCATAATGAAATCTGTATCGTAATGAGTATCATTATGCAACGGGTTTCAGCCCACCAGCGACAGAAGTATACAATGGGAGTATAAAAAGAAGTATACGTAATAAGTTTCCCTATTTTTGCGGTATCATCATAGATTGCTTTGTAAAATGTTTCTTAGTGACATTGAAAAAGTTTTTTTTATCAACATCCTTTATCATATTAACATTTCATACGCTTTTGTTAGAATTTCATTTCAGATGGAATATTATAACATGCTGCATGGGTGTTTTTGAATGTCATTTTCAACGTCCGGTATTCTGTGGTACTGGAATACGAGGCCGAGAATGTTAATCGAGTATTCTAACACATTACGAAACTAACATCGTACAAGTTTTTCTCCGCCTTGTAAAAAATTCGTGGGCTACAATTTTTGTTTAAATCACAATTAATCATGTGAAAGGTAACATATGTTGATAGTAGTTAATGGGTGGGGCAACATCACTTGTTTTATGATAACTCACTAGTTGAATGTGGCGTCGCTGTAAACTGTTTTACAAGATTTTTCATGTGATGAAAATTTCTAAATGAAATGCATAGCTTCAAATAAGATCTTTCAGCCTCTGGTATTGGACATACCAATAAATCGTAGTAGTTGATAATGTTAAACTCCCGTTCAAAAATTTCCAAGACCTAATGACCTTGCATGTTACCTCCATACGGGATATAAACTGGTAAAATTGCAATTTCAAAATTGTAATCGCCGTAAAAATACTTGAAAGTATGGATGATGCGAATAGTTAGAATTTAATATAGCTCCATTTTCTACCCTTTTTTACTAATATGAACAAAAATGCACATAAAAGATCTGTAAACTTTTCTTCGGCGTTACTATCTAATCCAAATACAAGATCATTCTCAATTAGTTCTGGAATGCTGTGAGAAAACCTTTTACAATGACATTTGATTCTTCCTCCGCATTTGCGCGCTTAAGAACGTAAATGTGCAAAGTCGAATAAGCATGTGCTTCCGTTCTCTAACGTTATTCACATTTCTGGTTTTCTCCGTATTCACTTGGCTGTGTTGAAATTTAATACGTTCCACGGAATACTGTACGTAGGTGTTGGCAAATTTATTATTAAAAATACGGTAATACGGACAAAACACTTCATTTATGTTCAAAGAAGCGTCTTTATTGATAGACTTGCCGTCGCATGTTCTGTTGTCTTTCACATGTTACAGAATAATCACACACTCGCAGTTACTCCAATACTGTAAAGGGATTCTCTGACTATCGCCGCGCCAACCTTCACTTGTATTTGATGAAATGAGCTTCTTTTGAGATGGGTCTTGTAAAGGCACAATACGATTTACAATATACACACCAGTATATTTCTTTGCTTTGGTATTGTCGCTTTCTATGTCCGCCCTAATGAGGTCCCAACAATACTATTATGATCTTTCAAACGATTTACGTATATTTGTAAACTTCATTAGGTCAGTGAGTGTTTAATGATTCCGAGCATGTCCCTATCTGGGTCGTTTAAATCATTTGTCCCGTAAGTATAGTGCCTATTATAACACAGGAGATGACAGTATTCTCGAACTGGAGCGTGAGATCTGGTAGCAGCATTTCGTCGATTTACGGGATTCATGTTTCCAGGTATATTCTGCAGGACACCACCTCGGCTAGGACAAGCGCTAAGATCTCGATATATTTGGCAACGTAGTTCATGTAAATTAAGAAGTGAGTGGGCGTGTAAGGGAAGAAAAGGTGATGAGGATGTGGAAAGGAATATCTCATTCGATGCATTGCCCGTTATATATTGCTCTAACATTCGCCTGGTATTGATCACGCAAAACTACTGATGAGAACAGCCATTCGCTACCCTTCTCCCCAAAACGAAGGTTGATTTCGTACTATCAAAATAGCTATTGTTAAAAACCCACCACTGAAGGCAGTCGAACTCTAGAATCTCCCGCTCAGCGACTCTACAGAGTCAACAACACTGCTCACAAAGAGCCATTTAAATCGGTGCAAGTGAGGAAAAACTACGGCTATTACGATCATTCAAACAGTAGTCGAATCTTTCTAAACATCATTAAAGTAGCAAACAATTCACCAACGGTGATCGACAAAGAAATTATTCATGGGGACGCAGCTTCATTACACGACCACTGACAAGAATTTTCTCCCGAGCGCGAGCCGTCACAATCTCCGTCCCTGAGGCACTCCTTCCGAGACAGCGCGGCCGGGAGCTACCCTCAGCGCAAGCCCCCCCCTCCGGGGGGGGCCTTCGGACTGGAAAGCGGCGAGCGCCAGGCGAACCGCAGGCGAAGGCAATCCGTCTTAAAATAGCGTCTGGCATGAGGAAGAACTCCCGCGCTGCGGGCTCGCGTCCTCGCGAAACTGCAACGAGGTTGCAAAAACCCCGCGCTTTGGCTATGCAACGGAAAGGCCTTCGGCGAAAGGCATTGTGACTGAAAATTAACTAGGAAGCAACAATAAATTACTATAATTTTGACGTTAATCTATGTAAAGGTTCCAATGACCAAACGTTATTCTTTTGTGCTACCGTAAAATGCCATTCATGTTCACAATTGAGGACAAGGAGTGATTAAGCTACGGTAATGTTACTTTTACAATGTTACCGCCTTATTTAAAAACCACAGGAAGTTAGTTGAGTTCCAACGCGCGAGCTTGCAAGGAGAAGACTGAAAGGTTGGTTGAGTAAACAAATATCACGGTGCGCGCTATGTTTGTAGAGGCACTGGAACTCACAGTAAGATTGTGCTTTGTCATTTACGCAAAGAGACTGGGAGCATTCATCACAAGTTGAGTACATCTCCACGTTAAAGTGCATTCATAATACTGTTGTGTTCCTGTTTCTCAGCCCACACGTAGTTGGTTTTCTCGCACTGTCGTGCAGGAGCCGAGCAATAATTAAATGGAATCTACAAATATTTCGGAAACAGTAACCTTTCATCTTTGAACAGACCGTATGTGCTATACAAACTATACTCGTGCGATATTGCGACACACCCGTCCGGTTACAAGCCGTGAGGGCAGCACCCGACCTGAGTCGTCTTGGGGGGTGGCGAACACAATTCGCCAGATGGTCAGCTAGCTCAGTGAGACGTCCCAGTGTGGACACAATAAATAAAAAAAGAATAGGGGGGCAGGGTCGTGAAGATCGTTTTGGATTAGATGCAAAATTACACACAACTCGAGTGAGAATCACTTTTCACTTAATTCAGAATATATTCTAGAAATATTTGCTCCTATGACAGATACATAAAATGGCACACAGAAAAATCAAATACAGAATACTCTTGACTGTAAGAAAAACCCACACACACTAATAACTCGATACACAATTTCTTACTGTTCTTTACAACCCAATTTTTTAACACACACACACTTTCAGAAATTTTAAGAATCGTTAAAATATTACTTTATACAAAAATGAAAGAAAAACACATTGGAAATCAAAACGAGTACTTCTGACTTAACATTACTCTCACAAAAAATGAAACTTTCTCTCTCTCTCTCTCTCTCTCTCTCTCTCTCTCTCTCTCTCTCTCTCTCTCTCTCTCTCTCTCTAAAATCCAGAGAATGATTACTATTATAATTTGTCTCTTACACAGACTCTTAATCACTAAATTACAATATCAGATCTTCAAATCCTTTTAAAAGAAAAGATTGATTCTGTTCTCACGTATTAGAAGTCGGAAACAAATGTACTTTTACTTTCTTTATATTTTAAGCATGGTAAATATGTTACCCTCCCTTTCTTTCTACGTAACTGATACAGAATAAGCTTTCTGATTAAAATGAATTACTCCTATCCCTACAAAAACAGTTCATTTAGTACGACCTTACTGTATTCTCTTCTCGGCCGCGTCGGGCAGTCAGCTGTGCTTTCTTCTACCCCTTTCCTCGGAGCTGTTTCGGTCTTGAAGTGTCGGAGCCTCGGGTTGAGAACGCAGTTGCCCAGCAGAAACGCGTTCTTCTTCTCGTTCAAGGTTTATATTCTTGCGTACTCTCTTATGAATTTTACTTAATTTCCAATTACAATTAATGACCAACTGGATATTCAGAGTTAAAATGGATCCAGAGATCACCCTCTTCTATACGAGCACAGAACTCTAAGAGAGCATATATATAAAGAAAAAAAACTGGAAAGAGAAATGAACGCAACTATTAATTACTGCCATCTATTCAAAACTCCTCTCCCTAATTCTCCTATTATAAATTCATAACTTCTCTTATTATCTTTCTTCTAAGATTACGTTTAAATCAATTTATAATAGAATATTTACCTCTTCTTATCTTTCTGAAGAGTTTTTGTAAAAGTTGCAAATCTGAAGTCCGCTGCAATATCAATTCCTGGCGTGCCGTTTTCAATACGTCTGCCCATTTCAGCTGCTAACCTCAGAAAGAACTTTTTCTTTCATCTGACTACCGGTCTCGCCCTCGGTCTATTGTGGCGGTCTCTCTTGATCTAATTTCCAGTTAACATTCCTAATATTCATCCGCGTTGGCGCGCGTTCAAAATACTCCTTTCCCTCGCTCTCTTAGGTCGCATCTGACACGTTTTCGAAGTCTAAGAAAACGGACGGTCACAATATCGTGGTTCAAATAAAGCTGAAATAAATCACCGTTATACCACACACGTGAATCCACCGATAAAAATGAAGATTAAGTCAACATTGACTGCCAGGCGACTGACTGCTCATTTACTTCAGTGATCGGAACTTAATCTACATTTCAACCAAAATCAGTGAGATGAAAGATGGCGTTAACTAGGATAATAATTACGTTTTTTCACTCCGATCTCAATGTGTGATGAATTTTGAAACGAATGAAATTTTTGTTAGGTGTAATATAATTAATTTAGCCTTAAAGCCTTATCGCGATGAAGAATTCCATTTATTTCGACCACAATTGTGAGGTAAAAAGCTCTTCTACGGGGTTCGAAAACTCAACTCTTTGTTACTCTTACAAGCGATTGAAACACCCGACCCAGTAGTCTGATGTAAAGATATTTGTTATATGAGAGTCACAAAGTAGCCGCATTGACTTACGCGGCCCAAAACCAGGGGGGAGCAACTATATTTCTGGGATTCCTTATCCATTAAGCTCTTATTTTTTACATACGAAATTGTACTTAAAATTTTATTTCTTACAATTTTTAGTCAATTTTTTACATCTTTACATTTATATTTAGACGATTTAAGATGGTTCAACTTTAATGTGGGTACGTTTTTCGACGTATTTTCAAATTATTTCTACAGTTTCAGGTTTTTTGCCAATTTGGAATTTTTTGACCTATTGCAAGGTGTTATTATGGGGATAATGAATCAAAATTGACCTCTTTTTAAGGTAGTTTTGAAGGTTTCTCCATGTTTTTGCCCTAAATTTGTCCACACAAAGTTAAAAGTTATTTTTTTGAAACAAGTTTACTCGTTGACTCTATATTCTCAAATTACAATTTGACCAAACGCAGTATCAAAAGTAAAATTTAAATAATCTAATTTATAAAATCAAAATTTGTTTGTTCGTATTTTATGCGCTGACGTAACGTGCATCCGATTACGTTAAAGCTTTGTAAACTTATTGATTGCACTTGCGCGAAAAATATAGGCATAGTACAATAGGAATGTGCGTATGTCTTGTATCTATTCGTTCTAGTCATTTTTATCTTCTAGGGCTTTTATCCAACTGACAGCAAATTACCCTTTAGGTCCTGATGAAACGAATATTCGACTATACACTAGACACCAACACACTTACGGGCTCCTCTGATAGGGGGTCAGCGCTGAGTCAGTACACGCTCTTAGCCACCTCGGTCGTCCAGGTCGGCCTTATTTTTATCAGGTATTTAATATATTTACAGAAATACATATTTGATTACATATGGCTAAAGAGCCTCTCAAAATTTTCACCCCATCCCTCTGAGCGTACGTAAACTTCGTACGTCACTGGTCTGCCTACACTGTCAGCAGAAAGAGAAACAGCTAAGAAGGATGAGGAGTGCCACATCATGAGGGTAGCCTCTGATTTGGTAGAAAGTTACCTAGAGTGCAAGCTGCTTATAATTGTCCATAAACAGTCGTATCATCCATCCTCAACTCACCCGTGATATTATGTACCATTTGGCCCCTTTATCACATCATAACATTCGCTCTGCGGATGTCAGGATGTTGTGCTTTGATAGGGGAAAGCCGTGATGCATGTTTCCGCCGTTATGGGCGCTCCATCCCTAACAATACTACTACGAGAAAAACTCCTAAAACTCCCAACAACGTAGGCCAAGTTTTGACAAACGTATTTGCTGGAAACAGGTAAATGCGTTTGAAGCATGTAATTGCACTGTTTAAGTAACCCGAGTGGGCATTTATATAACACACGTCCACGATGCTACAGCAAACTAAATACTTGTTTGTGCTGTTTTCACTGACTGCTTGTATGCATCTTCTAGGAATCTGTTGACTACAAACAGAGAATTTTCTCAGTGTACCGTCACAGTCTCCATCACCATTAAAATCAACGTCTCTTCGCCGTTCTCTCAACGACTGTTTCACAATCGGCGTCACTATCGTGCCGTTCATTGTCACGTTTTTCTCGTGTTTATTACTGGCCATGAAGCAGGGAACTTCGTATTTTTCTTCTTCGAGAAATATATCTCGAAAAGACGTTCCGTATACGTGACACCTTTGCCCGTCCGGATCGGGCAAAGTTTTACCGGTCTGGAGAAAGGAGCCCCGCTGAGCTCATCCCGGGGGTAAAATTGGCCCTGCCTTATTTTGAAAGATCTTGGCTGCTCGGGTGACGCCCGGTCGAAGGGCATGATTCGCACACTTCAACCATTGATTGTGGTGCTCCTCAGGGTTGAAAAGCGAGGGATCAACACACAATGTCCTTAGGCACTTCATCCCTGTGGAAGACCACGATAAATGATCGGAGCGTCGGCAGCACAGCCTTTGACGCGGCGACACGCAGTCATTCGCACGACCCTGACCGCGGGAGCCTTCGGTATCACGCCTTGTTCCGCCGACTTCTTAAGGTAGTGTGTTCGTGCCAGTCGCTAGTAAAATACTCAACCATTTATTACTCGTACATTTGTAAATTAACAATAGGTGCTTGGAAACGTGATGGGGGCATTTAAATATTTATTGGTAAATAGCTGAAAGAGATTATTAAATAGTTGTTCTAGAGAAACAATGTTTGTTATTAAATTTAGTCTCGTTCATGATTTTTCATTTTCCTAAGTTGACGTTACATAATAAAAGTAATATTGACTTCGGTTCCCTTACTTTCCTTTCTTTCTGTGTTCTATATTAGTTCACATTGTTTTCATTGAAAGCGAATGATCGTCAATCTGTGGTTGTGTGTGGTACAAAATTGTAATTTACGGTGGTTTCTACTGGTACCCTACGAGCAACAGTGCTAATAATAGCATGATTTGGGCAACATACTCCTAGGCCGAAGGCAAGAACTTCCGGTTGCGATTACATTCGCAGAAGTTTTTGTTATCAATTACTCCTCAGAATGTCCGGTGAGATATGTTACATTTAATATCATCGTATAACTTCCTCAATAACATTTTAAAAAACTATGCCCGCGAAAGTCTTTCCATTGAAGTCTATTCTAATTTAAACTTATTTTATTAAAAAAGGCAGGTAAGAACCAAATTTTTTCTTATCACGAAGAACAGATTTTACATTTATTTGAAATATTTTATTGAGATTCTTGACGTGGTCAAACAAACGAACATGCTACCTTAATTTTGCGAGGATACGTGTAGAGGGTGCACGTACTTTTAACGTATGTGCCCGAATGTTCCAAGAAGAGTCTGTTACAGGGCAGGTAGCGATGCGCTCTCGCCAAGACAAAAGCGATCCTCACCGGGACAATAACAAGTTCGGAGGGCCGAGATGAGGTGGAGAAGTGAGAGAAACATTGATGCGGGGAACTCAACGCGCAAATCAGAGCGGGCAAAGACTGTGGGAGCCTTCACAATACGCTTAAACACGAAAGCGCAAAATCGTAGTTGCCAGTAAAAAAAACGAGCCCTTGGCTTTATTTATGGCTTGGACTAGCATTTGGTTCCAGTACAGTGCTTAACGGGAATCCTATCACTTTTCTCCCATCAGCAATTATCTCGCATAAAGAAACACGGAAAATATATCAAAGATAAGATGTTTTTTTATAAATTTTATCAATTTTCTGATAATAGGAATAGTGTTATAGATGGTTTTACTTTTTCGTATACATACATATATACGGAGTTAATATACTTAGTATAGAGAAAGTTATGTAATGATGCGGAAAATCGATTTTGAGATTTCAACGGAAATACACGTTCTGGGGTCCCTTGATACAGAAAAAGTTTTTTTTTTAACGTCCGTCCGCCGGTTTCTCCGTCTGTCTGTGAACACTACTAGTGCCTTAACCACGCGTAGGATTTTTTCAGAATTAAAGAAGCGCCTGTCCGTCTTGCTCTAGTAAACACTTTGAAATTTTAAAAACCATTATTTAAAATTTAGGGGTACTTTACATGAAGCCCCCCGGACATTTTCAAAATTTTCTCAAAAACGGCTGCAAATTTTTCCTTCAATTTCTTGTAAGAGAAGAGTAAAATACGCGTATAAAGGTGGCATATGTCCTATTTTCACGGTTAACTCTGAATTTTCAAAAATTGCAAAAGTTTGAATTTTTTGGCGTTTTCCTACCACTATAAAATTGATAACCAACATTTTTCTTTCAAATGAAATTTGTTGTCCATGAATAGTTCTTTCATTAAGGTCGTGTAGACTTTTTTGAAAATTTTACTATTTTTCGTGCAATAGTGTGAGCAATATTTGCAAAAAAAATTACAAAAACAAGATTTTCTCACAAATGGTTTCAAATTTTTTCTTTAAATATTTGGTAGTAGTGCCAAACATACCTTATACGATGACGTGAACCCCATATTGCTCAGTCCTTTTGTTTTTTTCAAAAATTACAAAAACTATTTGTTTGGTTTTGTCTCTCACATCGATAATATTTACATTACAGTTTATTTCTTCAGTTTATCATATTTATGAGTATATGTCCTTTAAATAATGTCACACCAAGTGTACCGAAAACTCCATACTTTTCTGTTACAATGAGCTCAAAATACTGCATTTTCAGAAACGCTCAAACGCCATTTTCTAAAAAATGGTTCGAATTTTTTTCTTCAAAGTTTTCCAATTAAAATTGTTGATTGTACTGTTTAATAAGACGTAAAGTTCATTTTGTTGCACTTTAAAAAAAATTACTCTAATGTATTTTTTTAAATACCTCTCCGGCCGTTAATATGCACATTTCCATCGATTTGTATACATTATTGCATTTTTGCGTGGAAGTGTTTCAATTTACTTTAAATGTATTTCGAAAAGTCAACAGATTGCTGTGAAAAAGACTGCTTCGAATTTCGCATTTACTGTAATTGCTTTATCACATATTCTTAAAAAAGGCTTCAGTATTTTCAATGAAAATTGCTACCTGGGACGAGATTTTACTCTTGTAATATATTCTTTAAGTAATATTTCTGCTCTACTGTTAACCGCAAAGTTGAGAAAATGTAAAAAAAAAATTTAAAAAAATAACAAAAAGATGTTCAAAAAAAATCGACGGTTTTTAGTCAATATCGATGTTTTAACGTTGAATATCGATGTTTGGCAACATGGATGTTTTGTTGCCGATGTCGCATTACTTGTTGCGGTGGGGCGAGCGCCCGGGCGGGTGGGCGGGCGGGCGGTCGCGCGTGCGCCTTGACCCAATGCGGCGCGGCGCCGTGGGCGTTGGGGGGGGGGGGGCGCCGCGTGTGGTCAAGGCTCCGCATGCGCGCGGGGCGGTCCGAGGGCCCCACTTCGGGGCCATTAGGCGCAGCGGAGGGCCTCGGCGCCGAGGTCCCGGGCGGCGCTCCTCGCGAATTGGGAGCAGCACGAGCCTCGCACGTGGCGGATGCGCCCCCCCCCCAGTCAGTCACTCCTTCCGTTCGTTCACAGTGGCTTGCGCCGGCTGACACGGTGGACGAGGTGGCGAAGGAAGGAGTGCAGGGGCGAGTTCGGTTCGGAGGACCGCGTGTTCGAACTTCATGTTGGATTGTTTACCTGAGTGTCGTGACCGGGAGAGGTGGCTCAGGGCATCAGCTGATGTCACTGCAATGCCTCTCACCAGGAGGTCCTTGGTTCGACTCCCCACGGCGGCTGGATTTTCGACACTAGCTTGTCAGCTAAGTGGAATTCAGTCGCTGTCTGGAGAATTCTAGCGGCCGGCTGTTCTGATCGGTAGTTTTCCGTCGTTTCTCTGATTAACGCCAGGCGAATGCCAGATCAGTACCCTAACGGGCCGCGCGCGATATTTTCTTCCTCTTCCTTGTCCTATTCTCACCCGTTACACACGCACTTACACTAACATGCAGTACACTACCACATATGCCGGGAGATCGGTCGGGAGCTTAGAGCTTGTCCCGGCTGGGGCGGTGCCCCGCTGATAGGAGATACCTGGTTGTGGAAAAAACCATGCTTGCCGGCGGTAGGCTGGCGCCTGATCTCGCCATACAACTGGAGATTTCCTTTACTTCCCGATGAAAAACATGCACCACACTTACGGAACTAATGATCTTAGTAGTTGGTGCGCCGGAATCACTAACAACCAACCAGCTGAGTGTTGTGGCGTGTTGGGTCGCCCCATCCACTGTGTGCCACCATTCCCATGATGTCCCGTTGTTCCTGGCCCGTTCGGGTGGCTTTGGAGGGTGTGCTAGATGCATGTGCAGTAACACTCTAACCGTGCCATTCCCGAGAACTTGGCCTCCCACCGCTGACAATACGGGGCTCGCGACACCAGTTGGCGGCCCGTACCCTCCTACGGGAAACAGTGGAGCGCTCTCGAGAATCGGCTATGGTCCCTCCCACCGGCTAAAAGCTAGCGGGCATGTAGGGTCCCACGCGCTACGGAAGAGTCGACACGATCCAAACGGATGATAACCAGGGCACAATTACCTAAGCAATGGTTTCTCTAAACCCCACAAGTGGTAAAACTTCATAGTAACCTACATACTGCTCTGTTTTCTTACATTACTCTGTTTACTTACATATTGCTCTGTTTACTTTCATTCTGTGTTATCGTTTCAGTCAATCACTTCGGTTCAGAAGTAGTTACCGTTCTGTCTACATTATGTTTCAAACGACACGAAAGTAATAGCATTACATTTCAATAAACTGGAAGAAATTTAATCGTGGTTGTCCAGGACATCTGGATCTGGTTGCTACTATTTTCTAACATGGTTATCCCTATGACGAAGAATCTTCTGACACCAGCTATGAAAGCCTATGTCTTCATTGGGAATCAAACACATGAAAGAAACAAAGATCTATAAAAATAATATTTAATCTTTTAGACATAGAGTGCTTTTAGGGTCTCTCTCAAAACTTTATATCTCTATTAGATAAGTCACGGAGGAAATAAAATCACAAAGTATAGTATGTTTTCTCTATAAAATTGTTTTGTTGTTTATTTCTAAATATCAGTAAATATACTGAAAAAAGTAGTAAAACGTGCACTGAGAAAAATAACGTAGTACCTGGTACTAATTCGTTAACTCACTTTATATTTGAATGAATGAAGAAGTTGAAAGGATTTGGTAAAAAATAATGGCCAAAGCCAGACGCGAAATTCTGAATGCTCAAACACACTGACCTACCTTCTTTCTTGGTTTGCGCAAGACAAATACTTCTTTATGCAAGTCTCTACACGGCCTTGTGCAGTCTCCTTCGACTTCAGCCGGCGCTTCAGTCAAGCACTTGGCAGATAACACGGAAGTGAAGGGACAGAGGCCTGATCTGCCCGCACGATGTTCCTCGCTACTCGCTTTTCTAGCACTTGCAGAAAGCGACGTTCTTGCAATATCGTTTGAAGATGCATCTCGTATACATGTAAATAAAGGATCCTAAATTTACATTTCTTTGGAAGAACGTGCTCTCGGAAATTGAGGGCACTTAGTCTTAACCATATGTACTTTCGTATATTTTTCTAGTAACGTATTGTAATTTTGTAAAAAATAGTTTTAACATCTAACATACTTTATGCAGGAAGACAACTTTTATTTCTCTCATAAAGAAGTATTGGAACGGGGTTCCGAACCAGTGCATCCCTGGTCTTGACATCAAAAAGTATTTCGAAAATGTCGATTTGTTCGAGTGACATGCAGTAAAATCCACTTCGTGGGGAACTACTGACTATTCCGGTGTTTTCATAATGTTTTTATCACTTTCCACGCCACTAATCTTTTGGTGTTAGCACCAAAAGAGTAGTGGCGTGGGAAGTTTAGTGGCATTAGTGCCACAACTCCCATCCCTTTATAATACTTGAGTAACTCCTACAGTGTGCGGATGTTTGGATGTGCGGTTCCGTCACTCACGGCTAGGCCACTTCCCGTGCACCAATCGAGACATACGAGATGTCACTCGACGCGTCTCAGTCTCCTGATGGGGAATTGACATTTTGTTTTTTGGATATGTCCACGAGATTCAAAGAAATTTCCAAAAACGTGCTTTCGTGTGGTTAGGCGCTGCGATCTTAGCGAGTAAGCAGGGAATTAAACGCCACCTAAATAGGTGTTGGTGGTAGTAGGTGCTTTTGATAAACCTCCAGTACCCAAAGGCATTTTTCACTTAATACGCCATCATTTTCTTTCAAGACGTTGGTAACACTGTCGTTGACATCTTTAAGTGAAGAAGTTAATTTGAACAAAACAGACAATCGTGCGGCATATTTCAAGTTTCATCCACAAGGTCTGTTACCATATTTTTTTAAAATTAATTGGCAAACACCTACGAAGAGTATTGCCTACGAACTTATTAAATTTGAAGAATTTTAAGTGAATACTGAGAAAACAAAACTGTGGGTAGTGTTAGAGAATGAATGAACCTTGGACTTCTCATTTTTGCATTCTTATGGGCACAAATGCTGATTTCAAATTAATGTAACAGAACTTATTGTTATTAAATCTCACTAACACCTTATTCACATAAACGTACAAAATGGCTTTAATATATATATATATATATATATATATATATATATATATATATATATATATATAAACACACTCACCTACTACCTTCCAGCCGGTGGCGATAAAGCGTGAAAGAATGAATGCTCGTGAAGCGAGCTTTGAATTCTCAGGAAGCAGGATCTTTCGGGTTTGAGAAAGGTCTGAACCCTTTACACAATGAATTAGGTAAAATTCTGATAAAATGAGCATATATTCAGTGAGTAAACAAATTACACAGTGGCACAAATATACAATAAATATACACTTTGCGTAGATGGTCACTGCAAAGAAAACAGAAACAAAAGAAAAGACCACAACCACAAAAAAATGTATAGGCTTCACCTCGACTGCCTAATACTTCAATAAGTACTATTTACAATTCTTGTGCTTCTACCTCTTTCTGAATTATTTCGTGTACCTCATTTAACTTTTGTTATTCTTACGTTTTCTCCGTGCACGGCCCTTTAAGTGATTCTATACAATTATTCTATCATAGACTGTTCACAGGTGTCAGCTTTAAGCTGCACATTTATTACAATGCTGTGAACTCAAAACACCAGAATAAACGTGACACACACGTTACTTAAATCGTACCTTTACAAATTATAGCAACTAATTATCCCTGATATAATACAATAAAAGCGTGACTTTCAAACAAGATCACTTTTACACTACATGAAATATATTCACTCTAGAAAAGTTGTACGAGGTATGGCATTCAAACGAGTTTACTGGTGCGTACAGCGAATGAAATCTAAACTGCCGCTCATACGTTCGGAATGTTTCTCCCAGTAATTATTTGGAACTTTCACCTATTTTAGGACGCTTCGCCTGGTATTTAAAGCTACACGATTTCCCAACAAATTGCCGCATAGAAGTTGCGAATTCTTTACCTCGACATCGCCTTCCCGCTCGCCATCAGTTAACCTTGGTGTTTCGGTCGCTCGCCGTCCTCGCCGCGTCGCTTGACTGGTTCGATGTTCCACGGTTACACCACTTCTTTCTCCCGATTCTCCGGATTCCGCTACTCGTCCAAATTCCAAACCTTTCTCTCGATCTCTCCGGATTCCACCATCCACGTAATCGGTCCAAGCCCTTCTCGCCTACGCTTGAGTCTTCACTGGAGTCGTCCTTCTGCGTGCCGCGTACCCGTCGTTCGCGCTTCCAGCTTCGAATAACTAGCGTTATTGAATTGAATGCTTCTAGCACTCGGCCGACATACCACACTTTGAGCGTGCGTGGTCGTGGCGTACAAAATTAAATGTTGGATTTCGTTTAGAGTCCTTCTGCGCGAATTTATTTCAATTATGAAACTTTTTCAGATTTAAGCAATCACATCGCTTGCTTTCTCGCGTAATGTTAGTGCTAACACTGTTCATGCACTTCACTTCTGAATTCTATCACTTATTACCGCGTTTCTCAAATCAGCTTTAACTAAGCAAGTAAAAATATACTCCTGCACTAACCAATTACTATCGCCGAAGAAAAAGGTTGAATCGTCGCCGCTGTCGAAATTGTAAGAGAGCTCTCGCGAAGCGCGTCGCTGTATTTATGTGACTCTGCCTGGGGAAATTTCTGGAGGGGTGAATTTTCTCCTCCTTTGCGCCCTCTCGAGAAAAACATGATCCGTGACTGCGGACATCGTAGTGCGAAAACCTGCGGGTAGATGTCGCTTTCTCGGACCATCGCTCCGCCGCGTACTTTATTTCTCTGTGTTCTGGTCTTTCCTCGTGGCTTATGGTGGCGTTACGGGTTGTATAATCCCGTGACGTCACAATACATATACACACGAGAGAGAGAGAGAGAGAGAGAGAAAGAGAGAGAGAGAAAGAGAGAGAGAGAAAGAGAGAGAGAGAGAAAGAGAGAGAGAGAGAAAGAGAGAGAGAGAGAAAGAGAGAGAGAGAGAGAGAGAGAGAGAGAGAAAGAGAGAGAGAGAGAAAGAGAGAGAGATATTCGCATAAGAAATGATTAATAGAGCAATTGCAGGAGAGGAAGTAAACACAAATTATATTTTTAGCGGAACATTTAAAATAAGTTGGATCATAATTTCACTTTGATACTATTTGACTAGCGCAGTTCTCTCTCGCAGGCGGACTGATAACCACAGCCACCTGCGGCAGAACGCGAGGGTAGGGTTAGGTGGCCTTAGCTGAATCCTGAATGTCAACTGTCACGAAACGATTCAATGTAATAGTTTAACATACAAAAGTCGTAGAAAAAGTACCGTATGAAACTCGATGTAATGGGGTATTAATAACCTCGTGTGAAGTTTGTGTTACTCCCTCAAACTTCGCTCGTATCGTAATATCACACTCGTGTATTAATACCATCATTACATCATCGTTTCATAATGTACTATTACGAACAATAGAACAATTCGTCTTTTTCCGTTTGTCTTTGAGATGATTCCGGGAGCACTCCTTTTGTAAAAAAATTAACAGACAATTGAATAACAGAACACAACTAAGACTTGATGTCCAGTATCGACAAACAAACAATCCCGTAAACTTTATTTGGTACATTAGATATAAATTAGGTAATACAAGGAACTGAAAAATCATGAGAAGTTTCTCATCAATGTAATATGTTTCGACGCGAAACTATGTATGAAGTGTAAAGAATGTAAAACATGTTCATATTCATTCACACAACACATATTCATAAAATAATATCAATTTAAATCAAATATCGTCCTCTGTTTTTCAACTCTAACTGAACTGTATTATTGTCAATGTGCTTATTCGAAAGGGTACATTAATAAATAAAAATAAGTTACGTCAATAATTTTGTTAATTTTCATAAGGCTTCGTTCGTGTTCAGCATTGATTGTTACGCCCCTGCATTCTGTGGTCAAATTTTATAACAAAAAAGGCATTTAGAGTGTATTTAATAGACTAAAAGAATAGTATACAGAAAATAATCGATAATATTAAAGTACTCTAGGGTGCGGAAAGCTATGTTTTCCTCACTCATCAGTTTCACCGAAAACGTGGAGAAACGGTGTAGTTACCGCCTATCCCCGTTGGCAGCCGATAGGATGGTGTCTGGTAACGCGGTATCCGGCTAGAATTTCGCGCCGGAAACTTTAAAACTTAATTTAAAATTTTTAATTTGTATAAAGAATTTGATTAACGCTGTCGCTTCTGTTAAATTGTTGTTAAAGAATACAATTTATTTTCAGTTGCAACTGGAAATAAAAATGAAAATGTGTAGTTATCAAATGTTGCTAATCTCGCTTTCTTGCGACTTTCATCACTAGTGGACCCGGCAATGCTTCGCTATTGCAGTGTACTACACATCACACACTACTGGTCAGATGATTGTTAATCAAGGTTTATGATACACGCTGAACAAAACTTGTAATAGGAGAAAGACTTTCTCGCGTGTATGGATTTATTCTATGTCCTGGTTTGGGTATAGTCCAGTATCATTGTCATGTATCCTATTGTTAAAACCAAAGGTATTCGGGTGCCCGCGGTCAAGTATAGAATTTGTGTCCCTGTCAGGGTTCTTCAAATTAGAGTTTTTGATATTTGTTTTAGCAGGTATACTCTAAATAGAGCCCCTTGTGAGTGGCCCCCATGGCACGTGCCATGTATGCCTTACTGTAGACTTACTCTGGTAAAAACGTTCTCTCTCAAATTTCGGCATGCATTCGCTATGACACTATCTTGGAGAAATTTGATTTACTTGTCCGATATTCAAGTAATAATTCCAGCAAATATTTCACAATCGCAGGGGCAGAATACTTCTATGCAGTGAAGACACACTTAATCCTCGACTGTGCGGCAGGTTGTGCTGATTTCACAAGCGCTTGAGTCATCATCGAATAAACAAATAAATCATCATCAACAACGACCCTACAAGTCCGATTGAATTTCAGCCGCACTTTAAACACACCCATTACCTATAACAATGAAGTGTGAAAATTTTAGCGAAATCGGTCGAGTAGTTTTTGTGTTTATGTGCAACATACATACGCACATTCACTTTATTGTTAAAAGGAAGGGAAGGGCTTCTGGCAATCAAGGAAATGTGCGCAGCTTGAACTTCACTCCCATACATCACACACAGTGTTTACTGTTCTTTGAGAAAATAAATCAAATCATCTTCTATATTATTTCAGTAGTATACATACCTTTTGCGGCTCTCACAGACAACCAATCTTTATAAATGAGGTCTCTAAAGAAAGAGAATTTTACGGAAACATGAGGAATTGCATTCTGACTTTAAAATGTGAAGGATTTGTTGAAAAAAATGTACATAAAAATCCATTTCAAATACAATCCGCAACACTCGATAGCATTGTCAAAATCTATACACTTAAATAACTTCTAAACGAAGTGTTCTATGGCCATAAAACTTAAGTTTCTCACACCGAAACCTACAGGATAAATATTTTTCGACATTCTAATATATTTTTGCCGGTCCGGCACCTATCGATATTATCCAATACCAACTATATTACTCCGCGCTAGACGGGATCTTTGTCTGTGACGTCACGTTTAGAAGGCTTAGATTTCTCCAACTTATACGTACATAGGATTTCTGTGTACACCGATTGTATAATTTCTGTGTACATTTGTGACTTACGCCGATTGTATAATTTCTTCAAATGTTGTTTTCAAGTAAGTGTTGTGAATTGTTTCAAGAACATTATAATACTGAATAAACCTTTCTTCAAACTTTGTTTGAAACATGAATTTCATAGTTTTTTATTTTCATTTTAAATTCTATAAGTACATTGGAAGTTACCTTACTTTTTTAAACAAATAAACACGTTTCTTTAACAACTTCCTCTCTTAATATGGAAAAGAAAAAATAGGGAAGAGGTTGGAATTTGGAACCCATGCGAGAATTGTCGCACGGGAACGCTTGTTAAATTTTAATACTTCAACTCTCCATTAACTACGTGAACTTCTCTATTCTTGTTACTTACTAGGTATGCTGAAACATTCACTTGCTTCTGCTTGTAAAAGTTCTTCCCACTAGTCTCTGAAGGGCCTTGTGAGGTTAATTGCTGGGAGCTTGCACAAGAAAACTAGCAGTGAGGAGACCGCCATCTACGAGGCCGCTTTCGTAATGAACTACTGCCAGTGTCTGCACATTAAACGATAATATGCGATTCGAATGCGTCTACCGTTCCTCCTTTTTCACCACTCTTTTGTCCTTCGTTGATCTCAGGAGAAAGAAGGACGGCCATGAACCTTCATGATCAGCGAACGTTGCAGCAGGTGTATTCTAAACAAAGTATTGTCTGAGAGTTTTACATGCGAAAGGAACTCATTATCATGTGAGAAACACAGATAAATGCTATTGTTGTAGTTTTTTGACCTTTTCATTACTCATTCTCTTTGCTCTCTCTCTAACTTGATATTCTTATTTTAAAAGAAAAAAATTATTTGAAACGTGCTATGTATTGCATATGCAATCTGGTCACAAGGTCTGACGTGTTTTGCTTGAATGGAATGGCTTTTATTCTGCATAATATGCAATTCTTATTCTTGCTATTTGCCACCATACTTAAAATCTCTTACATAACCATTTTTTTGTGTTTAACATTGAATTTTCATGTCACAGGTGAAATGGCAGTTATGTACCTCTTCACGCGGTACCGTTTCAACTGGAACGAGGTGGATTTCAGCATCTTCTCCACTTATAGTATGATCACTAACCTGCTTGGTAAGTGTACTTGTGAATTAATGAATATATATAAATACTTTAAGATAAACAAGTAGTGTGGTGTTGTCGATTCAGTATCGTTACATCCGCGCTTGAACACGAGCTGCAGCAGCGTTACGCAACCCTGTAGCGTGATGCTTTTTAACATTATGTAAATGCCATTGTTTTTATCTTCACCAACTCCAGAGGTTAGGCGTGAACGGAAGATAAATGCATAAAGACTGAAACGATATTATGTCAGCGTGTACCATTACTGAATGTCCTTGTTTCTTGCAGGCACCATGGTGTCGGTGGGCGTGTTCAGTCACATGCTCAAAATTGACGACGCTCTCATAGGCGTCATGTCCTGCATGAGCAAGATTCTGTCTTGTTTCGTGTACGCTTTTGCCACCACGGATTGGATGATTTATTTGGGTAAGAACAGTTTCTCCCTTCATCAATGAACTCTACATTTAAAGATTATATCAATTAATAGCATTTCTATTTAACTTAATAAAAAGTAAAAAATAAACACAAGTATTTAAGCACACACACACACACACACACACACACACATATATATATATATATATATATATATATATATATATATATATATATATATATATTATAAATTGGGTTTTTTATTAATCTTATCAAAGGGATACACATGTCCAGAATATTTCAAATATTTTTAGATATTGCATTTGTATTACATTAGTAATGTAAAGAATTCACTTACAATATCAATTCATTGTAACTTCATTATCTGTACACGTCGCCTTGAGTTCAGTGGGAAATATTATCATTAATAAAATACATCACATTATCATTCTCCATGGTTTTATTCCTTCACAAAGGGCATGATGAAGTTCCAATAGAGAACTAAGCTGTAATTACAATATAAGAAGTAAGAACCAAAATATATTGCTGATTTGTCTGTGAAAATAGATTTTATTACAGCGGAGCTAATATTTTGTGAACAAGTCTTGGCAAAAACGCTCATTTCTTTCTGTATTCCGAATTCAACTTGTACGTGGTTTAGGGTAGGGATCCCAGAATTAAGAAAACGTGCACTTCTCCCCGTAGCACGCCACACACAGTTTTAAACTGTTTTTATCGTAAAATAAAATATTACCAGAAATTTTAAAAAATATTTGAAAACTAAATGATGAAGAATAACTTACGTTTTATATAATCTATAATTATTCGTAATTCAATGTATTTGTCGTTTTGGGTCGATAGTCCGACTTTGCCGGCTAGCTGACGGTGCTCCTCATTCTTGGCCTAGTTAACTCCCTCGATGTGTAGGAGAGTCATGTGGCGAACATAACGTATTCCCTTCATCGTAACTAGCAAAATCCACCTGCTTGAGCTTTTCTTCAACGTACAGCTACAGAAACTGGGACAGTTTTAAAGAAAAACTACAACTACTTTTGCCCCGACGGAGAATCGAACCCGGAATCCCACCAAGGAAAGATAGAACGCTACCCATGATATCCTAGAGCCTTTTCCAATTCATCCATTATTAATGCTTCCCATAAACACTCTTGTAATTTTACTTGATGTTTGCTGCAGCGCCCATCGTGGAAATTCTCAACGGAACATCGTTCATCGCCATGAGGTCTATTATCTCCAAGCTGGTTCCAGCAGATGAACTCGGTAAGTCTGGTAGCTTTTTGCAATGAAAGACTTTGAACTATGTGCTCTAGATTGAAAAAGGTAAATAATAGAGACCAAAAATTTTTGTAAAGAATTTTAAATTTAAGAATAAATTGTTGAGCAAAATTTATATTACTTAATAATAAATCCTTTAAATTTAGCAACCGTATTTATTCACTTTTTCGTTATCAGGGCCCTGTAATAAGAGTTTTCTGCCGAAAATTCGCCGTTGTACCGCGTAACATTTACATAGCTTTCTCTGTACTCCCTAGCAAGAAATAGTGTACGCAACACGTTCGCGAGATGGTTCGCGCACTTGTTTCATAACTCTCTATTTTCTACTCACATTGAATAATTCTCTTATTAGATTACTGCATATCGTTCCATAATGACAGTCATTAGGATACAGCTTCGTAATAGAACTTGTGAGAGACAAATCACGTAGTAGTTTACAAACATGTACTGGGAGGTAATTAATCATAGATTATAGTGCTTGTAAACATTTCGTTCTACTGACACCACATCGGAGCAGGTGACTGTAAACCATACCGACAGATCAAAATGCAAAAATGTACGTGGAGAAAAATCGTAGAATTAAAAGCGCCAAAAGTACAAAAGGCAGAAGAGATAACTAGGTTCAAGATCTAAATGCCGAGTAAATCGGGAATTACAGGTAAATTGTGAAACGCTTTCTTTGTTAGCTATAAATTGACAAAAATTACATTTTTGTCGGTGTGTTTTTACATAGTAAAAGGTAAGGATCATCCACTGACGATTCGGAATATAATAAACATTTCTTTTACAGAGTTCATAACAAACAAATCAAATGTCCATAAACATAAACAAAGGCCGGCCCGGTGGCCGAGATCGCTAAGGCAGTAGTGTCGTAGTGATCTCGGACCGAAGGGTCGCGGGTTCGAGTCCCGCCTCGGGCATGGTTGTATTTGTGTTCGTCCTTTCACCTCTTATCATCAATCACCATATCGTTTCATCCACATAGTTACCATACCGTTAACAGCAATAGTGGTCGCTAATGACCTTAGATGTTGATGCGACCTTAAATGAACAAAAAGAAACATAAACAAATACATTTAAACGAAAAGGATTTGTGGTTTCCCCTCCTAATGGTGATGTGTAGTAAATCCGCATCTTGTACTGCTGAGCGCAGGCAAGGTGAACTCGCTGTTCGGAGTGTGCGAGGCGCTGATGCCGCTGGTGTACGGCCCAATGTACAGCGCCGTCTACACCTCCACCATCCACACGCTGCCCGGCGCCTTCTTCCTGCTGGGCGGCGCGCTCACGCTGCCCGCCGTCCTCATCTTCTTGTGAGTACTGCGCCCGCATTACTTCCGAAAAATCCAACCCACACACGAATAAAAAATAGATTCCCTTTTGAAGCATTCCTCAAACTTTTAACCAACGACAATTCATAACACCGAGGTTCTCCCCTAGAGTATCCTCTCCAATGCATAGATTAAGTTAGCTTAGATATTTTAACTAGAATAAGTCTGAAAAAATACATCTGTAAAGTAGTTGTACTGAACGATGTAAATCCTCCAAAATGAATAAATGTGTTAATATAAAAAAAACTGCGCCCGCACCCCCCCCATAGATCTCCTTTCCACCGCCACCAAGTCCTTCCTCGGAATCAGAACAAATGTTACAAACTTCTATGGCGTACAAGCTGGTCGAAAGTGGTCACATTTTGCCGATGAACATGAGCTGAGAAATTTCTTATAGCTAACTTACACATGTGATATTGGCTATTATTCGTAGACAACAACTTTATGCACCGGGGTTTGAGAGACATACAAAATTCGTTCTTGAAGCAGTGTGCGTCCTACGTTTTGGAAAAGTATTTTGTGTTTCGTGCAGTAGGATTTCTACTGATGAAGGCAACTAGTGTTACTTAATTTCAGTCAATTGGTTTAAGAAAATGTGTAAGGAGAGATGGTAACATATTCGGCGAGGAGCAGGATTATCTATTCCTAAATCGTAATGAACTTGCACCAAGGACGCAATGTCAGAGACAAAAGTAAAATGAACATTTGGCGAAATTAATGAAAATTGTCAAGAATCGCTCGTTAGAACAATCGTTATTACACATTGTTGCCGCGGTCAACTGCTGGAGACATCGACATGAAAGTATATTGTGGTAATTGATGATAACCCGACACACGTTCTTAGAGATATAAGAGGGAAGGGAATGGGATACAAGATTGTACTGCGCACGTTTCGTAACCGTATCTAGATATACTGATCAGATATAAGCATAAAATTCAATTCCACAGACAACAGTACAGGAACGAATCATCAGAGACTAGGCAACGTAATTGGTCCCTAATTGCAAGGTCAATTTTATTGGTATTATTTATCGCATGACTTGTTTGCACTGAGACCAACATAGTCGGCTGTTCACCTGCAGAGTTACTCCAGCCCGCTACTAGATGGCGCTAAGTGGGTTAAACCACGAACTGAATGCGAGAGTGATGGGAGGTGGGTCAGACGAGATGATGTTATATCATAGTCGTGCGCAGAGGGAAGATGAAGGGGGTCGTGCTCCCCTAAAAATTTACAAATAACTCTCAATTTCCTAACAATGAAGTATTATATTACCGTAATTATGATCCCTTTTTTGATTCAACTATTTGGAAAAGATGCTTTCCAAACCATTTGGTAATCATATAAATGGTTCAACATCAAACCACTTTTGTTAATTGTATCATTATAGTTATTTCATTCTTCCTGTATTCTGTTTTATTTATTTATTTACCAGCAAAATCCAATTATAGTAAAAAAAATTCAATGGAAAAGATTGCCCAGAGTGGGAACAGAGGGGGCACAGAAATGTAGTTGCCTCTTGGTTTAGGCTTCGCACGTCTATGTTAATACTAATGATGGCTACGGTGCGATGGCACGAAAAACGGGAGAACCCCGAAAAGAAATTTGCCTCAAATCCGCTTTGTCCATGTCAAAATTCACGTGTAATAACCAAGATTCACACCCAGCTACCCAGACGTAGAATAGGTGAGGTCTGACCTCAACATTGCATGTCGCACCTTGTTACACACGCTCCCATGATCGAATGCAAGCGTAGAACCACCCAAGCTAAAACATTTCACTGTGATGTTGTCTGGTTGGTAGTTTAAAATCGACATTAGGTTGTTTATTTGTTTCCATTTTCTGACGGGCTTTAGTATAAAACATTAGCGGTAGTAGCATCTTCTATTTGGGAGCAGTTTTATATATTTCATTATCCATGAGAAATTAAGAAAATTAATACATTCGATAGTCAACAGCACATTTTTTCAAGTCACAGCTACATATTATTCAATTTAATTATGAGACTTCCTAATTGATGAACAAGTATCTTAAGTTGATATTTATAGAGAGAAATTACCTTGATTTTGTATAATTCTTATTCTTCACAATGGAACATATTGGTGACATCTTCTTAATCATTGAATTCTGCGACAAAGCTCAGTCTCTCGGATGTAAATTCCGATTCCCGAAATTAATTTAACTCCCACAATTTGAGGGTTTTCTAAATACAATCAGCTGATGTCTTAGTTTCCTTGTTCTTTAGTTTTTCACCAATGACATTCCTGAATTCGAAGGCTTAGCAACAGTACTAACCATGTATTTTGTGACCTGTACTATACAATGTTCCGCGGAATATAAAATTTCGTTATCAAATAAATCCTTCAACTTGACAATCTGTTTTAGTTAATTATACAATCTGCAATGGAACTAATTTTTTGTAAATCTTTCAACAAATACTGAAAATGTAAAACAATAAAATAAATTTTCCCTATCTTAATTTCATTGAAGATGAGATACATTCCAAAGAACAAGAAACACATTGAAAGGTGTCATGAAACAAGAATAACGGAAAAGTCCCGTAATCAACGAAGCGCTTCAGCTCCTGACGAAGACGTGTTAGAAGAGCACCGGGCTCTCGTGGAGTGTGTAAATGCTTTTTGCGAACAAGGCCTCACGCCATCGCCCCGAGTGTGCACGCTGCGGGTTTTAACGCCGTCTGGCGAAGAGGCCACGCGGTCATGGCCCCCGCCCGGCCCGGCACGGCCCGGCCCGGTCGATGGCAGCGCCGCCTTCCACACCCCATAAAAATTCGCACGCGCCCTCGGGCCACTCCCACGGACGGCTTCCTAGTCGCCCCTTTCTGCGAAGCCTTCCCAGGGGCACCTGGTACTCGATAGATAGCTCTTCGCCCTATTGTTTTCGTCGAAATATCAACGAGAATTTCTGCTCTACCTGAAACTACTAGAAAGCGTAAACCGTTAACTACTACGTGAAAATACAGGCGTCTCAGAAGAAATGTTTCACGTTGCTACGGCATGTTAGGGGATCGAAGATGATTTTTCCAACGAACGTTTGGAGGGAAGTGCCATAAGACTAGGCTACATGTGGAATTTGCCCCTAATTTTTGGGTGATTTATCCCACATGGATGTTTGTCACATCCACATTTTGACTCATCAGATTGATTGATATATAGTGATTCCGGGCTCGTCAACAACGGAGGTCATTATTCCCGTAAGTGTAGTACATTTTTTCATCAGGAGGTGGCGGTGATCCCCCCCCCCACAGAGGGGGTTTCCCCAACTAGGTATCTCCCACCAGCAGAGCACTGCCCAAGCCGGGACAAGTTCTAAGTCCCCGACCAGTCTTCCGGCATGTGTGTTTGTGTAGTGCGTGAGGATAGCACAAGGAAGAGGAAGGAAAGATTGCACGCGGTCCGTGACCCGTTTGTTAGGGTACTGCTCCGGCATTCACCTGGTGTTGATCGTAGAAACCACGGAAAACTACCGATTAGAGCATTCGGCCGCTAGAATTCTCCTTCAGACAGCGACTGAATTCGACCTAGCTGAAAAGCTAGTGTCGAAAATCCTGCCGCCGTCGGGACTCGAACCTAGGACCTTTCGGTCAGAGACTCTGCAGTGACTTTAGTTGATGCACTGAGCCACCGCTCCCGGTAACGCATCAGTGATTTCATGTATCTGCCAAAAAGTAGTGCATGCTGAGACTTCCAACACACATCACTGGCAAACACTAATCATCTTTAACCATCGTATATTCTCGAGAAGTTTGTAAAATGTATTCTGGGACATCTGTATAACGTTACAGGTGCTGACTGTAGTTTGTTCACATTTCCAATCTAGAACATTACGTTAATGAAATTTGTTCCCATTTGTAACGGTAGGATGTGGTGATACCTATACATTTCCAGGATTGCACATCCTCATGATTTGTACTAGGGCTATTTCGTTTCTTATTTGTTTACTTATTTGATTACTTGGCCGATACCAGCACACCCTGCTGTTAGATTCTTGCTTAACTTTTATTTCCATTAACATAAACATCATTGTACGCCCTAAAAAACAAAATCATTTGGAATATCGTATTCGGTTATTTTTCTAACTTAACGCTGGAGTTTGTACGTGCGCAGAGTCTCAGTAGTTGGTGCTTATCGTAATCGATATCTTGCTTGGCGCTGTTCAAAACTTCGTTAATGTAGAGGTTGTTTACAATCTTCACTCAATAGTTACAACAACAATTGAAAACTCCCGATTATCATTACAGCTTGTAGATTGTAATGTTTGAAATCTCAAAAACCCTGCAAAATAGTCGTTAGCAAACATTTCCGTTGAATGTATTCGTGCATGATTGTTTACACGAAAATTCTTTTATACAGGTGTTAAACATTTACATTCATAAGTGTCAGATATTAGTCGCTTATGTTCTCAGTACATTCACGCTGTTAGCACCAATAGCGACGAACATAGGAGAGCGTGAGCGAGGTCATTCACACATGCGGGCGGTAAAGTAAAGAGGAAGATAGTAAGCTGAAACGACTCACTGTAAAGACAGAGGGGTGTGTTTTACACAAGTTGCGTTCACTGCACAAGATTCCTAATCCTTTTAATAGTCAAGAGCGGTGTTTTAAATTTGGCATTAGATGTAATAAATTCCAAACATTACGAAAATGTACTTATGATTGATAGAAACTCTCTTTCAGTTAACGTTTCATAAATAAGCTTTTTTTAGTCTGTACGTTTGAAAACAACACTAGTAACAACAACAATACATTATAATATTTCTAATAACAAAAACAGTATTTTCATTCAAATCATTTCATTATTTCTTGATGGATGTGAATGTAAGCTGTTTTCTGTTACAAACTTCAAGGACTTCGCTGACGCTTTAACTTCACATATTGATGCAAGATATGCATTATGTCTCTTCATGACTTAGATGCTACTTAATAATTTTACTTTAAGAAAAGTACACACAGAATTCCCTGTTGAAATCGTTAATAAGTACAATTAAAATGATGTAGTCAATAACATATTGCAACGATTTCGAATTGTTATGTTATGAAGATCAAAATGTTACTTCTATAAGAGTCATGTAGTTACTTGTCTACCTAAAATGAATGTGGTTTTGTTCTAGATGTTTCTGGAAGAATTTTAATAGTATATTTAATAAAAAATGGGATTTTATGTATCTCTTATTCCATTGTTTTAATTTTATTCTATTAGCAGTTGATTTGTTTATCAAATATGATAAAAATATCACTTCACACAATCAAAACCTGTGAATTAAAAGTAAAAAACGCAGAAGAAGCTCGTGAGTTTTAGTTTGTCATTTACAACTTGCATATAAATTAACCAACTTTGTTACATACAAGAGCTCTTTGAATGGTAGCCATCAGGCGGTACCACTGCCAAACAAGTCATTCTACCAGTGACGCTGTGTCTACTGTTTGCTAGTAACTGTAAACGTATCTAGTATGAAGAAGATAAAGAAGCTTATTACATCCCGAAACTGAGGATTTACTTTGCACTTAAAATGCTTTGGAGGATTTTATTCTTATCATTATACTTTTTAATACATCGTCATTTGTGTTTATGTAAGGGAGGATCTCTGTAAAAGACGTGAATGTATTTACGGAATTTTCTTGCCATTGTTCCGACCCCTGTCAGTAACAAGTTTGTTCCAAGGTTATTGTGCAATACAGAAATTGCGAACATATTTAACTTTTAACGATGCTTATTGCACCTTCTTAGATCCAATAGCAGCTTCATCATTACTGCTACGTTTATCAGAAATCGTGTGTCTGCATCTGCAAAAACAATTCTTCAAAAATGTTTCAATTAAGTACAATTCTATTATAAGTGAGTGATAAAATTTAACTTAACATGGTAAATAAGTGGCTAGAGTTTGTACTGTGGGTAAAAGATCGGAATTATTGTATTTGATGTGATTGAAATCTGCTATGTTTTTTTCTGGAGATCTTTGTAAAAATGGTTATGTTATCTTTTAGACTGGAGGCTTTAAATGGTAATACGATGATTCTCGTTTTATTTTGAGTTTGAATGATTTTAATTATGTGTTTCCGCAGTTTAACTGATGCATCGTGAAGTAAGCAGATCGAATATTGTGACTGGTATAGATCCGAGTCGAGCTCAAAGTGAAGAATGGAGTGAAGTTTTAAGTTGGTTATTGCGATATCTAGAATATTCAGTAACTTATTTGTATCACGCGGATAGTGGGTGGGTTTTGGGGAAGACATTAATCTTATTCTATTAGTACGATTATAATTAGTAGCTGAGTGTTGGCAGCATTGGTGACTTTCACCCTCAGAATACTTGTTTCACAATATGCTTTGTGTGCAGATTGTACTTCTCCCCTTTACTTCACATTGAGTTTTGCTGACCAAATCAAATTATGTCAAAAGTTTACCTATAAATATTGTGGGTGAGTGGGGAGAAATTAAATTACTTAAGTTTAATTTCACCCCACTCACCCACAATATTTATAGGTAAACTTTTGACTTGATTTGATTCGAAATTTGTATTTAAATTAGGTGTTTTTTTTAACCTAGGATTACAGTTAGACTTGGGTTTACGTATGGAAGAGTTCTTGCTGTTCAAAACCAATGGTGGGTATTGGATTAAAATACTGAAATAGTACGAGAGCGAGTTTTGTGTATCAAGTATTGCGAGTCATCGATCGATTGATTAGTCATACTGGGCGCGTCAACTGCTGAGGACATTTGTCCCGTAAATGTAGTCGCGGAAGGTGGCAGTGACCTTCCTCTGTTGACTGGCGAGATCTGGCGCAGATATACGTCGGCTTGTGGGAATTTGCCCCAACCAGGTATCTCCCACCAGCGAGGCACCGCTGGGGCCAGGACAAGCTCTAAGCTCCTGACTGGTCTCCCAACAAATGTGGTTGAGTAGTGCATGTGTGTGTGTGTAAGGGATGAGGGTAGGACGAGGAAGAGGAAAGGAATATCGCGCGCGGTCCGTGACTCGTTTGTTAAGGTACTGCTTTGCCATTCGCCTGGTGTTGAACGGAAAAAACACGGAAAACTACCGATCAGAACAGCCGGCCGCTAGAATTCTCCTCGAGACAGCGGTTGAATTCGGTTGAAACTAAGTAGTTAATGTCAAAAATCCAGCCTTCGTCTGGACTTCAACCCTAGGACCTCCTGTTCAGAGATACTACAGTGACATCAGCCAGTTTGGCCTTGTAATAATGGTCTCTTACCTCTACATAGCAACACCAATGTAGTTGCGCAACTAAACCAATAACAATCATGGAAACGACATTACTACAGCGTTTTCTTTACGGGAGACTTTATCCAGCGCAACCAGGCACACTTTGAAGGCTTTCCGCGTCAAAAAGTATTGACTGAACAGGTAGCATCCATACAAGTGTTCCAAGAGGAAACGAAGAGTTTAAAAGTAAACGTTTCACCATCCTCTTTCCGCTATTTTACCAAAGAACATGAATCGGCCAAACAATAAAAATTGAAACTTGTAACATTCAATATCATATAATATTTTGCATAATATATTAAGCAACTGTAACCATTACTTCATATCTTTTATATTCATTAAATTAATATTTACTACCACTTTTAGTAAATATAAATACTTTTTAAGTACCAAAAGTATGTACTTTTATCTACAAATCTGGCCCGAAATAGAATATTTCTGTTATGTTTGCTTTCTTATAAATAATGTGATCGCCTTTCTTAAATATTGATACAACTTCAGCCATTTTCCAATGTTTCTAGTATACGTTTAGATTGCCAGCATTGGTTCATTAAATGTTGTAATTTGCAATGCAGGAGTGGGTAGATGACATTTTAGAAGTTAAGCATTATTTTTTTGTTTCAGTTCAGACTTTCTACTCTTTAGTTCTTTTACTGATCCTTGTAGCTCTTGTATTGTGATTGGATTATTGCTGTTGTTCTTATCTCATTCTTTACATTCCGATCTTTCATCATCTTTTTGCCCATCGTACCATAGTTGTTTATAATGTTCGATCTCAGTGGCGGCTGGTGCCCCAACAGACTGGAGGTTGCGTCCCCATATCGAATGACGGAAATGAAATTTCCAAAATTCAAAATACGAATATATAATAAAAATGTAGGCAATTCATGTTAACTAATAATGAGTTAAATCAAAGTCTTTATTGAAACATTACTTAAATGCTTCTACGCACGGAGTCCGTGTCAGGTATATACCGCCTGCGCACGTGGTTCTGACTTTGATTTACACTGGGCACTTAAGTTCGACTCCAGCACATTGCAACAAGCAGTATTGCTTCGACACAAACAAAAATATTTTATTTCGAAATTATTTTATTTCGAAAATGTCACTACCCTGGTATATTTTGTTATAAATATCCTTCCACATACACGCTCGTATTCCCACCAGCGCTCTCCTACTGTAATGGACTGTAACTGACCTGCAGGGGGAAATAGGCAATATGCATCCACCGTGAGAGGCAGAAGGGGATTTCTTTCCAGAACGGCCAACTTTACTCAAAGAATTCATCAAGTGTACATTTTGAATCAATAAATACTTCTGCAATTTGTTTGTTAGAGATGCATAACCCTCTCTTGCTTCTAATCTTTTTCTTGATACCAAGTGCTTCCGTTGCTGTTCTCTTTATATTAATCTTTATATTGTCCCACTCTTTCTCGAGGTCATTCTCTGGTGGGACGTCCATTAAATATTTTCGTAGTGTCTTCTGGTACCCGCTTCTTATGCTCTCTTCTTGCACTTTGAGTACTTCTCCTAGGGATTGAGCTTTCTTTCTTATTGATGTTTTCCATCTTTTTCAAACTGAGGATTTTGCTTTCACTACGTAATGGCCAGTGTATAAGATCGCATCCTCAGCAAGCTTGTACATCCTTTAGGTTATTATTTATTAATATGTAATCAACTATTGATCTGCATCCTTGGGTGCACAACGTGTATTTGTTTATGTCTCTTTTTCTATAGAAAGTATTTGTCAGTTTTAAATTGTTGGTGGAAGCAAACGTTCTTAGGTCTTTACCATTTCTATTCAATTCGCCCTGATTTCCAACCGAGATAGGTATAAATACCTACTCTGGCATTAAATCATAGCATCTTATAAGTATGTCGTTCTTGTTCACATTATCGATTTGCTTTTCTAGCTGGTTGTATAATATTTCTGTTCCCGCCTTCCTTCCCTCTTCATGGGCACATACCTCTATCAGCGTCAGATGACTTTCGTCTATTTTCATTCTTACAATCATTATTCTTTCATTCACACACGTATAGTTCTCTATTCCAGATTTCAGTCGTTTGTGAATGTGAATGGCCACCCCAGCTTTTGGTCTTATACTCTCTGACACACCACTTTATATATAGTTATCTAATTCTTTTGTTCCTTTCAGTTTCTTCTTAGTTTCAGTTATTACATTTATTTGTATTTTCTGTTCATTTAGAAGCTCATCTAGTTCTACGTCTTTCATTCCTAGACCTCTTACATTCCATGTGGCTACATTTATTAATTCCGCAACTCCTTTTCTCTTTTCCTTAGCATGCATTGGCCGCCGTATGTAACTATGTAGTGGAGATCGCGAGTAGACTATTATTCTTTAGTGTCAGTTACCAGCCCACAGCTAAGTAGACAGATGTCGGGGCTGCACACTTGAAGCATTCTGCCTGCTTGTTTTCTGTTGGGAGCTCTCCCCTAGATGGTTGACTTCACTTCGCCCACAGGTTCCATCTACCCCTCGAGACGCCTCATGCCATCTTCGCTAAAGATCTTTGCCGAAGGTATCTTGGGATCCTCTTCTGATGTTGAGGTCCTCTTCTGGAGTACTTCTTCGTTCGACCCCTCCCCTTCGACCTGTCCGGCAAGGGAGGCGCTACCAGCAGCTACGCTACCGCCGGTATAGCTCTCGGGGGGCCACAAGCTTCACCACCAACGTCAAGGTCTTGTACTTCCCAGGTGGAGAATTTGTTCACAATAATTTAAATAATTCTTACAAAGCCAGTATAAAAAGATTTTTTAATACATTTGGATTTTTTAATACATACATAAGAGGCTCTACAGGTTCGAAAAAACTGTAAATAGCTCAACATAAAACCATTTGTATTTATTAATTGTATTCATTAAAGTTATAATTTAATTCTATTTATAGTATATTTTATTTACTTACTGGTAAAATATGACGTATGTAAATATAAAAACGTTCAATGGAAAAGGGCCCCACAAATGTAGTTTAGGTCTCCCTGTTGTTTTAGGCTGCGCACCCCTATGCTGTTTGCCCAAGCATCTAAGAGGAAAAATTGAAGTTTGTTTTTTATTGAAAGTAATGATTATCAATGTGTGGTTTAGTAAAATTATATATTCCTGTTGCTATTGGCAGACAAGTTATATTCCTTCTTTTCCAGATATTTCATCTCTTGACGATACGTTATTTTAACTCTTTACTTTGTATTATTTTCCTTCCTGAGCTTCCACCTGCATTAACACTGCATTAAAATGCACAGAATTCACTTCTTCGTGTAGCACGTCACTCACAGTTTTAACTGTTTTTGACGTAAAGTCTCTGTATAAGTAAAAGAAAATGTGCGCATGTGTGTCGCACGTAAAAGCTACTTGACCGATTTCAATGAAATTTCCAGATTGTTTTTATAATTGATGGGAGTGTTTCAAGATATTTTTTGAATTAAATCGGACAGGCGGGGCATTGTTGATGTCTATTTATTCATTTATAACGACTCAACCGCCCTTGAAATCTATGCAACCCGCCGTACAGTCAAGATTTACGCGCGTCTTAACTGCATACGACTATTCGAGTCCTTCGATTGTGAAATATCGGCCGGAATTATTACTTGAATCTCGGACAAGTAAATCAAATTTCTCCAAGATATTATCGCAGCAAACGCATGCCCAAATTTGAGAGAGAACGTTTTAACAATAGGATACTAGACAACCATGTCCATCTTAGGACCTAGAACAAACATTTTCGAGAAAGTCTCTCGTATATGAGAATTTTTGCACAGCATATCGTAAGACGTAATTAACAATCACGTGGCAGATAGTGTGTATTGTGTAAAACACTGCAATAGGAAGTATTGCCGGTTCCACTAGCAAATAAATAAAAATAAATAAAGCCGTGCTTTGTGTGTGACCCCCAGGTGGATGTACATGGTGCACCGGAAGGAGAACAAACGCCTGGCGCTGGAGGCCAGCGCAGCGGAAGCCGCGACTGCGCAGAAGGGCGCGGACGCCGTGGCCAACGGGCACGTGGAGGCGGCGGCGGGGGCGGGCGCCAAGCCCTCCTCCGACGGCGTCGTCAACTCCGCCTTCGACGCCAGCGGCGACGAGCCAGTCACCCCGCCACCCGACTTCGACACCGCGCTGGCCAACGGCGGCGCCGTCAACACGGCCTTCCAGACGGCCGAGGACAAAGTCTGAAGGACACAACTGTGATAAGATGGAACTTGTCATTTTTTAAACATTTTTAGATTGGGGTGTAGCTCGCGAGGATGCATATTCGTATGCTTGGAAGTTTTATTTATTTAGAGGGGCCAGTGTTTCTTTCAGTAATACTACATAAACACGAGCAATTCTTGCCACATTGCATTCTAATCGTAGAAGTTGCTTCCTACGATGTTTCGCAGAGGTGCGAAGTTCTGAAGCAAATACTCGGTTTTATTGTATGTTATTTTTTTGCGAAACAAACGTCGACACGCACACTACAATGAACTTAACCTATATCAAATAAATACGCGAACTTTCCATAAGAAAAGCTTCAAATAAGGGATAGTTTCAATGAAATATTTGTGTTCCTTTTAAAACAATGCTTTCTGAAAACTGATATATGTATTTTAAGTTTTAAGGTATCACTTTTCGCCATTAAAGAGATTTTTATTGTTACCAACCACCCACCGTAGTGTACATAAAATCGTAAACTCATTATAAACTAAATAAAAACAAGTTTCTCGTGTTGTATATACAGTGGTTTTAGGGGTCGCACAACTGACTCAAAAAATATGGAATCTATATTTTTACTTATTTCAAAGGAAATTCAGAAGCGTATTACGCGACACGTTATTTCTACCCCTGCGTCTTCTACTGTAAGTTGATCATGACAAAAAATAAAGAGAAATGATTAGTTCGAACATACATTATCTTCTGTTATTTTATAGGATTGACAAATTAACGTAATGAGGCACTTCATTGCAAAATACACTGAATCTAAATACACTGTAAGTACTCTAGGTAAACATGTTTGCAGACATGCAATTTTCATATTCTTTGTTCAAAGCAAAAAAACTAGCTTTGCTTTTCGTTTTTTCTATTCAACCATGTCTTTTAATAGATAATCCTTTTTATACTCTCTTGTGATAATTAAAACATTGTGAAGTGAAAATTGTAAAGTGCTTTTTCAAATATTTCTTTTACGTGTAAATACAATTTGTACATAAAATATGAAATAAAAATAAATGCGAAATCCTGATGCAATTCATTTAGTTTCCAGACAATCAAACAACTGGTACTGAAACACAACACTACTTCAAGTCGCTACGTCGAAGGGAACAAGTACGTTTTCCAAAAGGTCTTCATGAATATAATAAAGATTCAATTTTAAACACAAATTCACATCTGAGAGGTTATGTCACAATGATTTCGGTAATAACTTTACATTATGTGTTATATCCAACGTTCGCTGATTTGTCTAAGGCATTTTTGACCATAATGAATATGAGGTGGTTCTGTGAAGACAAATTTCGACTTTATACTTCATAAATTCATTAATTTTATTTCGAAAATTACTGTATCACAGGAAGCATTCAAACGATGGAATAAAAATATGTAAATCTCAGGATTCACTGCAACTGGCAAAAATTAGCAAAAAAGTTTAGGCTTCGCAGAATGAACAATGTAGGTTTGGATTGGAAACCGACGAGCTAGGATTCTTCAGTTGATTACGCAGCAG
Organism: Teleogryllus occipitalis; assembly: GCA_011170035.1. Taxonomy (NCBI): domain Eukaryota; kingdom Metazoa; phylum Arthropoda; class Insecta; order Orthoptera; family Gryllidae; genus Teleogryllus; species Teleogryllus occipitalis. Next base: position 201,181 of record BLKR01001835.1, on the reverse strand, counting down.
ATGCCAAATAAATTGTTTGAAAACCGGATGTCGTTCATTTAAAAGGACACTTCTAATTGTAGTAGAATTATCCTTGATAGGGTTTATAGAGATGAATTTATAAATATATATTTTGTAAAGCTTCATTAGTGTATTAGCTAACTTTGAAAATAATTCTACAAACCAGATGAACAGCACAATGCTGAAAAAATTATCTTTACAAAGTAAGTCTCTGGAAGAAGTATAAAAAGTTTCGTGAGTGAACCAAAAACTCGTAGACATAATGTTTGTTATATATGTCTTGCTCACTTCTAATTTCATAAATTTATCTAGATAGATAGAGATATATTTTCTACTAATTGTCCTAATTGTAGGTTGTTAACTTATTTCCACCTGTTTATTATTAGAATCTAAACAAAGATGTGATGCAATACTAGTATGAATATATCTTAAATAGTGGATTTTTATGCAGGCTATTTATGAAAATTAATGAGACCATGACTACCTTCGTACCAAATATTCTTTGAAGCACATTTAGTCTGCGCTCTGAATAATAGACCCTGATATCTAACGATCATATAAGAAATACGTCTTACATTTTCCAGAATTCATGACTAATTGCCTTAACACACAGAACATAAAGATGATTCATACAAAGTACACTAAGTGACTTTTGAAGCATTATCACCTACCTCTGTTGTACTTATCACTTATGAATAATTGAACTAATTTAACCCAGTAACTGCCAAATTAATTCTGTGCGCAAAGCGCTCGCTCATAACCGTCGCGTTCGTGCGCGCACAGTCATTGTTGGAGACCTCTGACAGCATTGTTCGACACTTTCAGTGCTAATCAATTGTTTTGTTGCTAAATTATTCTATAATACCGCTTCAAAGCGGTGAAAGAAAACTTAATCCAAAAATACAGCATTGTTTGACACTTTCAGTGCTAATTAATTGTTTTGTTGCTAAATTATTCTATAATACCGCTTCAAAGCGGTGAAAGAAAACTTAATCCAAAAATATAGCATTGTTTGACACTTTCAGTGCTAATTAATTGTTTTGTTGCTAAATTATTCTATAATACCGCTTCAAAGCGGTGAAAGAAAACTTAATCCAAAAATATAGCATTGTTTGACACTTTCAGTGCTAATTAATTGTTTTGTTGCTAAATTATTCTATAACTAGTGAAAACCCGTCAAAATTTGACGGAAAGATCTGAGATACATGTAAAATTCTGTACCCAGACTAATGTTCACAATATTTAATGTTCACATTGTTTAGATCTTGAGGGTATAATGAAGATATTCTGTGATTAGGAGTTCCCAAAATTTTGAACACGCATGTCCCATGGCCAGGTGGCAATGCAATATCGGCACAAAAGATATAGCACTATTATACTCAAGAATATTATTTCTTAAGTTTTTTGATGTGTCATCATCTCCTATAAACAACTGTTTGATTTCTTCTGGCATATTGCTCGAAGGTATACTTATTTTTCCATTTAAGCAACACAGAGTAAAACGTTTGCAGAATTTCTCTCTCATTGAAAGTATAAAGCAGAACAAAACTGACATTTCATAGACAATGACCCAATAGAAAACGAAATCACTTCACTATCACGACACCTACGCTGACTTTCTCTTTCCCTGCGTCCAGTTAATGTGCGTTTGCGTCTTTTGGGGCGCGTGGACAACGATTCGGAATTGGACATAACCTGTAAACAACTTCACTACTTCAGTACAACCGAGCAAAACCCACTGTGCGAATGTTCCCTACAAAATACACCTCAGAAGCAAATACATGCAAAATGTCAACACCACAATGTAATTATTACACTGAAAACCTTGACGAATTGTAAACAAATCTCAACAATCAAAACAAAACATCAAGCAGCATGGACTCACATCTATGGACTTATGTATATCGATTTTGAAACTGCCACCCTTTGAAACAAAACAATTGACTATTAATAAGCGTACTATTAAATAATGATTTAATTAATTAATTTACGCCGTAAATATTGGTGAATCAACACAAACAATATCTGATAACACATCTAGGGATCATATTCTTTCATTTAAAAGAAAAAATACAACAATCGGTTCAGTAGAAGCTCTAAACGAAGCCATGGCAGAATACCTTATTTTTTTAAATATATAGATACCGCTTCAAAGTGGTGAAAGAAAACTTAATCCAAAAATACAGCATTGTTTGACACTTTCAGTGCTAATTAATTGTTTTGTTGCTAAATTATTTTATAATACCGCTTCAAAGTGGTGAAAGAAAACTTAATCAAAAATACAGCATTGTTTGACACTTTCAGTGCTAATTAATTGTTTTGTTTCTAAATTATTCTATAATACCGCTTCAAAGTGGCGAAAGAAAACTTAATCCAAAAATACAGCATTGTTTGACACTTTCAGTGCTAATCAATTGTTTTGTTGCTAAATTATTCTATAATACCGCTTCAAAGCGGTGAAAGAAAACTTAATCCAAAAATATAGCATTGTTTGACACTTTCAGTGCTAATTAATTGTTTTGTTGCTAAATTATTCTATAATACCGCTTCAAAGCGGTGAAAGAAAACTTAATCCAAAAATACAGCATTGTTTGACACTTTCAGTGCTAATCAATTGTTTTGTTGCTAAATTATTCTATAATACCGCTTCAAAGCGGTGAAAGAAAACTTAATCCAAAAATACAGCATTGTTTGACACTTTCAGTGCTAATTAATTGTTTTGTTGCTAAATTATTCTATAATACCGCTTCAAAGCGGTGAAAGAAAACTTAATCCAGAAATACAGCATTGTTTGACACTTTCAGTGCTAATCAATTGTTTTGTTGCTAAATTATTCTATAATGCCGCTTCAAAGCGGTGAAAGAAAACTTAATCCAGAAATAAATACACACCCAATTCACACACTTTGACTGCTTATTTCTCGGTTAATTTTTCTTCCTAAACAAGTATATTCATTTCTTTGGTAAATAATAAACAATTTATATGTTTCTGAAGCGTTTCTATGCTTCTGCACTGCATCGTTTTGCCTAGAAAGCATTTCTTCAAACCAACTGTTGAGTGCTTTTTGCGGCTCAGCCATTCAACTTTATTACTTACAAGTACTTACTTACAAGTACTTTATTAGACAAATTATGCTTAAAATTGTGTTAAGTGCTTATTTTAGAAGTTTCGCCGTTCATTCCCGGACACTCTGTATTTGACCAAGTTTCAACACGCACCGCTCTCATTTAATTTATATTTCTAAATTCCCATATGAAAGGTTTTTCTGTTTCTATCGAGAGTGAAAATATTCTATAAATTTCAATAATTTTAGTGAGATTCGCTAGTCTAATTTTATTAATAGGTTTGTTCTTATATTTACCTATTTTTATATAAATTTAGATCACTTACATTATCTACGCGTACGTAATACCATTAATATGGAAAATATTTGTTATTAAAGCTTTCGAATTTATTTCGAGGGATATTGTGTCAATTCAATTATGAACCATTCGATATTGCTTCGCTTTGTTTTAGTTGCCAAAATCATATAAGCTTTTAAAGTGAGTGAGAGTTATTTAAATGTTTAATACTAGTAAAATGAAAAGTAAACAAAATTATGCTATATCATTCGTAGGTAATTGAAATACACTAAAATTTAAATATTTGGAATACACGACGCGAAAATAACGGTTAATGGGCATTGTGAAAAATTTAACTACTAATTATACTATTTTTAGCTACACTTCTAGAATATTTGTAACAATAATTTTAAAACTCTCTCAGCCCCATCCGTAATAATGCGTTATGAACGCGAAGTGTTGCAGAAATAATTCTTATTACAGGGCCTGGTAACGAAAAAGTGAATAAATCAAGATGCTAAATTTAGAAAAGAAAACCCTCTATCATGTGGTGTAGCCAGAATCTATGTCATGTGGGTCCTTGATACTGAAAAATCGAATGACGACAAAACGTCTGTCTGTACTTCTCTTCATCTATCTGTCTGTCCGTCCATCAGTGAACAACGCTAGCGCAGGACGCAACGTTCCAGCTTCCTCGGATAGTTTTTTTCATGTAATAATATTTATTTATTTATTCTTTGATTAAACAAGCAATCGCCAATACTGTGACATACCAATATGTGACATAATATGGTACAATCTTTATTATAAATTGCGTAAATTATAGGGGATAAATATATGTGAATATGCTAGTATAGCAACGGTAAGCGAGCCGTCGTCAAGGTTAACAATCTTCATGCAGTGACAATCGTGGAGACGGCTAGTTCATTTTGTATAGAATTCAGGGATTGGCCGAAAAAGTCGTGAAGACGGCTAGTTCATTTTGTGAGAAATTTAGGGATTGGCTAGTTACGGAAGTACATCAAGTGTTGTCTGTAAATAAACAATCGAAAAGATGGACCGAACTTTGCAGGGCTGAAAGAATACGATAGGCATTCATTCTGACTGATGCCGTGGTGTTGAACGGATCGTGCTCCAATTAATGTTAGGAGTTTTGTGGGACTTGTAAGCATCTACTAGGGAGAAGATATTGATAGAACTTCGGATTTGAAAGCTATGTGTGACAGTAAAACTTAAAATATTTCAAGTGAACGAGTTAGAAGGACATTGAGGGCTTAGGCGAAGTTATCAGTGGACTGGAATGCTAAGAGCAGATAGTTTATTGATCGTTGAATATTCAGCATACGCGTGGGAAGAACTTGGAATTCGTAAATTGGCGAACGAATTTTATTAACGAGACTTTATTAACTTCGGAAACAGTGATGAACGGTGATTGAAGCGTGCTTCTGCAAGAAAAGAAGAGAGAAGATGGTATCTGGACCTAAGGACAGCGACGTCGGAGAAGAATGAAGATGGTCCAGAAGCGCGCGAAGACGAATACGACATTATAAGGTTGGAACAGGTCATGACCAAGGTTTTATTTCCATATTGTGTAAAATCATAAAGGACCGAAATTGTTTAATAAATTTCCATGTTTTGTGAAATGCATACACTAGTGATTATTTCTATGAAACCCATCGACCCAGGTAGCCGGAAACTAATTTATTTATAATTAGAGTTGAAGGTTGACTTGTATAATAGTATCAGCGCAATCTTTTCCTGGCCCCCATTTATACAAATTCGGAACGGATTACGTTGAAATAAATCATCAATAAATTAGACAGTTTATTTCAAAATGGCGCACCAACTGGGGTTGAATTTGTTTTAAATTAGACAGTTTATTTCAATACAAAACTATTACATACACCGACAAAAACGAACATCTCGTCACACCAGTTCCACATACCCTCACAAATATAAAATGTACACCATCACATAAAGTCATCACAACTAACAAAATAAAATAAAATATTCCGTCTCAAAATTATTATAACTCTCACTAATGTCATCGCAAATGTAGAATATAAAACTATACAAAATCTATCAACATCATGCTTTTAGTTGCTTCGTCGTCGCTGTCGGTTCACCTCACTCTTGAGATAATGTCAAATAAAACACTTAAAGTTCCGACACAACGAAAATATATTGTTCGTTAGTTCTAGATGGCTAATCAATCGCAAACTGTAACCTGCACCACTTTTCTTCTGAATTCTTGAACCACAGATTAATTATGTCTAATACTTTTCCCAATATTTCGCCAATCCTATAATCTCTTGACGACGCTACTAATCGAGTATTTAAACAAGTATTTCACATTCAATATATCACGACCTAATCGTCATGTACCTATTTCTTACGAACTCCAGCCAGCTTCTTCCAAACAAACTCGCCTCCATAACAACCCACTACATACCTCAACTGTTATGTCTCTAACGCGTTTGTTAAACCGGTACCAAGTTCTATATTTTCATTTCGTAACAAGAAATACCATTTATCAAATTAGCAACCTGTTTATAATCATGGGAAATGAATGAGGAAATGAACATCTGAACTTAGAGCGAAACAATTTACCGCCGATCAATAGGTCTGAAGGTTTATAATGCAGTACTTAAATTCTGTATTTTTTCGTATCCTCACTTCAAAACTCGCATTTGGCAGAGCATTTATAAGCCACAAAGGTGAGATTTGGCGGTCTAGGTCAAGAATAAAGTTTAGAGGACGATTACCATGGTAACGTCAAGTAAATAAGACAATGTACAAATGACTGTTGAATATTTGTAAACAAGTTATCTTACCCAATTAAATTAACTTTACTAAAGAAGTGTACAAGTGAAAAACGAAAGTGTAATACCTTTTCATATAGATAAGCCAGCATAGTTGTTTCAATTACCACAGTTACATGTTTCTCTCTTTTCCATTTTAAAAAGAGTTCATACTCTCTTTCGTATGAATCCTTTGATTTTTGAGGAAGTTAACTCTCAGTAGCAGCTTCTGCTTCCTCAGTCTTATAATATTATCTTATAATCTCTGGAATACCGCACTCCATACTTAAGAAACAGCCAAAACCAGCCGAAAATTGTACACGCTTTAACAATTGTGACAGTATTGACAACTTCAGACATGATAATGCAGAAGAACATCTGCATATATACAACGAAACCGCATGGTATAAATGACATCTCTCTAAAATTTCAAACCTAAAATTGGGAGGTGAGTCTACGAAAAATAGTTGCATGCACCTCGGCCGAAATTGAATGATTTTGGACTCGGTTAGTTTGCCAAACTCAGCTCCGCTCCGCCTTGGTTGGTAAACACCTCAACCAAAATCATTCATTTTTCGGTCTTGGTACATAAATAACTGTTATTGCGATACGAAAATTATATTTTTTGTATCAATTTAATCTTGTTTACCTTCCATTATAATTTTTAAATTTCAGGATTTACTCGAATTCATTTCTTTCCCTAGTCTATGTGGATTCGGAATACGCGACACTAGATATACAATGTACCTGCAGCTCAGTGGTGTTTCGTTGCAAGCTCCTCCCTAGTCATACACATTTTCGATCACATTCTTTGAATTTATGAACCACGGGAAAAGCGACATGGCAGCCTGATTTATCAAAATACATGCTGAAGTCTTTTTGTCCTCAATTATTCTTAATCATATATTATTTTTATGATTAAACTGTGACACTTCTCTGATAAATTTATTCATTTATTAATTTTTTATGATATTGACTTACCGAGATGAAATGTCTACCCAAAAAACGGCGTGGCCTAGTCATAAGCACGACACTACTACGCTTGTCAAAAGGTGATGCGGCATGAGATCTCAGTAAAGAACTCCAAAATAAATATTACTTAATTTCAAGTTTTAAATAATCAGTTACATTTTGACACTACCCTAAAAGAGTATTATTTCACACCACACTAAAGATTTCATAAATATAATGACGGGTATTATTTTTCATTATCGCTTCATTGAATTTTGGTTTAAATATTACTTTTTCACAGGTTTCTTCACAATTTTAAAGTTTAAGTTTTTTAAGCTTGATCCATTTGTTACCACACTCTGTGATGAGTCGTTAGGTGCATAGAATCCAAAAATCCAAGAATAATGCTACAAATAAGATGGCGAGACGGAAATTGAAAACGTACTAGTGTAAAGTGGTTTTCCTCTGTTATTCTTCTCTTCCTGGCAGTAATTATTATGAAAGTGAAAGCGCGAAATAACAGCACCTTCACTCGCTAATGATCAAATGGGACCTTGGAGGCCCGCCGCGATATTTGTTCTCTTTTTTACAGTTTCTAGTGAAAGTGACAGGTATGGGGAAATTAGACTATTCATGCATTTTCCTTCACCAATGCGCACCTAAAAGTATAAACGAATTGAGAGATTTTGTAGTACGGTAAAAGAGATTTTCTTTCTTCGCACAAACCGCGCCTGCTAGGCCAAGTCGCCTTAATGCTCTTCAGAATATTTTGTAGTTTTCGTGAACGACAATAATGATAATAATGATAATAACGATAATAATAATAATAATAATAATAATAATAATAATAATAATAATAATAATATAATTTCTTTAATAAGGAATTAATAAAGGAATAAGAATATAATTTCTTTACAGGGAGCGAGGTTCGGGCCATAAGGCCTGTTCTTCCACCTATCAACACCAACGATTATCTATTCTCAGAATGGGATAAGCAGAAAAGTAATTGAGTAGAATTCTTCAGTGCTAGTATCGTTCTGAAAAAATGTAATTATATTTAGCTTAGCACAGGTTTAGTAGGAAAATATTATTTTCAGTTACGCCAGAAAGTAAAGTTGCGGGAAATAATCACCTCTTGACAGCTGTTATACAGAATAATACGGTTGGTTCATAGTTGGTACAATTCCAATATGCGACCCCTTAGAGCGCGCCAGTATTCAGACCATTTAAAGTATCTGAAAGTTCCTGAAGAGTGCTATTTGCCAATGCAGTTTTCATATTCTCTTGGTCGTGTTATTGTTCAGAATGCCTGAGATTACCGGTTAAGAAATACTACTATGTATTTTAGAAACCTAGAATTTAAGTTTTTTAAGTGACGTTGAATACATCCTGGGGATGTTGATGCTGATCGGGAGAAGTGTCGACGATTTCCTGAAACAAGTGTCATGAAATCTAACGAGGCGGAATCATTTGACAGGGTTTTATAAGCTCCTTTGAAGGTTCATTGTCTAGTTGAAGTCTCTTTGTTTCCAAAGGATCAAATATTACCCCATTGTGGCGGAAGAATAGTGCAAAATATTGTCACAAAATTTATCTTCAGAACATCGCGTTACATCTCGAAGAAGTATGCTTTTTTATTTTCGCTTATGATATAAATATGAAATAAAATAAATCCTCGGTTGCATAAATTATTTCTGACGGAATGCAAACAAAGTGAAATTGCTAACCTGTCAGACAAAGGTTTGATCCCTTTATACCGCAACGATGAGCACGCAAAGATATTTGCATTTATGTGAGATTCGCCGATAAGCGTATTTTGGGGGAAAGATTCAAAATTTTTATTAAAATTTTATTTAAATTAAATTATATTCTATTAAGATTTTATTTAAATTAATTATCATCATCAAGTACTAGGCCGAATGCCCTGTTCCTTCGCCAAGAAGATCGTCTCTCCATCTTCTTCTAGGTCTACCTGGATCCCAAGTTCCATCGGGTGCGTAGTGGATGAGCTTATTTGGTAGACTCTCAAGAGTCATCCGTTGGACATGATGGAATCATTTCTCTTTTCGCACTTGGATTCTCTTATTGATGTTGAATATTTTTACTTCGCTTCTGATGTCTTCGGTTCTTATGTGGTCTAGAAGCGTGTAGATTGCAACAGATCTTAGAAATTGCATTTCAGCAGCCTCAATTTTCCTTCTGTCTGAGCCATTCATACTCCAATTTTCGCAACCATATTCAAGTACAGGAAACGCCATCACCTTGTAAAACTTCATTTGTGTGTCCTTTCTTACTTTGTTCTTAAGATTTGTTTGGGTTGTTCCAAGTATTGCCTGAAATTTATTGAGTTTTTTTCTAGATGCCATTCTTGTCGCAATAAGAGACGTTATGTCCGAGGTAGTTAAATTCTGACACTTGTTCTAGTATGGTATTTTCTACAACTATTTTGCACCTCAAATGATACTTGCCCACAAAAGTCATTACTTTAGATTTATGAGTAGATATCTGCAACTCGTAATTCTGTAATATATTTTGCAACGCATACATGTCATTCTACAATCTATCCTCCGAGTTTTCCAAAATAACCTGATCGTCAGCAAACAAAAGTGTGCTTATGCCTGTTCCAGAAACTCTAATGCTTTCTTTTAGCAAAGATTTCTGCCATTCCTTAATGGCATTGTCAATATATTGTCATGGTTTCTCTCTCTCTCTCTGTATATATATATATATATATATATATATATATATATATATATATACATATATATATAATATATATATATATTATATATATATATATATATATATATATATATATATATCAATCAAAACCCCTTTCAAACCCTTTCCTGAAATTATACAAATAAACAAACCCGTTCGTAATAATTAATTATCTTCTAAATGTGGGTTGCGTAGCACCATTCAACGAATTTTTTAAGGTCGTGAGCACGAGAATCGATCCTATACAGGAAATCGAAATAAAACTTATTACTGCTTCGGGAAGAGGTATAACATTTAATTACTCCGTATTTGTGAGAATATTACCATCTAAAATAATAACTCCATAAAATTTCTATTATGAAACCGAATAAATTTGGTTGGATTTATTCCTTATTTCTTTCTGATGTTAATGAAATTTTCTTCACTAGTCATAACATCGACTATACATATAAAACAAAACAAAACAACAAAAACATACACAATACCTTATTATTAACATTTACAACACATACTGTCTTCTACATTCATACAATTAAATTTTCTTAACATCCATAAGAGTGCACTTTACCAATTTCATTAAAACAATTAAATAAATTATGAATAAATGCATGCATGGCCATGTCTTTCTCAGTATCTTAAAAATTAGAACATTCTTGGCCTTGTTATAAATATTGAATGATTGAAAATGAACAAAATGTTTTTTGGAACTTCCCTTTCTCTTGCTCGGCAATTCTGCGATCACTGCAATTCATTTTCAATGTTCCACACAAAACATAATGAATACATCTTCCCATCATTTAAAACATTTCAACATTTCGGATCATAAACACTTTCAGTCTAAGCGACTCGACTACGACGCGTCTCGCAGAGCGTCTGGATATCTTCTGAGATTCCCTTGGATTTTTAGACCGCCTGGTTTGAAGACAAAAGATGACTTTCGACTATATTGTTACTTTATTTTTGCTTTCTTCTTACGTTAATTTCTTTTAATAGACCTTGTGGCATTGCCATAATTCTCAAAAAATGTTCCTAAATATTTGCACTGTTCGTAATCCCCTTTTAAACGCTAGTTACCTTTATATTAATAAATATCTGCAGTTTTTGTTCGTCACTTTGACTGACCATCTGACTGTCGAATGAGAACATCTGACTGTCTTATTTTAATACGGAAATGTCATTTTATCATTACGAACTTTATTTAATTTTGAACGGTACGACATGTTATTTTTATTAAAATATGGCCTATATTAATTTCTTGACATTCCCATAGTCCATTTTAAGCGGCGCTGTTGAGAATGCAATTAAATTAACGAAAATAAAATTCCACTAATGCACTTTTAATTGTTCGTCCATGTTTACATAAGAAAATTAAGCGTCCTTTTTCTAAATTAATGTCTATATATTGGGTGCGCCTGAATAGACCGTCAAAATATAAACTAAAATGTGCAGGGGACACTGGGCATCCTTGTTTTACTGGGATGCCGGTCCTCCGACGGCTAATTTGAGTAAAGTTGTTCGACCATACTGTTTGGTGCATCTCGGTACATCAATATGTTAATCAAGAACATGTTATGGCTATTCTTGTTATTTTCGATCTTTATCAAAAGAAAAGAGCATAAATTACGCAAGGGAAAAATAAGACGTATTTCTGAAGGCAAGTGTGCCATTATCACGTCTACTATATTCTCTCAACTCTTGTATTAATTTATTTTTCATCATTTTATTTAATAATTCGCATTCAAAGCATATCAATGATACGAAAGAAAATCTTTGAAGGAAATCATATAGAGAGAATGGCATCACTTCCAAGATTCATGAGGTACCCATAATCTATATATATAAAAGAAAGTCGTGTTAGTTACACTATTTATAACTCAAGAACGGCTGTACCCATTTGGTGAGCAGGAAACTTAGAGCCAGGAGACAGACATAGGATACTGTTTATCTCGTTCGACAGCGTTCCTATGTGAGAACGCACGTTTTTGCACGTACGCAGTCCAACAAGGATAGTACAGTTTCTCAGAGTGAGTGCGACGCGAAAAAAGATGGGACCAGCTGTTAAGGCGGAACAGAGTTCGCCGGGTCAGCTAGTTGGAGATAATTAAAAGAGCGTAATAGAGAAGCTCTGAAGAGTGTGATGACTTTAATCATTCATTCAAACTAGAATTTGAAACGTTCATAAACATATATTCGTACTGTATTTGTCACATCGGCAAACACAGCGCCCAAACAACGAAAGAGAGGAAATGAAGTATTCAATAAGAATCTTTTAAAAAATTAGGAACCAGAAGAAATGGGTTTGTGCATGTAGTATTCACCCCCACCTTGAGCATGTCGACTGGGACTACGGTGGCTGCATCGGACAGGAGCGGCGGAGGTCAGGGTGCTCGCCACCGCCACCGCCGCCTCCGCCGCCGTCACCAGTGGCTCAGCCGCCACTGGCGCAGTCAACGGTGGCACCGCCGCCACCACAAACACCGCCGCCAGCGTCACCGCCACCGCCACATTCACCTTCACCGCCGACAACGCTGACACCGCCGCTTCCACCCCTATTGCCGCCACCGCCTTTGCCACCGCAGTCACTACCTTCGCTGTCACAGCCACCGCCGTCATCGCCACCGCTGTTATCGCCAACGCCACCGCCACTACCGCCGACGCAGCCTCCACTACCATCACTACAACTGCCATCATCGCCAACGCCACCGCTGCCGCCACCTCCGCCACCTCCGCCACCTCCGCCACCTCCGCCACCTCCGCCACCTCCGCCACCTCCGCCACCCTCCGCCACCTCCGCCACCTCCGCCACCTGCGCCCCTCCGGGCCACCTCCGCTGCCTCCGCCGCCTCCGTCTCCACTGCCACCCTCCACCACCTCCACCACCTCCGCCACCTCCGCCACCTCCGCCACCTCCGCCACCTCCACCACCTCCGCCACCTCCCGCCACCTCCAAGCCACCACCGCCACCTCCGCCACCTCCGCCACCACACCGCCACCCCGCCACCACCGCCACCTCACCTCCGCCGCCCGCCGCCTCCATCTCCACTGCCACCTCCACCACCCTCCACTTCACCTCCGCCACCTCCGCCAGCCCTCCGCCACCTCCGCCACCTCCACCACCTCCGCCACCACCGCCACCTCCGCCGCCTCTGCCCCCTCCGCCCCCTCCGCCGCCTCCGCCCCCTCCGCCCCCTCCGCCCCCTCCGCCCCCTCCGCCCCCTCCGCCCCCTCCGCCACCTCCGCCACCTCCGCCACCTCCGCCACCTCCGCCACCTCCGCCACCTCCGCCACCTCCGCCACCTCCGCCACCTCCGCCACCACCGCCGACACCGCTGACACCGCCAACACCGCCGACACCGCCAACACCGCTACATCACCTCCGCCAAAACCGTCCCCGCCATCGCACCACCTCCACCGCCTCCGTCACCACCACCACCGCCACGGCACCCAGGGGAGCGCCTTTGTCCGCGCGGCGCGGCGCGGCACGGCGCGGCTCTCCGGTCGACAGGCGCGCTGCCCGCTGCGCCGCTCCGCTCCGCGCCACTCCACGCCGACAGCCTCCGCTCCTCGCGGCGCGGCGCGGCGCGGTGCGGCTTGGCGCGTCCCCTCCGCGGCCGATGCCGCCACCGCCGCTGCCAGCGCCGCCGCCGCCGCCGCCGCCGCCGCCTCCGCGGGGCAGTGCTCGGCGAGCGCGGTTCCAGTCCCGGCGCATCCCTGGCACGGCGCCGCGGCCTCCTCCTCCTCCTCCTCGTCTGCGGCGGCGGTGGCCACAGCGCCTTCCGGAGTGAGTAGCCTCAGCTTCTTTTGCTTGTGGGCGGCCCCGCCGGGCACCCACGCGGTTAGGCAACACGCCGCGCCCGATGAAGGACGCACTCTCACTGGACTGCGGTATGGCATTCGTGCGCCTTTTTATTCATGACCTGCGCGTCTTTTTTTCTCCTAGGCCTTCTCGGAAGCCGACAGTGCTTACATGTTAACTCGTATGTCGCAGGTCTACACCGTGTGCAAGCGACCTGACGGTTGCGGAGACACAACGCAATTACTTCATGGATAATGTTAAGTCAGTGTTAAGTGTTTTTACTGTATGATTGATTTATTAGTGGTTCCAGATGCGTCTTCTGATAAGGCCATTAGTCCCGTAAGTGTAGCGCATGTTTTTATCGCCGGAGGTGGTGGTGCTGGTGCTGGTGGTGGTGGTGATCTTCCCCCGCTGGATGGCGACATCTATTGCCGACCTACCCGTCGGCTTGCAAGGTTTTCATCAACCAGGTATCTCCCACCATACGGGACAAGCATTAAGTTCCCTACTGGTCTCTCGGCATAAGTGATAGTGTAGTGCATGTGAGAGTAAATGTAAGTAAAGAGAGGATAGCACAAGGAAAAGGAAAGATATATCGCGCGCGGTCCGTGGCCCGTTTTCAGAATACTGCTCGGGCATTCGCCTGGTGTTGATCGGAAAAGTCACGGAAAATTTCCGATCAGAGCAGCCGGCCGCTAGAATTCTCCTCCACACAGCGGCCGAATTAGAACTATTTATCTGGCTAGTGTCGAAAATCCTGCCACAGTCGGGACTCGAACCCTAGGACCTGCCGGTCAGAGGCAATGCAGTAACATCAAAATTCCCTGTGCATCCAATCCGGTTTTTAATGCATGAAATTCAATGTTTCGACTACGTTGAAATGTATTAGTTTAGTTTTGTATTTTTCTTTGATTACTATTTATAACCAATATCTAGAGAAAATAAATCTATAAAACGTTATTATTGTCATTTCACTAATATGTTTTCAAATTTACGCCTCATACCTTTTTTAATCTACATATTGCATGGCCATCTTTAAGGTACTTATTATATCTTCTTCATAAATATAAAAAAATACTTCACTACGCGCTATTTTAATAATAGGATTTTGAGATGTTATTCATTAAGGACAAATATCTATCACCTGACCAAATACTGTCCCTACCGCCTGAAATGGAAGTTAGCCAAAACGTATTAATTTAAACGAGTTATTATATTAAGTATATGAGCTGCTGAAAGGTAGAGTGATATAAGTCACTATCTATATCCCGATTGTGACATTGTATATTTGGTTAGTACTAGGTGACTTACATCCTCAGGAAACTCCCTAACCCCTCTAACTTTCATGGTGACCGCTTTGCAGCAGCATCGCGTGGAGAGACGAAACAGAATCAAACAGACGAAAACAGTGCTATCCTGTAAAATTAAAGGTAAATGACTTGCATCACTCTACCTCTCAACAGCACATACATTACTCGGGTAGCTAGCCGTCCATAAGTCATTCGCGATTACACCTCTTCCAGCCCACAATTCGGAGCAAGTACATCATGGTCTACTGATGGGCAGCTGATGATTTTGGAGGGATTCCTTCTTGAACTTTTTCAGCGTTTTTTAAAGAAATAATGTGAAAGGTAGCTTAAGCACCTAAAATGCGTTTTTGTGGAGTTTAGAGAACATATAGAAGGAATAAATAGCTCATTCAATTCCCCTAGATAAGAAAAACGATTGTTTGCATTTTCGATCGGATATTCCTATAATATTCTGGAAGAATTCTGGAAACTAGTGGTGCTAAAACAGCACGTACTTTCTCACCTTTAGTCATGGTTATTGATACTATTTATACCTTAATTTCTCTCCGAATTAACACGTCACAGTCATCATTTTTTGTAAAACTAATTACAAATAATGGAACATTTGGTGCGGAAACTAAATATTTTCAGGCAACTATCAACACAAATTTGAGAATCATAACTGCTTTTCATACAACTAAACCATGTCACAAGAATGAGATGTAATTCAAAGAAATTCGCGAGTCGCGACACGGAATATCATTGTTGCATTCCAATATGATAAATTCTGAAGGCTAGCAATTTTTATTTCATATATTTCAACTAGGTTTTAAATAATTTCTAAAATAGTAATCTGTAAACGTATGACAAAAGCTCGAGTGTAAGAAACAATCAAAGAAATACGAAATAATGTACACATTCTAACTTACATAGCATCAAACTGCCTCAAAACACTTCCAAAATTATCAGACTGTTTTTGGTCCTTTATTTTAAAGACAGAAAACATTTTGGGAGGGTAACTGTTTTATATCAAAATATTACATGTGATCTATAATACAGCAACGTTTCGAAAAATAATTATTTCCATCTTCAGGCTTAAATGTCAAAACAAATAAATGTAATATTTTAAACAACGTCGCTCATATTTACACTACCGACAATTTGTTCACATTATTGTATTTATGTGTATATGTACTTTAAATAATGTCAAATAAAAGTCCTCGAAAACTAAACAGTTTTTTGTGAAAATAAATTTTCAGAAACGCTCAAATGCCATTTTCTCAAAAATGGCTCCAATTTTTTTCTGCAATTTTTTCCCACGGATAATGCTAAGTACATTGTTTCATATGACGCTAAGTTAATTTTGGTGTATTCTTTTGTTTTTTGAAAAATTACACAGATGTATTTTTTTAAATATATCTCGCGCCGTTCGTATGCTTATTTCAAGCCATTTGTATACATTATTTCGTTCGTGAGTGGATGTGCTTCAAATGATACCCAGTTTTTCGAAAACTCAATAGATTCCTGTGAAAAGAGCTTCAAATTTCGCATTTACAGTAACATTTAATCGCCATTTCCTTCAAAATGACTCTACGTTTTTCAATGAAAATTGCCATTTAGGACGAGGTTTCGCTCTTCTTCAACCGTCTTAAAGGAATATTTCGATTTACTATTAGGAAACAAAAAAAATTGAGAAAATTTCAAAAATATGTACTTTGGACGGCAATAGATGGCAGCTGGCAAGATGTGGCAAAACCATAAAGCCAGTCCACATCAAGGGAAACTTTACTACGAGAAAATCTGTGCCATTTGGTAGCACCACTAATTTTCTTGTAACTCTATGTTAGCGAGAATAGTCAAGCCAGGCAACTGTAAAATATTTAAAATATATTTTTATTATACAATTGCATAGCACAAATTTTCAACGTGGATATATCCGCCGGAGGGACCACACTAAGCTAGTAACGGGCAATTCAGTATTATTGTAATATATTTAGTAAATGTGTACAAGAAAGAAAATGAATAAAATTATTAAATTTACTTAAGATATTCTGAGATAATAAAAAAATTGAATTCTTAAAAATGAAAAAACATATAATCCTAAATTACAATTTATGTTGGTTACGTTATGATAAGAAAGGCTCATCTCACGAAATTGGGGAAAATGAATTAAAAATCATATAATTTATCTATTTAAAAAATTGTCAGCTTCTTTTTTGATGAAGGTAAAGGTGGAATATATCTTAATTTTAATAGTGAAATAAAATGCGGCTCATTAGCAAAATAGATTTGTTCACGAAACGGAAAACAAATTATAAATACGAAGAATGAGGTGAACAAATTCTCTTCACATAAAAAAATAAAAATTTTGATAAAAGCATATCATATGAATAGTAGAATTGTTAGTCATTAACAGCTAAAAAATGTATTCAATTTCTATATAAAAGAAGACTGGAATAATATTACTTTGTCTTCTCTTATGTATGATATCAGTTCTTATTTCTCGGTTGATAAGAAAACGTGCTGGAGGATGGAAACCGCTTCTAAACCAGATATTTCCTCAGTACGCGCGCTATCCCGGTCCTGGGAGTTGTAATCCAGGCTGATCCCGAACGTTTTCCAAGGTTTCTTCATCAAACTTCTTTGTATTGACCGTAGATAGTCTATTATAATGGGGTTTGTCTTAGTTTTCACGTTCCACTCACGGTTTGATGTACAATATTTTTTTTCCTGGGGGTTCGCGAATTGGCTGCCTAGGACCACGCAGACATACACATGCACTTACCGAGGCTCAGTCACATTTATACCGTGCTAGTGTATGTGACTCCTTTTTTTGGGGGGGGGGATTCAGCATTATGCCGAATCCAATTTTTGTCCCCCAGGATTGCTAGTCCTGCAGGTATGGGATATGGAATGATGATAGTGAAGGATGAATGGACGACACACACATACAGATTTACATAAACACATCCATGCCCGTGGCGGGACTGGAACCCGCGTTCCTTCCGTCCGAGATCGCCACGACACTACTGCCTTAACGATCTCGGCTATCCGGATCGGCCCATTAACTATTATTATTATTATTATTATTATTATTATTATTATTATTATTATTATTATTATTATTATTATTATTATTATTATTATTATTATTAATCCCCATTAATCACAGTTGGTCAAGAGTTCTCTGAAATATGAGAGCTGAGAGAATATGAAGATACGTAGAATAACTAGGAGTTATTACACAATAGTAGTTCACTGCGTTTTTAATACGTTTTTTACAGCCGTATATCAACACGTTTTCTGATGGCTAGCATATTTCCCTTGTCTTCAAATTCACACCTGAAATTCCAGTGGTGAAAACAAAAATATAATTTTATGTTAAAACACAGAATGTGTTAGAAGTATATTTAAATGTATTATAAACAGTAATTGTACGTGAAGTATCAAAAGCAGCGAGACCATTTGTAATGTCTTCATTTTCATACACAAAAGATCTTCATTTTTAAACACATCCTTTTGGATATCTGACCTTGAAAATGGGCAAAACAGCAGATCCAATGCTGCGGAATGCTTCCTGAACGCACTTCCGCTGATGGCGCCCAGTTCTCTTATCTCATTTCCAGAGATCGAGCGAGAGAGACGACATGAATGTTTAATCTGGAAGACATTCGCACAGGGCCCAACGTTGATATCACGGCTTGGACCAGGCGGCGTCTGAAGTTCAGCTAGTGAAACGCGTAAATTACGTCAAATGCGATCGACGCTCTTCTGTTAAACATTGTGCAAAGTGTATATAAACAATTGGACGTAGTATATAAACTACTGGAAGACGTATATACAGAGTTATTGCGAAATTTCGAAATCAAAGTGAATAAACACTGGGAGATAAGGAGAATCCGCCACATCCAGGAACGCTTTCAAACCATGCGCCGTGCATGAAGAACGCCGAAACCAGCTATATATCTTTCGCGACTCAGAATGATGCAGCTGTTTGCTACTGCATCACCGACAGGTATGTAAAACCCTCCAACCAGAGACGAGAGCACGTGAGTCAAAGCCCCCGTTGCTTCCGCTGTCTCCTCCCGCGCGCCTCCGCCCCCCGTCAACCCACGCATTTTTCCCCTCACCTGATAATTTGCCGGGTCATGGCATCGCATTCCTAGCGGGCACGCGGAGCGATCCTCGGCGCCTCCGACGGCGTCTCTCTGCCGCGCACGCCGCGCACGCCGCCCACACGCGAACCTGCCGCCGCGCGCGCGCCCACCCGCCCGCGCTCGCTTGATTCATCGATTATTCCGTGTTTCCGGGCGCGTCAGTTGCTGTAGTCATCGGTCCCGTAAGTATAGTGCATTTTTAATCACGGGAAGTGGCGGTGTTCTTCCTCCGCTGGATGGTGAGAATCCGCCGCCGACCGCACGGCGGCTTCCGCGGTTTACCTCAATCAGGTATCTCCCACCAGCGGAGCACTTTCCCAGCCGGAACAAGTTCCAAGCTCCCGACCGGTTTACCGGCATGTGTGGTAGTGTCGTACATGTAATAGTGTGAAAGTAAGGGATGAGGGTAGGACAAGGAAGAGGAAGGAAAGATCGCGCGTGGTCCGTGCCCCGTTTATTCGGGTACTTCTCCGGTTTTCGCCTGGTGTTGACCGGTGTAACCACGACAAACTATCGTCATAACAGCCAGTCGCTAGAATTCTCCAGACAGCTCCTGAACTCGACCTGGCTATCTGACTAGTGTCGAAAATCCTGCCACCGTCAGGACTCGAACCGTAGGACTTCCCGGTCGAAGGCAGCGCAGTGCCATCAGCTGGTGCCCTGACTCAGCT
Source organism: Teleogryllus occipitalis (assembly GCA_011170035.1). Classification (NCBI taxonomy): domain Eukaryota; kingdom Metazoa; phylum Arthropoda; class Insecta; order Orthoptera; family Gryllidae; genus Teleogryllus; species Teleogryllus occipitalis. The sequence goes on along the minus strand of BLKR01001835.1, from coordinate 181,454 downwards.
CAGCCGGTGCCCCCGCACTCGCCAGCGCGCGCGCACGGTACTTGGGCGAGCGGCGCGGCGGCGGCGGCGGCGGCGCCCGGCAGCGCGCCGAGCCGAACGGGAATCTGTGTCAACAAGCACGCGAAGTCCCGGTGGGACGGTCGCACTCGCGCGCTTCCAGCGACGCGCGTCTCGCCGCGCCCCTCCGCGCCGTCGCCGCGCATCGCGCCCCGCGGCCGACGCACGCGAAGAAAAAGGCCTCCCACAGACCTTAGCCGGCTAGTGAAAGTGCCCGCACCGCCGCGGCGGCGGCGGCGGCGGCGGCGGCGGCGGCGGTGGTGGTGTCGGTGCCTACGTCACGTAGGTGAAAGGCTTTCGGCCCGAGACTTTTTGAGGCGCATTGTGGCTGTGGGCTTCGTTGGGCGGGCGGGCGGCCATCGACGCAGCTTCTTGACCGGTCGGGGCCAGTGTTCCCGGACGTCTTCCATACACGGGCGACGACGTCCGTCGACGGACGGGTCGACGCGCCGCCTCCAGGTCAGGATATCGGCGCTGGCTCGCGGCGCGGGAGGATGGACGGCGGCGCGGAATCGTCGCTTCTCGACACACGCACAAACAATGCCGCGCTGCGACCGGTCATTCACTCGGAAGCAGCCGACTCGCGCTGCCGGCGAACAGGTTTCCTACCGAGAAGGCTCCGAGTTCGTTCCCCGGAGGGCGTATTGAGTGCACGGGTTTTTACGACGGGATCTAGAATACGAGTTCTCGAAATAACTTTTTCGTGTTGGTAGCTTCCACGGATCTTCAAGGCGCATGCGCCCAGTTGAAGAAGAGAAGCGATTTTCTTGTGGGCGATTTCGACTGATATTCTCAGTGAACAGGTTTCTGTTACCCCCTCTCGTGTGTGAGGTGGGAGATTTCTTAAGTAACAGTTCGCATGTAACGATTACGTGATGTAGGCGAGTGAGAGTGCTTTGAAATCAGATGTACTGTGATGCACGAATCATGAAAACGTGTTTTGAAATTAGAAATATTAAAGAATAAAAGTTATGGTGTAGAAATTGAAGACAGTGAATGAAATCGGTTGTTGCTTTAAATCACGTGTTTAAGCATTATTAAAGGACCTATGGAGCCTGCAACTCCATGTGTTCTGAGTTCTGTAATTTCCTTGTTTATTGAGGAAAGATTTTCATAACATTGTGTATGATATTTGTTTATTAATCTTTTAAATGTAGTTATTATTTATGGCCATCCTTTTTTACAGATACTATTTTTTTAATGAACAACACACTACACATGTCATAATTTTTTTATTTACATTTCGATGTTTTATTATAAGTACATTCTAGATTTCCACAGCGTTAATTTCAACAGCGTTAATTTAATCCCGAAACATTGTGTGATTTAAATGTAAAATATCTCATAAATATTATTAGAAAACAAACGATATATATTGTGAAATAAGTTGATCTGTATGTGTCGCTGTCCGTTTGCAGTGCCACTATGGCGGACAACCCCTGCTTCGACCACGGGGATGAGCCGCAGAGCATCACCGCGCCCAACGGCAAGCAGCCGGCGCGGCCGCCGTCCCCGAGCCCGGAGCGCCGCCACGCCGCCGAGCGCCTGCTGCGGGCGTGCCGCCTGATCACCGTGGAGCCCATCGTGACGGCGTACTACATCACGAGCGCGCTCACCACCCTGGGCGTGCAGAACATGCTGCTGTACAAGGCGTGCTGGCCCGCGAGCGCGCCGGCGTGGGCCAACGCCACGTGCCCCACGGAGGAGGCGTCGCAGCGGGTGGTGGCGGACATCAACGCGTGGAAGCCCTTCGTGATGCACTCGCTGCCCGTGCTGTGCCTGGCGTTCGCGGGCTCCTGGAGCGACTTCCACGGCGGCCGGCGCAAGCCGCTCATCCTGCTGCCGCTCGTGGGCAGCATCTCCGTCAACGCGAGCCTGCTGCTCAACGCCTTCTTCTGGGAGTGGCCGCCGCTGCTGACGGCGCTGGCCGAGTCGCTGCCCTACGGGCTGTCGGGCGGGCAGGGCGTGCTCAACATCGGGGTGATGGGCTACATCGCCGACGTCACCACGCACCGCACGCGCACGGCGCGCCTGGGGGTGGTGATGGCCTTCTGCTTCCTGGGCTCGCCCATCGGCCTGGCGCTGGGCGGGGTGCTCAGCCAGACGCTCGGCCTGGTGGGGCTGTTCGCCACGTGCGGCCTCATCAACACCCTCGCGCTGGTGTACGGCGTCCTGTGCGTCCGCGAGACGGGCGCCAAGCGGGCGGGGGGCGGGGCTGGCACGGCGCCGCCGCCTCCGACGGCCCCCACCGCCGCCGCCACCGCCGCCGGCGCCGGCGCGCCGCCGCCGCCGGCCAACAAGTTCTGCGACCCCTCCACCTTCCTGCAAGCGGTGCGCGTCGTCACCAAGCCCCGCAGCGGCTTCAAGCGAAGCAGCCTCATTATGCTGCTCTGCGCCAACCCATTCGTCGTCGGACCTCTGCTCGGTATGTTGAACGACCAGCCGGCGCCGCGCCGCGCCGCGCCGCGCCGCTCGGAATAACCTGAGTTCGAGGCAAGAGGTCGAGTGTAACGCAAACAGCCTGTCAGTCGTTTCATGTTAATGACTAGCGGCTATAAAACGGCACCCAAGGGCAGAATCACGAGTACCTGACCGTTATTAGCAAATTCAAATGACTAATTCAACTGGCGGGTATTTTAAGACCTTAATAGCAAGTACTGCTTTTATAAGAACCAAGTTCTTCCTTTATTTTGAACATAAGACCTAATTTCAAAATGTTTGACTTGTTGGTTTTTTTTTATTATATCCCTTAAACATCGTAGTGCAGTCACTATGACCGCAGCAAATTCGAACTTGTCTTTAGCAAACCGAAGTGTAAAGGATTTTTTTTCTGGGCACAACTCCACTTTATTGTAAGGATGTTGAGAGCAACTGTTCCTGTTGATCGACTGCTACTGCGTGTAATTTTGTATTTATGTGAATGAAAGTTCACCGCGGTCACGGTGATCGCAAGGTGTTTTGCGACCACCGTGAAATTTTTTCACATTGCACCATACGAAATTGGAATAAAGCACTCCTAAATGTTTTTGTTTATCAAATCCGGATTTCAAGGAAGTTGTTCCGCTTGACTTGATGAAATGGAAGCAATATCAGTGATAATAACTTTAACTCTGATGATAATTATGATTGAAGTAACCATGACAGGAGCTCTAAAAACGCATGTATTGCAATTGTAGTATAATGAAGTAATTTATTATATTTTATATACATCTTTCAAATTGTTCGAAGTTTATGTTTAAATCTAACAATACATATATAGTATCATATTTTCTTAAAATTGCCGTATTTGAATTGTTTTTTCATGTCGTGACCCACTACATATGGGAATTTTTAAAGCAAATGAAGCATTTTTCAAGATTACATTTCCAATAAGAACAATGTAGCATTTTATAGAACTGTTAGGACGTGCTGTGATAGATGACTGACTACAAAAGCATTATTATTATTATTATTATTATTATTATTATTCTTTTGTTCGTATAAAAATAGTTTAATCCGGTACTCACAATGACCCTCGTAGCACCATGGTGGTTAAGGATTAACACACATTACATAATACACAATTTATAAACCCGGAAATGTACCTGAAAGCGCGTTACAAAAACATATTACGTTCAATGAAAGTTATTTACAAGATATCTATCGCAAGTTCGGAACGTACTATCTCCGGAAATATTATCGTTAATATTATAATTCATCTGGTTTTATCATTTAGATTGCGCAAACAGTTATCTCCGGTGAAAAGTGAATCATGGTTTCACTTTTTAATTTAATTTCACTTTGTAGAAAGTCTCAGACGACTCTCACCCGGAATCGCAGAAAACATCAAAAATGCAGAAAGACAATTATCAACCCTGCCTGTCTAAGAAAGTATTTGTTCTTCACTCTGTTATTATCTTACACTCATTTAGAGTGTTGACGTGATAATTTAAATGAGCTATAATTTGAGAGACGCGTTACCGTACGTAAAGGAATCTTCACATTTTTCTGTGAAGTCGAAATTAGAGTTACGATCTCGTTTTCTTTGATGCATGCAATCTCCACATCCAAAATTTTTATCTATTAATAATTGCAATAATATTGTAAAAGGTTAAAATGACTCATATAAAAATAAATTAAACGTTCCGCGTTCGTTTTTCTGAGAATAACGTATTCAATGTTCCGTGAATTCTGAAAAATTCTTTCCGTAGATTTTACAGTATTCACGGATACAGTCGAATTCAATAATATCTCAAACATAAATCCAATAATAATAATAATAATAATAATAATAATAATAATAATAATAATAATAATAATACAAGAATAAAATTTTATTTGTTTAATAGTTTCGTATGAATTTACAAAAATAATTATTTTGAAGTGTTGTTATTGAATTGCTTTGAACTAAGAAAAAAATATCAACGTGTAAATTTTTATTATCGTTGACGGTTATTAAATAATGCACTGAGGCCATCTGCAACCATACTTTGGTTCAAAAACAAAAATACTTGAATACATCTCATTAATAAGTACATGTAATCTCATCGTGTTTTATACTTTGCAGCTTAATGCATCATTCGATAACACTATATGGGTAGCAATACAACATGTAACAAACCTAAAAGAAAAGTATATTTTGTCATTTCTATTACAAAACATTTAAATAGATCCCAAGCGCACTCTTCATACTCATCACATGCGTAAAGTTGCCATCCTCCAATCAACCATCCCATTATCATCCATTCCGGGTTAGAATTCATTTCCCCATGCATTAAAAACTTCAGAAGTTATGATGAGGTTTTTTTACCTGTCTTTCCGACGATCGTCATAAGTGTCATTGCCTTTTATTTAAACGACACAATCAAGTCCAAGAAAACCTTTGTACAATTTTATATTGTGAACCAAATCGTTTTCTTGGAATTGCACCGAGGTCACATTCTCGTAACAAGTGAATCCTAAAACTACTTAATGATTAACGGGAGATTCAATATCTCAGTAATATATTGTATATAATTTTCTACTCGTGAGTTCATTTTGATAATCCTCAGTTTTTCTCGGATTGCTCCACTTGGTCAATATTTTCTGACGTGTTTCAACGACATCACCCTTTGCCTTACGTGGTTCTTATGGATTTTTTAGATCTTTTCTTTTAAATCAACCTAAAGAGACTAATTTATAGTTACCACATCAACAACATACATCACTTATTCAGGACCTCAGGTTCTCGGGGAAAATATAAAGAAGAATAAAACAGTTTCGATTTTGACTGAAAAATGCAAATATTTTATTATTTCACCTATTCTCAAATGGTACATATCGAGTGAATTCTCAAAATCTGTGCATCGCTGCTTACGATACAGTGAACGCATTCCGAGGCAAAGATCAAGGAAGACGCCGCCCGCCATTAAATATTTACTGTCTAAGCGTTGCATCCAAGAAACAGCAGCTTTTTTGATATTCTTGGAATATAAAGAACTTTTGTACAGTATATACTGTCCCATGTTATCGCAGCACTCGTGAAGACTGTTTTTGTTAAATTTTTAATTTATTGCAGGCTTAAACTAGAGTATTTTATGTGTTGTTCTAGAGCAGTGCGTACTTTTTAGAAAACCGTTTTGTGCGGTTTTATTCAGCGGTACTTTTACTGCTATAGGCCACTAGTTGTTTTTGATTGTAACGATTTCAGACAAAATTACGGGAAAAGAAT